>JAMXBB010000004.1:5000002-5330448 GCA_024138015.1 Lumnitzera littorea
GACATGCTTTCTATGTCTTCATTATATTTTTTCCTCTTTTTTTTTTTTTTTTTGTTTGACTAGTGGTTTGGCTCCCTACATTATACTATATATATGTTTAAAGTTTTCTAAGTAAATTATGGGTACGTAGTCTTACATATAAAATATATATTGTGTGCATGTGTATGTATATATATATTCACATATTTTTTCATGTTATTTCGTTAATTTTAGAATCCAAGTAATCTATCACAAAAAGCTTTTTTATTATCGAAACATATTTTACACATTTCTAATAAATAACAGTTAATATATTTATAATTAACTTTTTTAACTATATTATTGTTTTATTATTTTATTTTCTTAAATCCAAACTCACAAGAACATTATTCTATTAATTTCCTTAGTCTCGTAATAAAATTTAGATCTAAATAGATAATTTGAATAATCACCCTAAATTTTTGTACCAAATGAATCATCATATTGTAAGCTTATATTTCCACTCACATAGATATATCTTTCAAGAGGTCTCACACACCCTAGATGAGCCTCATGACTTATAAAGGAAGCATGAGTAGACCATAATTTTTTTTTAGATGTAGATAGAGCTACGCAACGAACTAACCCAAACTTAAACCGGCCTGTTAGGAGGTGGTTCCAGGTTGATTCAGCCATTGAACTTTTTTTTTTAATATTTAATTTTTTATTAATTTTATTAATTTCTTTTTTAAAATATATTAATAAATTCTAATAATTTGACCTCCTTCCTCTTTTTTTTTTTAAGTGTATTAATTCATTAATAATTTTAATTTTTTTATTAATTTCTAAATTAATGTGATTCCAACTTTTTAATTTTTTTCCCCTTAAATTTTATCTTTTTCTTATATTCAAGTCATTAACATTAGATAAGCTTTACAAAAAAAGATTTATATTAACTTAAATTGAATTTTGGATTTATTCTTAACACATGATTAATTTATAATTAGTCGTCTATTATTAGTTTGATGATATTATTTTTAAAAAATTATCCTCCACCATTGCAAAGAATTTAGTTTTAATATACCATAACTTAATGGATATCATCTAATTATTTCTTTTCCGACTTAATGGCCTCCTCTCTCTCTCTCTCTCTCTCTTTTCAAGGGGTAAATCGACTAGGTCGACCTGTCGTTTTAAAGGTAGGCTAGCCCGACAATTCATAACCAACCAGTTTGGGCCTGACCATTTCCAGGCCAGGCTGGTTCGTCGGGTTGATTATAAGCCAATTCATAGTTCGGAACCAACACTTATATAAGTTTGGAAATAGATGTTGTAAGGAGTTCTAAGCCTAAGCCATTCTTTAGAGAGTGTGTGTTCAATGGATATGTGGCATTTGATGAGAGGTATAAAAAGGGGTGGTGTTTTAGCGATGAATTTAAAGTTAGAATCACTTTGAGAAAAATGAGCACTTAAGTTAAGCACCAAAGATGCACCACATTTTTAAATATTACATTTTTATAATGGTTGAGTTAGACTCAAAAGTGTAGTCAATAAGATATACTCAGCTAAGCTACTCAAGTTACTTAGTTGGACACTTAACTAGGTGTATAGAAGTTGCGACCTTTGGGCAACAGTCTTGGCATCAACCATAGATTCATTTTCGTTTTGTTCGTTCCTTTATTTTCACTTTTACTTTGTACATTTATATTTACATTTGTATCTAAATAGATTGTATGAATTGTCAATAGGAAAGTTCTTACTCTTTTTCAGTTGTCTTATTAACTCCCTCTCTTAGATTATTATTATTTAATTTTATTGGTTATTTGGAATAGCTGAGGATTTCTATATTGATAATTAGTTGTGAGATTATAGCATATACATTTAACTCAGTGACAAGTTATTATATAGTGGTGTTGAGAAGTATATTACCCATGTTATTAATGTGAAGTTTAGCATTTGAAGAGTATCTACATTTAGAAGGTTACCCTTTATGTTGTTCTTTATAATGTATTATTCTATACAAATGATATTATATGCGTTTAAAAGGCAAATATTATAGGTGTCATAAAAATTGGGGGAATGGACTTATATAGCCAAACTCGTCTATTCAAGACATTATTTCAACCTACAAATGAAATCGTGCTTCAAAACACAAGTTTAACCATATCAACTTAAATCATGGATCTAAGTCATAATTTCAAGATAATAAGTAATCATAACCTTAAGCTGTGATTTCAAGTGCCATAATTTTAGAATTATTTGAGCATAATAGGTATCTTGAGAATTTTTTTTAAAGTGTAATTTTTTTCTTTTTCTCCATGATTACTAGAAAGATTGATCAAGAATCATTAGAGAATAAGGAAAGTATAAAAGTTTGTTTTGATGCCTTATTTTCCTCGTTGTTTTATGTATAACCTATTGAATTTATATATTTTTAGAATAGTTTTGAGTGTGTGTCTTATTTAGATATAATTTATAGATCGACATAAAATCTTAACATATTGTGATCAATCTAACAAAAAATTCTTTTTTTTCCCCTTTACATGGAATAAATTTTACTTATAGGCTCACGAATTTATTGTTCCGTACCTTCTTAGTTACTTTTTGGAATCACGGCATTCGTCAAGTCTTCTTAAATGATAAAGATATTCAAAAAAAAAATATTCAACATAGAACAAATGTGATTATTGAAGAAAATATATTGAAGACAAGAATGATACTCACTTGCATGAACCTATAAAAAAAGAATATCACAAAAACAAATAATAATAGTTTGCAATACTTATTTAATTTAATTGTTAATACTTTCCATACATTTCACCATAAACTTGTATGCTCGTGGGAAATAAGTCAATGTTCCATCATTGTAAATGATTATTCCATATCTCTTTAATCTTTTACAGCTACGATTAATCCAATGCCAATCACTTGCTTTTGTAGCTTCAGATTTTTAGAAAAACAATGCAATGACGGAAAGCTAACAATTTGTCAAATATAGGTGTATTAACTTTTTATAGGTGGATGATAGCATTGGCTTTTAGCAGTAAGTAGTGGATGAGGATAACAATAGTGGCTGTTCCTTAATGTTAGTGGTTAACAATTAGGGAAAATATGAATATAGAATGAGGAAAACAATTTCCTCTTCTTAAAAAGAGAGTTTCCAATTACTATTTTTTTGTCATAGTTGACAAGTACCATTGGCTAATGGTTGTAGCTTTCATCTAGTACATTCACTTGCCGCTAGAAAGCATTTTTTCTGCAACATATTATATCAAAAAATCTCGAAAAATGTTAACAGACACATAGATGAATTGGATACACGGTTAGTATGTTTTTTCCTTCGTTTGCTGTTCTGGCTACACATTTTTGTCATTAAACAGGTGTACTATGAGGATATGAGGAAGCCAAAGTCTTTGTACAGTAAGGCAGCAATTTTATAGTAAAATATTTTGCATACGAAGGCACAAGAGGTTCCATCAAAACTATACTGTTCCATTTGTTTTCTGCCATGAGCAAACTAATATTATGTGTAATCAAATTTCCAAGAGCATACTTATTAATTAGGATTGTAATCCCAATTCAAATGAAACACCATTGTCCTAAAAATTATGTCTCCATCCCTATTCCAACCAATCACATATCGTTATATATATAAACAGAATCTGAATATTAATTATTTATTTGTGATAATAAAAAATCTATATTCAAGAGATTGAAATACTCTGCATATCGCATATACATCTTCTACGTCTGTGAATTCAAATGCAGCAGAATGTAGGATCTCCACTTGTATGTATATTATCTTATTTCTTGAACGAACTTTGCGCTACTCAAGTTTCTCCCCCATATTTCAGGGAAATAATATTCTGTTCTTTCTCTTATGCATTAATCCATGGTAACAATGTATTTGAGATGTAATTATAAACAAGCTCATTTTAGGGAATCGTATTGATTGCAGCTCTCTTCAAAACTTCAACAGAAGCATTGAAAAAAGGTACCAAAAAAGAAAAAAAAAAAGCTGCGAAAGATATCGTCCCTCCATCACCCCAGAATGAATGGTGTAAATCTTATAGTTCATTGTTTGTAAAGATACGTTATCAATTAGCTCCATTTTAATTTGCCATTAGGTATAGGAAACGTCGACGAGAATCCTATGAAGACAAACTTTGTTCTTCCACAACAGCTGTGTCAAGATGAGATTCTGCAAGTCCCCACCAAGCTTGCTATCAATGCTCTTTCATATATTTTCAATTTGTTTTCGAGCTTTCAACAATCATCTTCAGGTTTACTGTTAAGGTAAGAGGTTCATGGTGGACAGAGCTTCATGATGTCCTAAAAGCTGTGGTATCCACTTCTCAAGCCCCTTGTTCATAATCATGCAAAAAAAGGTTAGAACTATGTAATGAGCCTGTGAAACAATGTCTGCACAGCACTACCTTCAATGAGCCGCAGAAGCCTGACAGTCCCACCTAGGGAAATTATCTTGATAGAATCTCCTTAATAGGAAGGTCGCTGACAATACCACAACGCCGAGCCCAGTTGCGCGGGCTTGTTACTCGAGTGAGGGCTATAAACTGAGGGGACGTGAGCTTGGTCTAGCGATCCGGGCCTGTATGGCTTGCTACTGGCTTGCCCGTTCCAAGCCTGGAGTAGGTCTGTGGCAACCGAATGAAGGACTGGTTGTCTCAGACACTAAATCGGAGGACACAGCGTGAGGCTGGTTTGACAGAGCAGCGAATACTTCCCGCTCCCGGCAGTGGAAGGATAACAGGCTGGAGCTACTCAGGTCCATCAAAGTTCAATGGGCCGGCCCAATTGGACCATCAGTTTTTTATTTGAAATTTTGTTCCCATATTATTATTGTTTAGTTAGTTCCCTGTAGATCCACTCCAGATCAGCCCTTGTCTCTGTGATTTCACATTAACTAATCAGTATTGATTCTTTTCAATACAAAAATACCTAAAGCTTTTCTTTGGAACTATTTTAGAATCATCCAACTTAAATATGGAATAGAACATGCTGACCAAAATCTTCTTTATGGAAAACTTTGTTTCCATATTATTATTTAGATCAAACTAACTTTGATAAAAACTAGAATTTTTTTTTTTTTTGAAAATCATCAACTAATTAAATATGCGTAGAAGCTCACACACAATCTATAGTCTTAGTAGACATCAATTATAATTATCTTTTACTAAAATAACTAACTACGTACGTATAATTTATTAGTTATTTTAAAAACATTAATAAAAATAATACTATTTGGATTATGGACTTGCTATATAAAATACATTGGTTTAAATCTTATATTTAATAGGTATCAATACATCCCAATAAATATTCTAAATATATATGGCCTAAATATTTCATTTTTACTATAATTCCAAAACCATGGCAAAATTGCGACGAGCTCATTTGTCGAGTAATTAAATCAGGTGTTGAAAATATGATTTCATCCATTTAAATAAAAATATACGATTTCATTGGCCTATATGTCTCAAGTAAATCATCTTCTTCTCTATTTTGCAGTAAACACAATTATAGAAAAAGAAGCGAGCAGCGAAGCTACCAAAAAAGCCGAAAACACACATACTCAACTTAAAATCCACTTAACTATGTACATATAAGTTATTAGTAATTTTAAAAATATTAACAAAAATAATACTATTTGGATTATGGACTTGCCATACAAAATACAT
This sequence comes from Lumnitzera littorea, assembly GCA_024138015.1. Classification (NCBI taxonomy): domain Eukaryota; kingdom Viridiplantae; phylum Streptophyta; class Magnoliopsida; order Myrtales; family Combretaceae; genus Lumnitzera; species Lumnitzera littorea. Next base: position 5,005,660 of record JAMXBB010000004.1, read on the forward strand.
TTGTTTAAAGCTTATATTTAACTAGGTATCATGCATCCCAATAAATATTCTAAATATTTAATTTTTACTATGATTCCAAAACTATGGCAAAATTGCGACTCCAACTCACAAGTTCATTTGTTGAGTAGTTAAATCAGGTGTTGAAAATACAATTTCATTCATTTAAATGAAAAGACACAATTTCATCGGGCTTTATGTCTCAAGCTATCTTCTTCTTCTCTAATTTGCAGTAAACACAACTATAGAAAAAGAAGCAAGCAATAAAGTGACTAAAAAAAACCGCAAACACACATACCCAACCTAATTACTCAACCTAAGCTCAGTTTAGGCATCCTAGGGTCTTGTTTTCCTCTCCAAATGGCCTTTTTTTTTTCCCCCCTAAAAAACTCTTCCGGAATCCAAAATCCTAATTTCAATTGTGGCAGACTCAGTGTTTTTTTTTTTTTTTTGTTTTTTCACATTACTTTAAGTAATGGACATTGATTGATTTTTGTTGACTTGGATAAATTATGTATTTACTGAAGATTATTTAGTTGCTTGCCACGTATTTCTTGAAATGCGTGAATTGCTTCATATCTTTTTTTTTTTTTCAAAGATTATTTTGGTCGAAAATCATTGCTATGGCACTTTCTATCTTCTATTCACAAGGAATCTAGTGTATGTTTTTTTGCCCAATTTGAAATAAACAATAAATTACAAGATCATGAAAGTGTAAACATCGTGTATCATAAGCATAACTTCTTTCCTTGGAACAATATAATCTTCATTACAAAAAAAATTTCATAACACTTGCACTACTTGGCCGGCTTAATTGATCCCACCCAGGTCCAACATGGTTCAATGGGCCGGCTTACTTGAACCATCAATTTTTCTTTTCCCTATTCAAAATATAATTTTTTTTATCTGAAATATAATTTTATCGTTTAGATTCAACTAGTAAAAACTGTAGGTATACATATATATTATAAACTTTGAGGCCCCAATTTTTTTTTTTTCATTTAGATCCAATGAATTGTTCATCTGAAATACATATTTTATATTTAAATCCAACTGACTTTTACGAAAACTAGTTTTTTTTTTTTTTCTTGGAAAATCCTCAACTAATTAAATATGCCTAGAAGCTCACGGACACAATTTATACTTAGTCACAGTAGACTTCAATTATGATTATATTTTACTAAAATAATTAACTTAGTATATATAAGTTATTAAATATTAACAAAATAATACTATTTGGATTATAAACTTATTGTATAAAATACATTTGTTTAATTCTTATATTTAATTAGGTGTCAATACATCTCAATAAATATTCTAAGTATATATGGACTAAAATATGTAATTAGGTGTCAATACTTGGTTTAAGCCTGTTTGACGTCAGAAAGGACTGGACAATAGTTGGTTCGTGGATGATTCATATGGGGTTAGCTTCGGATGATTAGCTCTTGACAATCTCGATTAGCTTCGGCAACAGTGGGGATTATTGTATTCAGATTTAGCACTAAAACTATTGTAAGACCCATAATCAGCTACTTGAAGTTTAATTTTCCAGTCAATTTTGCTAAAATTATTAATTATTTTCAAAAAATTATGAATCTTATTATTCTAAGATATTTTAGTATGTAGATTAAAAAAAAATTATTTTGATGAATTTATGTCTAAAAATATGCTGACCTTAAGAAATTGCTCAAATACAAGCTTTGTTTAGGTTAGAAATAAATAGGCTTCGAAATGTAGTTTTGGACTCAAAATTTTTGTGTAGATTACTTAGGTGATATAAAACAATACCACGAAGCCTTTTTTCAAAAATGAATTTTCTAAATTTTTAGATAATTTTTAGGCATTAAAATGATGTATAAAATGAGTTAGTTTTAGTTAATTAAGTAATTAAATGGTTAATTACTAATTTAGTGAATAATTATATATTTTAGGATGTTGAAATATGATGAAGTATGATATTTGTATCCTTTAGGGTGTTAGATGTAATTATTAGGGTATTATATAATATATATGTAATAAGTAAAAATGGTAAATTTAAGTTAATATTGTAATTTAGGATAATTACGTATATAATCTGATTTGAGATGAATTTAGATATTTTAAGATGTTAGTTGATAATGAGAGATGTAGATTATGGTAGTGGAGAGGTTAGATGTATATTTTATGTATGGATTAGGTAGTAATAAGTAATATGTGAAATAGGAAGATTAAATAAGTAAAGAAAATTAAGCTAAATTGATAGCACTATAATAATAAGAGAATATTATAAATCTAGTTTGAAAGGTAAATTTGTGAAATTATGCAAAAATATAGGTTAATCTTACATCGGAAGTTGATTCGATAGTTAAATTAGGAACATAGTGTACCAAATTGATTAAGATACTAATTAGGAGCTAAAACATAGATTTAGGTTACCTAAGCATAGTTAAATGAATTTCACATTTTAATCCGTGAAGAATTCCTAAGGTTTACAAATAAAAACAATAATTAGAAGCTAATACAAAACTAAATTTAGGGATTGAATTAGAAATTAATTTGAAACTAATTTAGTTATAGGAAATATGAAATTTAGAATTTGGACAAATGCGTAAAATTATAATCCCAAACTTTAAACCCATGATTTAAAGCTTATATGTAAATATATACATATATATAAGCAATTACGTTAAATGTAAATTATTTTTAGATCAGAATCTAATTCAGAAACTGAAACTGTAACTGAAACAAGAAACAAATTTGAAACCTAGCTAAATGAGGGAAGTAATTCTAAAAGAATAAGACCTAAATCACTAAAAGTAAGAAGATTATAAACCAAAGATACTCATAATCTAAATTACATAACAAAACATATCTATGATAGTTATGGAAAACTAAACCAACACTTGTATTATAGGGATTTTTGGCAATGGCCAGTACGAATCGCACTTCGAGTAAGCAAGCGAGGAGTCCAGGTAATTTGGGATTAACATATCGCTATATTTCCGAGTACTAATTTGTAGTACTTTGAGGCTTGAAATTGTACTGGATTATTCTTGTTCGATAGTTAGTTATGTGCATGTATTTGTTCTGAGCTATTGATATGATTACCGATTTGCTACTTTGGCTGGTATTGTATGATTTGTATGAAATGATTGATCACCCTAAACTAAATCTAATCAATTATATAACCTGTAAATATAAATCGAATCTGCATAGCAACCCATTAGGAGATACTTAGGATTCTCCGGCCAACTACCGATCCCTTCGAAAGGGATAATACTATGTAGCATAATTGGTCTCTTCTTTATTCTTAGTCGAACTAAGTGACAGGTGAGGAGGTCGCAACAAGAGTGAAGTCAATGGTTCAAAGGTAATCACGAAAGGAGCGGTGCCTCTATTGCACAAGCCTAGGTTTGGTCGTGAGCTGTTGCATTAACAGAAACTCCTCAACCCGAATTAAAGCGAGTGTAATTTCTCTAATCTCATGACGGGTTGGACAACGTCGTGCGATGGCATTTACATGTTCATGCATTGCATCTAACTAAATTGATTGATAACCTTCTTTATATTGGTAGTATAGTTTTAAGTCCTTCGTCCTAACTTACTAAATTATGGTTGCTCATATCTCTATAGACTTTGTTGTAGGTACTAGCTAGGAAGCAGATTTTAATTACCCTAAAGCTAGCAACTACTGGATCTTGGGGAATGAGGAAATACATCTAAAAATATATATTGTCAAGGTCTTAGCTTTTATTTGGAATATTTCATTTTCAAACAATGTATTATTTGGGAAGTCTAAGACAATAAAACCCTATAAACATTATTTATAATACTTGAATTCTAGTGTATATATATATTTTTATACTTTCTTAAGTAAATAACTTATTTAATTTATAAACTGTTTACTTCAAAATAGGTTAATCGTAGATACCTTGTGTAGATCAAGTTTAAGATAGCAGCAGTGAGGTCAGCTTCTATTTTAGAATGGTTTATACGGTAGGACTATTATAACTCTACTGCTTCGGAGCGTGATAACTATGGTTTAGTGAAAGGTTTGGCTCAACATGCTAGTTGACCACCTCAGCAACGTCTTGGATGACATGGAGAGCAAAGTAGATCGGTAAATTGGACTGGGGCAAGCACTGCTTCTCAACGCTTAACTCACCTTGGATAACTCAATGGACCACTTGACAGAGCCCTTAGGTTCGGGAGTATGTAATCGATCCTTAATCCCTATCACTAATAGTACTATTTTTGAAGAAGCTGAAATAAAAGTATTAAGAGCTAATAGAGTTTTAGCAAGTAATCTCCAAGTTGCAACCAAGGCAACAACTGAAATAGGTTTAAAGTTAGAAGAATGGCTTCTTATATTTTCATCATAGATCATTTTTAATGCTAACATCTTCACTAATTCTTCAAATTTTAGAGGAATATCATAATTCATATGGAGCAAGACATTTTGGTATACTTAAAACTTTTAAAAGAGTGGCTGTTAATTTTTTCTTTTGGGAAGGGATAAGAGCTCAGGTGATTACACATGTAAGGAATTGCTAAGAATGTCAGCAAGTTAAATATGCAGCCAGAGCTTTAATTGGGCTTTCTTTTCCATTACCAATTCCATAGAGAATTTGGGAAGATGTGAGTATGGATTTTATTACCAATCTACTAAAATCTAAAGGGTATACTATGATATTAGTAGTGGTGAATAAACTTTCCAAGTATTGCCATTTAGGATCTCTAGATTCTCATTTTACAGCCACCAAGGTTGCAACATTATTTGTTAACCTAGTGGTAAGATAACATGGCTTCCCAAGATCTATTGTGACTGATAGAGATCCAATTTTTATTAGTTGTTTTTGGATTGAGTTGTTCAAGTTGAATGGGACAAGATTGAATCACAGTAATGGCTACCATCCGTAAACGAATAGGCAAACTAAAGTACTTAATAGAACAATTTAGCAGTACTTCAGAACTTATGTTATGGAGTATCCTAATGAGTGGGTTTGTTTTTTGCCTTAGGTTGAGTATGCATATAATACTTTATTTCATGAAGGAGCTCAAAGAACACCTTTTGAAATAGTATACAGTCTTATTCCACCTTCTATTTCAATGTATGGAAGAGGTGCTTCTGATATTGAAGCAATTGATGAGGAGTTGCAATCTAGAGATAAGGTGTTAGCTTTCTTAACTAACCAATTGCCTAAAACTCAAAAGAAAATGAAAGAATTAGCTAATAAGCATAGAATAAAAGTTGTTTTTGTTCCAAGGGATATAGTATTTATCAAGTTACAACCATATAGACAACTAACGTTATCTTAAGGGAAGCATAATAAGTTGTTTAAGGGATATTATGGACCTTATAAAATACTTAAAGAGTAAGTCTTTTGGTTATGAGGTGGAGCTTCCTCCACATTGCAAAATTCATAGTACATTTCATGTATTTGTGTTGAAATGAGCTCATGGTTCTTAGTTAACAACTTTGGAGCTACCACCAGAGACAGTAGCAAATCATCTATTGTTGGTGCCCTTAACAATCGTAGGGACTTGCATAGTTATCAGAGGAGGACAACGTATTAGACAACTATTAATTCAGTGGTAAAGGTTACCATTCGAGGAGACATCATGGGAGGATTGCGATTGTTTTAAATAGACATATACAAACTACAACCTTGAGAACAAGGTTTCTTTTTCAAATAAGGGGGAAATTGTTACGAGCAGAGTTCAACATAAAGTCAATGTCATGCTTTGAAGTAGTAGGTTGTAACAGTTTCGCCGTATAAACTATTCTAAAATCGAAACTAACCATACAACCACTATCTTAGACCTGATTTATACAAGGCGTTCATGACTAACTCGCTTTGAAGTAAACAGTTCATAAATTAAATATGTTATTTACTTATGAACTTGAGAAAAAATACGTACTTACATTAAAATAAGCTGAGTATATTTACAAGATTTAACAACGTAACATAATTTACTTAAGTAATTCATAAATTAATACTAAAACCTTAAAAGATAAATCTAAACTTGAGAGTGTATCCAGTTTCCAGTTTATATCCCTACTCCCCCAAGATTCAGCAATCGATAACTTTAAGGTAATTATAGGTCATTTCTTTGCTAGTACCTACAACAATGTTCATAAAGATATGAATAACTGCAGCTCAATAAGTTGGGATAGAGACTTAAAACTATACAGCAAACACAGACAAGGTTATCAACTAAATTATTAGGTACAATGCATGTTCAAGCAAATGCCAGCATACGACGTTGTCCTACCCGTCGTAAGATTAGAGAAATTGCACCTACTCTAATACTAGTTGAAGAGTTTCCATTAATGCAACAGCTCATAACCAAACTCAAACTTGTGCAATAGAGACACCACCCCTCCCGTGACTACCTTCAAACCATTAACTTCACTTTTGTCACGACCTTCTCACTTGTCACTTAGTTTGACTAAAGATGAAAAAGGTACCAATTATACTATCAAGTGCTATCCCTTTCGAAGGGGTTAGTATTTGCTGGAGAACCCTAAGTTTCACTTAATGGGTTGCAATGCAAATCCGATTTAAAATTTTAAGTCATATATTTGGTTAAATCCTGTTTAAGGTGTTCAATCATTTCAAATAAATCACATAAATGCAAGTTAAACAACAACCCAAAATCATAGCATCACCAAAAAATAAGCACATGCGCATAGCCACTATCTAATAAGCATAATCAAGCACAATTTGAAGCCTTCGAGTACTGCAAATTAGTACTCCAAAATACAGTAATATATTAATCCTAACTTACTTAAACTCCTCGCACTCAAGGTGCAACTCATACTAGCCATCTCCAAAAATCCCTACAATACAAATATTGTTTCAGTTTTCTACATAATTGTTATAAATTGGTTTTATCTTATAGTGCTTATTATTATCTTTAGTTTAGGGTTTAATATACCTGATTATTTAGGTTTTCAAGTCTTTTACAATTATTCTTAATTTAGGCTAAGTTTCGATTTAGTTTTTAAATTGATTTTTAAATTAAGTTTAAGTTCTAGTTCTGTTTCTAAGTATAATTTTATATGCGAACTCTAGAAACTCATTTCAACTCATAAGGTAAAATTAACAACGTTATTCTCGAGTTTCCTAAATATTATATTTAATCTCTAACTAGCATTTTAGCTGGTACAGTATACTCTATATCCTAACTTAACTACCGAGTTTACCTCGATGTGAGAAAATTTTATATTTTTTATATAACTACCTAAATTTATGTTTTCTACCTGATTTGTTATATATTAATATTACTGTTATATTATCCAATTTAACCTAACATTTTATATTTACCATAATTTCAATTCCACATATTATCAAATTACCTATATTTATCACATAATATCCCTAATAATCATATCTAACACCCTAAATATCACAACTATCATACCACTTCAGATATAAACATCTTAAAATCCTTAATTATATACTAAATCAGTAATTGTTTAATTAATTATTAATTAACCCCAAAAATCTCTAATTATATACATATTTTAAGGGCCTAAAATTCACTTAAAATTTTCAAAAATTAATTTTGAAAAAGAGTTTCGTAATACTGTTCTATATTACCTAAGTAGTTTACACAAAAATTTTGAGTCTAAAACTATACTCTCAAATCTATTTATTTTTAATGTGAAACATGTTTGGTTTTGTATGATTTCTTAAGCAACCTATATTTCCAAATGTAATTAAACCCAATCAATATTTTTCCCTAAATGTAAATATAATAAAACATTAGAATAATAAATTCATAGTTTTCTAGATAAAATTAATAATTTTAATAAATTACACAAAATCAGGTTAAATTTGAAACTCACTGAACTTTTGGATTTCCAGCCTCTAGCGGCAGTTTAAGGTGTATCGGCCGGTCTAGGCGATGGGTATGGGGTATGGTGGTGGCGATGGTTTGGTTCCAGTTGGTGATGATTTGTAGGTTTGGTCCAATTGTCTCTACTGTATAGATTTTTTGTAATTTTTGAAAATTAAACCTTAACTCTCTTATTTCGACCCTCTCTATTTTTTCTACTCTTCTAACTATTTGAAGGATCTTTTGAAAAATTTTGGCTATTTATAGAGGTCTTAAGAAATTTCGGTGCATTAATTTTGACTTGATAAGGGCTTTATCTCTTCCAAATTAATTTTTTGTTTGTCTTAATTTAATTGATTGCTTTTATTTATTCAATTCCAAGCTGCTACGCTCAATTCTGGACAATTCCATATTTTCTCATAATTTTCTTGATTTTTCTTTAATTATTCATGCATTTTATTTAATTAATTAACATTATTTTAGCATATTTCACATATTTTAAGTAATTTCGCGTATTTCTACCTACATATAAATACATATATAGTATAAATAAATACTCCTAAATATTATTTAAGTTATTTTATGATTTTAGTGTGCATATAATTTATTTCTATCGATTCGTTAGTTATCAAAATTTATTTTAAGCGTTTTCGATAAATAACGGACAATTTTTATAAAATTCAATATTATATTAATTAATCATCTTATTAATTATTTTTCTAAATTCAAACTTATGGGATCACTTTTACTAATAATCCTAACTTCATCGTAAAATTTGGATTGAATCTAACAATTTATTCGATCGCTCCAAATCTTACAAACCAAATCCCGAATAGTTGATTGTGAGGCTTACAGTCCAAAGACCAAGGTGGCTAGAATAGTATATCAAACATTAGATAAGTGTAATATAATTGTATATAAGTAAGTACTTATAGATTATAGAAAAATTGCAATAGTACCAAAGATCTAACAGATCTAGTTAAGCAAATAACTGAATAATAGAAATAACATCATATAAATTCAAGAATAGAATATAATAGAAGTAGGAAGGTTTTACGGAGATTAATAGGAGTTTAGGCTAGCCTGAAGTAGACTCTGTATTCATTTCATGATTGTATTCTCTTGCATAAAGAAGAAACTAGAAAGAATCGATATGAGATTCGTTACATTGTGAAATCTTAATTGAGAGAAAAACACAGAGAGAGTGAAAAGAGAGTTTGAGAGAGTATACTTGCCTTTCTGATTTGATCGAGATACTTTAGAGGAGAGAGAGAGAGTCTTCTAGATAATATCTTGATTCTTTTTATGTGTGTAGGCTTCAATACATTCTGGGTTTTGCTTATTAACCCATCACTTAGTGAACAACAATTGAAGAAAGTATACGATAGGCTTTGTAACTATTTTACTAACTACCATCTTAGGAAAATTATAGTATTGTCCTTAAAGAGTATTTAATATTTGAAGAGTACATGTCTTTAGTATGGTGGAAATATTACATTATTTGATTTTTTATTTGCTAAAGACAAGAAAAGAAGGGTTACAAGAAGTTTTTGGCTTTAATAATATAAACTAAATGAAATTTTTGTTATTAATCGATTTAAGAATTAATATATCTTTTTTTTTTTTTGCCAATATAATTATCATATCTTTTCATTTTGAAATTTATATACACTAATGGATAGTTAATACTTTTCTTAGTTTTCTTGAAAACTAAGTTTTAAATCAATTGACATGTACCTCTTTTAGTGGAAAAAAATTGACATATAAGAAAAGACAACCTTGCTACTCATTGGATCATCGAAAACACAGATGGTTTTTTTGGCCTTTCTTTTAATGTTCTTGATTTTGTAGGCTTTTAGCTATTTTTATAATTAAAAAAAATAACATATGTCTATTAGAAAAGATTAAACAAATTTAAAGTGATGTGCATAGTTAGAGTTTTCACTTTGCCATCACAAATTTAAAGTGAATGTGCAAGGGTTGACTTAGATGAGAGAAACATGAATATGAGTGTAAGCCCCAAAGCTAAGCCAATTGACTGTAGGATTGAATTTAGAACCCAAAGTGTAGGGCGATCAGTTAAAAGATTCGATCAAACCAAAATTATAAACTATTGAGAAGAATATGAGTAAAAATGACCCCGTAAACTTAAATTTAAGAAAATAAGAAATAAAATAAGAGACTATAAAATTTTCAAATTTTAAGCATAATAATTGCTAATTACTGAAAAAGCAAAATGTGTAATTTAATAACTAATAAATTATTAGAGATAGATTATATGTATACTAAAAATTTTAGAATGACCAAAATAATATTTAGGAATGTTCACATGTACCCCACATGTATTTACGTGTGGATAAAAATATGCGTAATTACCTAATTTAGCCAAAAACTAAGCAAATAATTAAAGAAAATTATAAAATAATTATGGAAAAATCAGAAAAAATCAAAAGAGGATAAGATGCATCAATATCAAGTCGTGGCATGTCAGGATAAGAAAAAGAAAAATTAGCCAATAAAAATTAAACAACTTAAAAGCCAAAAATCAAGGAATTTGGACAAAGTCTTGTCAAATTAATGCAAATTAATTACAGCAAATGTCTATAAATAGGGGAAAAATTTACAGAGCTCATTTGGATAGTTTGGAAAGTGAGAAAATTATGGAGAGTCGAAAATTGAGAGAAAAATTCGGTTTAGAAAAAAAATAAGAAAAACTGTGCAATTAGGGCATTTAAAGGAAACCCTTACCAAACGAGCAGCTGGAAGTGGACGGCCACCACCACCACATGATGGTGGCAGCGCCCAGGCCGACCGACAAGGCCACGGCGGCCCACGGTGGCCGGAGCCACCCGAACCGGTGAGTCCAAATTCCAGCCCGATTCTTGTATAATTTTGTAAAATTAGTTATTTTGCCCAGAAAATTATGAAACTTGTTATTCTGAGGTTTTATTGTATGTAGATTTAGGAAAAAATATTGATTTAGTTTAATTATGTCTGGAAATATAGGGTACTTAACAAATTATTCAAAACCAAGCATGATTAAACCGGAAAATAAATAGGCTTAGGAGTGTAGTTTGGAGCTCAAAATTTTTCTGTAGGATTCTCATATGATGTAGAACAGTGCTATGAAGCCATTTTTTTAAAATTAATTTTCAAAATTTTTAAGTTAATTTTTAGCCCTAAAATGATGGTAAAATTAGGTGATTTAGGGTTAATTATGTAATTAAATGATTAATTTCTGATTTAGTGAATAATTATATGTTTTAGGATGTGGAAATCTGATGGAGTATGATACATGTAGCATTTAGGGTGTTAGGTGTAATTATTAGGTTAATTATATAGTAAATGAGTAATAGGAAAAATAATTAATTTTGTAAATTAGGGAAATTTGGAGTAAAATCTGATTTAGGATGGATTTAGACATTTTGAAATAATAATTGATGTTTAGGGATAGTAATTAAAGTGATAGAAATATTAGAAGTACATTATGTACATAATAGGCAATAATGCATAATATGTAATTTTTGAAAATATACTAAATAGAAAATATTAGAATAAAAATTGATATTATGAGAATAATAAAAATGTATGATAAATCTGATAGGAAACTGGAATTTATGTAATTATATGAAAAATATAAAAATTTCTCACATTAGTAGTGAATTCGGTACACTAATATGGATTTAGGTGTACCGGGTAAAATAAATACTAACTAGGGGTAATAATGGTATTTAGGAGATCGGGAAGTAATGTGATTAATTTCACATTATGGGTTGAAACGGATTTTTAGGATTGAAATCTAAAACATTACTTAGAAATCAAACTAAAACCTAATGTAGAAATCGATACAAAAACCGAACCTAAACCTAACCCCAAACCTAGAATAAGTGTAAAAGACTTAATACCTAGATAATTACGCATATTTAACCTTAAACAAAACCTAACAATAAGCGTTGTAGGATAAAACGAACTTATAGTATTTATATGAAAAGCTGAAACCACGTTCGTGTTATAGGGATGATCGGCGATGGCCTGAGCAAATCGGACCTCGAGTGAGTGAGCGAGGAGTCGAGGTAAGTTGGGATTAATACGATGCTATATTTTGGAGGCTTAAGATTATGCTTGGTTGTACTTGTTAGATAGTTGAATGTATGCATGTACTTGATTATGAGTGATGCCATGATTCTGTTTGTTACTCTGCACATATTGTATGAATTGTATGAAATGATTGATCACCCTAAACTGGACTTAATTAAATATCCGACCAGTAATCATAATCAAACATGCATTGCAACCCGTTAGGAGAACTTAGGACTCTACGGCCAAATACCGACCCCTTCGGAAGGGATAGCGCAGGATTGCAAAATGGTCCCTTCTTCATCCTCAGTCGAACTAAGTGACAGGAGAGGAGGTCGCGGCGAGGGTGAAGGCAGTGGTTCGAAGGTAGTTGCGAGAGGAGCAAGGTCTCCATTACACAAGCCTGAGTTTGGTCGTGAGCTGTTGCATTAATGGCAACTCCTTAACCCGGATTAGAGCGGGCGCAATTTCTCTAATCTCACGATGAGCCGGACAACGTCGTGCGATGGCATTTGCTTGCACATGCATTGCACCTAATAAGTGATTGAAAACCTTATTGTGTGTATGGTATAGTTTTAAGTCCTCCGTCCTAACTTACTGAGTTGTGGTTGCTCACATCCCTATAGACGTCGTGCAGGTGCTGGCTAAGAAGCGGCAAACCACTACTCTGAAGCTAGCAACTGCTGGATTCTGAGGAGTGAGGAAAAACATGTGAAGAATAAATACATACTTTTAAGGTTTAAGTTTTTACTTTAGAACTTTTCATTTTGAATAATGTAACAACTAGGAAAAATATTACGGAGAAATATTGTAAACCTTAATTACAATAGCTGAATTATAGCATATATATATTTTCTCACTTTCTTAAATTAATGATTTATTTAAATTACAAACTGTTTACTTCAAAGCGGGTTAGTCGTTGATGCCTTGTGTAGATCAGGTCTAAGATAGCGGTTGTAAGGCCAACTTCTATCTTAGGATGGTTTACACGGCGAGGACTGTTACGACTCTGCCGCTTCGAGGCGTGGCAATGAGTAAGACATTATCATAGAAAAATTTATTAAAGTACTCTTATTTAAAGCGAATGTGCAAGGGTTGTGCTTTCATTTCATCTATTTATCGTTCTTTTATAAAATATCTTTTTACTTCGATTTTTTTTTTTGTATCATTTTTTTTCCCAAAATCCATTTGTTACTAACTCATCATTCTTTAAATCATTTTTGCTTTAACATGTACCAATGGACCATGCATCCGTGATGCATGTGTTAAAAAAATAAAAAACTAAATTAAAGTCATTTAAGAATTTTTAATTTTTTGCCATCAAATTGTAAAATTTTTAATTCCATTAATCAAATTTTAAAAGTTTTTGAAAATTTTCAATTAGATAAAACATTTTAATTTGAGTAGTTAAGTCTTAAAATTTTGTAAAATTATAAATTCAAATAATGAAATATATAAATTATAAATAGGTACAATTAAAGAAGGCATGTTATCAAACGAACTACTGTATTATCTACTAATTTAGAAGATAAGAGATATAATAATTATTCAAAAGTAATACAACTTTTAACAATTGTACAGTATAGGGAAGAGTTGACTTAGATGAGAGAAACATGAGTATGAGTAAGACATTATCATAGAAAAATTTATTAAAGTACTCTTATTAACTATATTATCTTCTATCTATACAATAAGTAACATGGTAGTTAATAAAAACTACAAAGAAGATTTTACTCATTTTATTTACACCGAATTTTAGTAGTTATTGATAGTTAAAATCTTTTTACTTTAATAATACTAGCAGACTACGCACCTGAGATACATGTGTTGAAAAAATAAAAGACTAAATTAAAGTCCTTTAAGAATTTATAATGTTTTACCATCAAATTATAAAATGTTCAATTTCATTAATAATTTTTAGAATTTTTTGAAATTTCTCAATTACATAAGCTTTTTTATTTCAACAGTTAATCTTAAAACTTTTCAAAACTTATAAATTTGAATGGTGAAATACATTAGTTATAGATATGTACAGTTGAAGAAGGCATATGATCATGGGGAGAATTAAAAGGAAATTGCCAAATCGTCTATTAATTTAGAAAATAAGAGAGATGATAATTTTTTAGAAATAATATAACTTATGTAAATTGCTCAACATGAATAATGAGTTAAAGTTGGCTGTGGCAAGAGAAATACGAGCATGAGTAAAATATTATTATAGAAAAATTTAGTAAAATATCCTTATTACTTGACTTATCTTCTATCTATATAATAAGTGACATTGTAGTCAGTAAAAAATATAATGGAGATTTTAGTCATTTTATTTTCCTAAAATATGTAAAATACCAAAGTTTAATAATTGCTAGCATTTACTAAAATATATAAGAAACCGAATTTTGATATTTATTAGTAGCTATTGAAGCCTTCCATTTTAATTAGCAGAAGTGTCCACCCGCGATGTGTATGCAGATTAAACTATATTAAAATTATAACTTTAAAATTTATAGTTATCTAGTCTATAAAAAATAATAATTTTTGTTAATATTATTTTTTATTGATAATTTTAAGTTTTAATATATGTTTTTAAATAATATCTCATAATTTTTATCATTGTCTATCTATTATTATTTTTTTTTTATGAATATGTAAATTGGCTACGGAGATAGGATAGAGAGAGAAAGAGTGGAGTTTGGAAAATTATATCTAAATCTTGAACTAGTAGGAGCATGGGAGAGAGAAAGAGCAGATAGTGACGAATGGTGGCTTAAAGGAGGTTACCATCAAATTTGCTATAATAATCATATAGTTATTTTCATGCCATTAAATACAATAATTTTTTAAGGATATTTTATGGAAATTTTTTTTTTAAAAAAGGTGGTTACTTAAACATCTTTTAGCTTAAATATAATAGATAATATATAAGATCCTAAAGCATATTCCATTCATTTCCAATCATTTCTCTTTAAAGTTGAAGAGAAAAGAAATGAATTTTAGGCCTCATTTGTTTCAAGAAAAATATTTTTGGGGAAACATTTTTCCTCTATTCCCCTATTTGTTTTATTGGAAAAGATACTTTAAGTAGAAAATGTTTTTCCTTACAAAAAAAAAAAAAAAAAAAACAAAGAAAAACGTTTACTCATTAAAGGCAAAATTCTTTTCTTTTTCTGGAAAACGACTTACAATTTTCAAAATAGAATGTCGTTTTTCAATAAATATTCTCATGCATTTTAGCTTTAAGAAACCATTTTTTTTTTTAATTCTTATTATAACTTATCTATAAATTACATTTTAAACATGAAAAAATTATATCGAATAAAAAAACTATAGATTTATTAAAATATTATCAAAATCAACTAAAGAGTTACAATAACATATATTTTAAAATCATTTACATATATAATTTTGCTTTTAAATAAAATGTTTGACATAATAGTAACATGTAGATATTTATATATTTAGGTATGGTTATAAGTTATATAATGTTCATTAGTCAAATGTCAAAAAAGGTTTTCAATGCATTCTTATAAAATTATTCAAACACATAAAAATATATTATTTTCTTGAAAACATTTTTTAAGAGAAATTGCTTTGCTCTAACATATAGTCTTCCTTCAAAATAATGGGAAAAGTAAAAATCTTTCTACCTATTTTCTTTCTTTTCTATCAATTCCCCTCCTCTTATTTAATTTACCAAATATATAGACCCGTGTAATGGCTGATTCTCAACCATAAACTAGCCTGGTCGATAAACCACCGGGTCCTACGGGTCCAAGTGATTCAACATGAAGAGTTCGACGATTTAACATGCTGGTTTAAAGTCGAGCCAACCCTAAAATTAAAAAAAAAAAAAGGTATATATATATATATATAATATAATATACTATACATATAATATATTTCAAACANTAGAAGTTATTCTGGAGTTACACAAAATGGTATTTTCGATTGCCCATTTCCATTACATGACTGTTTCATAGTGATGGATTATTTACATGTTCAACCTGGCAAATTTTGCATCACTAAAGATAAAATTACTAGCCTCTATGCTGATTCTTAGGCTTCCTGTGATTCATATACATAGATAGGTTTGTGAAAGCTCATGCACTTGTGTGACCAGAGCGTTTTCATAACTATTTTTGTGGAGTATTATCAATTTAAAATGGTTGGTTTATGGCTGACAAGAGCCTCCTATTTTCTTGTGAAATATAGTTCCTGAATTCAGTTGCAAGGGCATTACATCATTCTTTTCCAAGTTCCAAAATGACCTTTTTTGTACTCATGGGAATCTAATGATGCTCCGTCAAAGAAAGGTAAGATATCGGTGTGTATTAGCTTCCCCTTCGGTACAATACATTATTGGTATTTCTGTATGTTAAGCTTGTATCTTTTATTTGCTGGTCATATGCATTGTCTTCTTTTTAGTCTACTGGGCTTCCCGTGCTGTTCAATGAAGTGAGGTATGCATCAACACAAGTAAAAGCTCCAGCACAAGCGCGACAAATGGTATGATCTGCTTCTTGTTAGATTAGCCTCTGTATAATTCTTAGTTTGTGTTTCTAATCGTAAACCTTTTTTTTTTTTTTTTTCCCTTTTGGGTGTTTCCATTGGTGCAAAACCATTGCTGCATTTACATGGATATGTAGGCCTGATACAGAGGTGAACTGATGACCCTTTGCATAAATTGCCTCTGTAAAGATGATGACTCTTATCTACTTATTCTACAATCTGGAACCCAAAACAAAAAAAAAAAAAGTTGCCTGAAAATAGCTGAAGATGATGCTTTTCCAATCTATAGAATGATTACTTGTAATGAAGTCCTTAATGTTCATCAATATTGCTACACTGAGGACATTCTTCTAAAACAAGATGTTGGACTTTGTTTTATGCCCACATTTATATATCATCTGTTGTATTTCACAAGAAGTCAGATATTCTTCTTTGCTTTGGCATTGATATGTATTTACTTTTCTATAAGTCTATATATGTATATCAGAAAGGTTGGTGGTTTTCCCCATAAGAAAGGACACTACTTTAATCCCAAGTCTAATGCTTTGCCATGTCAGCAGACATCTTAATGTGCTTCCTAATTGTTAGAGCTTTTGGTTCTTCTTAAGCTGATGTTTGATTCAGCAGAAGCTTCCTCTTATTGGAGTTCATTGTTGTCATCTAAATGCTTGTGCTTCTGGATGAAATAAAAATGGATTTTTTGTCTAAAGAAAGCTACTTTTAAATAATTTTCAACTAAAAGCTACTTGTAAGGCAATCTTTCCTTTGTACCAAGAAGACTCTTTTGTTTCACTTTTCTATCAATTGCGCAACTTTGATATACACAACAATGGATAAAATAATGATTTTGTGTGTGCAACTTGGCATTTCTTTAGATCACTTGGTTTTTCAAAGTTGGATGAGCAATCCAACCACACAGATTAGTGGAACACCTGTTGTTTCAGATAACAGTTCTTACTGATAATGAAAAGTTCAGCTACCTGTGCAAAATTCTATCATAGGAGACACAATCAATTCTTGCTGTTGGTGTTTTATACAGGGGGCTCTTCGGGTTTCCATGACAAGTCCCGGAATTGTCTATGAACCATACACACCCCGAGAACCAATCTCATTTTGGAAAAGGTTATTTAGTAAGGCGATTTTTAATTTTACTTTTGCTGTTATAGCTTTTAAAATATTCGTTTTCATGAGAGCAGGCTGTTATTAAATATTATGTAGTATGATCATGGAGACCCTACATATTCCTGTACATTCCATGAGCTACTGCTAAAGTGTCAGAAATGCAAAGATCACATATCTAGCTTGAAGAAAATAATAGTTCTCTATTCCAGATAATATGGGTACCTCTTTTATTTGCTTATGGTCTTAAATCTATAAGCAACCATTTTCTGTACATGGCTTGAGGGTGGGAGGTCAAGGTTTGTATTCCATTCTTTAGTCAGGTGCAAATCTAAAGATAGATGGTTTCCCTCAGCTGTGAAGATTGTGTTTACTGTTTGAGGAATGAATATGTGCTACAATTTAAGTTGTGCCTAATCCTTTAGATTGAAGAATTAGTGATGGAACATGTTAGCTATTTCTGATTCTATCTTTGTCAGCATTGATACCACTGTAAGAACTTTAGAATGATTCAAAATTTTCTAAAGAGCCTGAATATGCTTACTTTATGGTTGTGACTATCGCTGAGCATTTTTGTAAGCACTGACTTATATTTAAGAGTTTGTTTGACTGTCTCAACTTGCACAAATTGCAGCATTTGCTGCAGGCTCATATAAAATGAGAATCATAAATTTGGAAGCCATTGTATTGCCCTCCTTTTTCTTGATTGGTAAAGGCTGAAAGAGGTGGGAGGCATATTGATTAGCATGTTAGGGGTTTAGTTGTGTTCTTTTTGCCTCTGAGTCTACATAACTGTTGCCTGAAATTGACAAGGGGAAGGAACAAGAATACAATGCTAAAGTGAACGTTCAGACCGATATTATTCAAGTGCAAGAAGGTTGACTTCATTCCAAGCATATTACCTCGTGTCTAAGAGAAATTCTGGTGTAGCTTTTGCTGTAATAAATTGTTGGACAAGGTGCAGTAATTATCTATTGTTAACTAGTGATCAATGATGGACCGAGTACCCCCTCTTGCTAAATGTCATACCTTTTTTATGCTGTTTGTGTTGAACAGAATTGTCCTTCTCTTTTATTGGATGTCAACATGTAAGGCATTGAACTCTAGTTTCACACTGTATGATTGGTTTATGTGCACAGACTAAAGTGTACTGTATTAGGTTTTTCACATTACCATATAAAGCATGTAGTTGACTTCTATCACTCATCCTTGTATTAGGTTTTTCACACGAGAAGGATGGAAAAGGACCAAAGAGGATTTCATTTTGGAGGTGAGTTCCCTTCATTTTGTATCTTTGGGTTTTTGTTTTGCCGATCTGTTTGAACTGGCAAGGCCGAATATGAATTCATTCATGAGGGATCTTTGGTGGTCCAGTTAAAAAATTTCGCTCTAGTAAAACCAATCATCTCATAGTTAGTTCTTACAAGATTGCATTATGCCAGTCATAACGCAGCTCATGTTTTTAGTTTTTGATTATGAATTTGGGGATAAATGTTGCAGAACTTCAATATTGATTCCACATACTTTCCATGCACTTATGTTCTTAAATATAGGTGTGAACAAACAAAATCGAGTCCACTGGTATTCAGTCCAAGCTTGATTTGAGAACTCACGACTTGATTTTGGTTGATCTTGATTGACCTTATGTTTTCAAGCTTAATGTTACTCAACGGGTTCTTCTTCAACTAAATTAAGGCTCATATATTTTTCAAAGTAAAAAAAAAAAATTTCAAGTGTACGTTAAAGCTTGATCTTAGTATAGCTCTACTTCAGCTAGATTAGGCTTGTGACTTCATCATGTCAAATGGCTCAAAGCTTGCACTTCGTCAGCTTTGCTTGAGTTAATTGAGTGAGCTTAAGATCGACTTGATTGTAGTTGTATCAAACTTAGTTAATATCAAGTCGAGATTGATAACTTGTGAGCTGAATTGGTTTATTTTCAGACATACGCTCAGATGCCTTTGATGCTTCAGTGAAGTACCTAACTGTTGATCTAATTGTCTGACTTGCTTGTCTCTTGTTAAACAGCTTAAAAGTGCCTATGCCATTGCTAAGTTAAGGAAGTCTGGCTATTCAAAGAAGCAATTCTATGCACAAGCCATAGAATCATATAAAGAGGTATGATTATGTCATGACGTTCTTCAATTGACTTAACCATCGCTTTTGGCAATATTTGTATTATTCAGCTTTTGTTTCAATTTCTGAAAAAGACTGTAGAAGCATCTTGTAGGATTCCTTCCTCCAATATCGAACTGTGGTTCTTTAATAAAAGGCATTCATGGGGCTTGCTATATAGGAGTCCTTACCATGGTGCTTTGTTGATGCTAGTGGCGAGAGAAATCAGGGGTTTTCATTGGAAAAGATAATGGATTACTTATGCATCATGATGTGGCATCTACTCATCATAGTGGCGTTTTGTTATTTATCCTCTTTAAAAATTGGCAAGAAAAGTAACTGATGATTATCATTTTTTTTTTTCTCTTTTGATATCAGAGGGTTGATAATTTCGTTGTCCTTGCCTAGCAATTTACGAAAACATAAGCACTGCTCATATATTATGTGGCTATGTACATTTCTTTGTTCAAACTTTTTTCATATTTAGTTTTGTTGAAACCAGAACATTTTAAATTGCTTTAACTCTCCAAATATAAAACAATTTGCTCCCATCCTGATTTGAATATGGATGTTTTGTACAAAAGCTATGTGCTGATGAGGAATAAGCTAGGACCTGGAAACCGTTTCTTTTTTCTTTTGGTACATCTATGAAACTGCTTACTTGTCCTTAGTCCCAATAATTGGGTCTGTCAAGCTTAAAACTTTCTGAAAGAAAGGGCTTATATATCTTAGCTGAGTGCTATTTCAAGACCAATCTGTTATGATAAGTAGACTGAAATAAACAATACTTCAAGGCACATGTACAACTGATAGCTTTGTAATTGGCTATTATTTTTTATGGCTTTGCCTTTTAACATAGCATTGTGTCTGACAGTGTCTTTTTTCTCCTTCCAGATAAATTATTTAATTGCTCACGGGGATAAAGCATCATTAAGGAAAGCAGTTACAGAAAAGATGTATTCTGTAGGGTTATGTTCTTTCACGATGCCAATTCTTTTATTGAAATTTTCAGAGCCCTTTCTTCTCTTGCCTCAGTTTTTCTATTTTGATCCTCTTCCTATAGATCTGATGTCTAGTGCATCTTTCTCTGAGTTTTGTGGACAGACACTGAAAAATGATATTAAGATGAGGGAATCCATGTGGAGCAGGGTTTACTGGGAAATGGTTGAACCAGTTGTGAACATACGGACATTACGAGCTAGGCTGGCAAGTATCTACCTGCAATAGTTTTTTTGTTATACTTCCCTTATTCTTTCTCGTCCTTTACTTTGAGCTCCTGAATATTGATCATGAAAGAGTTTTATCAACTTGGGTGGTCAATAGAGTGATTCTCCACCTTTACCTTCTAAGGCTGCTCCTTGCTGTCCCTGGTAACTGAATGTGGTAAGACACCTTGATATGTTTAGTATGCTATGCTACAAGTTTTCTGGAAAAGGACACCTTTGTCAGGTGCTACACCTATCATTTGCATAGCCATTTCATAAAGCACATCATTCCTCTTACTGGAAAGCGAAACTGTCTATTTAAGTGTTGTTCAATCATTTCCAAGAAAGAGTTGCATGTTCATGTAATGTTAAGACAGTATGGATCCGTTTAGGTTTCTCTTTTACTGAAGCCAAAGTTACAACAGGAACAATTTTAATTACAGATTGGTGTAGATCGAAATGACATTAATAAGGTCTTCATTCAGCTGACGCTAGAGTTTGTTACCAAGCAGGTAAGAAGTACTTTAAATTCTTTAACGTACTCTTTAACTCTCTATTGTATGCTTCACTTTTATGCCATCTTGTAATTTCCATCCATTAGACAATTGGTTTGTGACCTGATTATATACATTCTTTTGTGCAGAAATTTGAAGCTTATGATGCAGATGGTAAAGTCCTTGCTGGAGATAAAAGCAAGGAGGTCTGTGACATTTTTCACCTTTTGGAACGTTGTGACTGCAACTTTCTAAATATCTTTTCATTCTTATTCTTTCAAATATTTAAGGAAATTACTTCATGCTTTTGTACATGTCAAACTATAATGTGGCTGCTCTGTTTTAGGAAATATTTTATTATTTTAGGAGTCTAAGTAATTTGGTTGCTAAAATTAGTATTTTCTTAATTGTCAAGTTAGTATTTTACTTATTTGTCACATCAATATTCTACTAGAATATTAATAGGTGGATATCATGGGTTATCTCTTGAGTCCTTTTATTATTATTATTATCTGTTATTGATGATCATAGTAGAATATGATTGACTTTTAGAAGTTGTTACTAATATTCTTATACAAATATTGTTATTTTTCGAAGCTACGGAGTTCTAGGCTTGTGTTAATATCCCACTAAGTAAAGGAATAAAACAAGCTTGAATTGTTATTAAATGGAAGGCATAATCTCCATCGGAGAGTTAGATATGGGAGGGTTCTCTTTAACGAGTCCCCGAAACTAGAGATAGGAGGGTTCTCTATAATGAGCTCTCTAAACTAAAAATCTCAAGGTTGACTGTGATGAGGCCTCAATCCCTTCTCTATACATATTTTGCCCCTGGTTGTGGGACTGAAAATGCTTCTTAGCAGTGAGGATTTTCACCTATTCTCATGCTGACTAAGACTTAAATATGCTTAGCTCTGCTACTTTTTTTCTCCTTATTGCGCTTAGCAGATATCCAACTTCACCAGAAATGAGCAAGAAATTCTTTTGTAATTAGCTTGTGGCTTTGTCACGGTAAATGGATAAAAGAGTCATTTGAGATGATAATATTTTTTGGTAAGATGTATGCAATCCCTTTCATTTTACTTCCAAATTAATGTAGTGTCATGTTTTCTACACGTCCTAGGCCTACTCTAATTTCTACTTTTAACTATTATTTTGGGGAATTATTCATGTCATTTCACATCGAATAGTGACAAGTGGGGTTTCTCTTTTCTAGTAAGTGATTTGTCTCTTATGTCGTGCTGCCTGGATTGTGACGTGGGAAAAGATGCTTCAGGCTGCCATATGATAAAAGACTGTCAGACTGAGATTCCGACTTCATAGTTCTTTACTTGATATTATTCTCTTTAATGTTTAAGGAAACGAAAAATGCTTCTTAATTCATTTCTTGGAACAATTTATTCTTCATTCTTATGACCTGATTCCTTGCGTCACAGATTCTCGTGCGTGATATCTGGGTATTTGAGAAGTCCCTATTTCATCAGGGAGCATATTGGCGACTCTGTGGAAAAATAGTGCTCTGACTGGCCTTGTTGCATTAGCTGGTGGGATCTCTTCCGGGTTGTTACCCCATACTCAAAATTGCACGTAGATGACATATCTGACAACAATTTTGCCCTGATTGTTGAGGAATAAAATTATTGTACTAGCATCCACATCCTTTTCACGTTTGCAAATTTTGCAGAATCAGCATGTTGTAAGCAGTTCATTGTTGGATTGTAAATTGTGATGGTAAATAATGAAATCGCTTACAGGATGTAGTTTCTTTGAGCGTTTGTGTAAGGGGCTGCCGCTCTCTACTCTTAGGGAATGTTTGGAATAATAGCATGCAGAGTAGGAAACAGGCTCCGGTTTATCTTAGCAGGGAAAAGTTCAACATTTAGGTGTTCGTTAGCAAAAACTGAAGTTTGGTGATAGTTGATTCATTGACTGTGCTTACCAAGAATGTAAAATATGCTTTAGATTCCATTTCAGTCTACTCCCTTCATAAAAACCTGTATGAAACCTTTGACGCTGGTTCTACAAGGCTTGGGAATGAAGAATTAACTTCCTTTGGTATTTTATTTAGCTGCATTATAGTCATTGTTGGTAAATCCAAGTTGACTCTTACAGTACAGCACGGTTTAACTTCGGTTCAAACTTTCAGTCGAAACCACTGTTGTTGGACTTCCGCTGGTCTGAACGGTTTAACCGGGTTCAATCATGACTGGCCATGAGAATGGGCCGATCCAAGTAAGAAGCCCCCCTTTTTGGCAGCCCGGATGGACCCGCTTGACCTGGGCAGTTCGACTGTAACTCAGTCGAGCCAGTCAGTCTTACGGGTCCAAATGCAGTCAATTATACTGAAAAAGGAAAAACAAACAAAGAAAAGAAAAGAAAACCAACTAAATGAAAAATAAAAGGGAAAAAAGAGCTCAACTTCTCAAGCCGATCACAATTAGTCATAGTAACTGGCCAGCAACGAGATTAAGAATAGTAGGCAACCCAAGAATGGAAGCTGAAAGGAGGCACAAAGTCTTTAGCTTTTCTTCTACTTTGATTGTGATGGATGACAAGTTGGTTCAGTTTTATATATTGTAAAGATTTAGGGCTTAGCAGATTTGGATTTAAATTATGTTTTAGAAAGTTTTTTGTAAAAGTTTTTATATGATTTAAAAGAAATCATGGATTAGATTAAGAATAAGCTTTTTTTTTTTCTTAAATTGAAAATCGAATCATATGAAAAAAATTAAGTCAAAGTAAACACTTTCTCTTATAAAAAAATTATAAGTTACACTTTAAAATCCTAATTCTTTTTTCATAAGTCTCACGTAAAATATATGCATAGAAACAGTCATGTATATATATGAGTTATTTTAAATAGTGTTTGAAGAATTGTGCTTATTGCATGGAGTCATGGTAACTGGCTAGCAATGAGGTTAACAAAATCTTTCCATGAATTTATTTTGACTACTTAAAATCATATAACCACTTAAGATAATCCATAATATGCATGTAAATGATTTTGTTAATAATGCTATTAAATAAGTTATTATAAGCTTTGATTTTGTATAGGGAAATTCTAACTAAACTTGAGTAATGTAATTGTTGCATATTTATTTTTCTTATAAAATAAAATATGAATTTGGTTATATGATTTTATATTTATTTGTCTTTTATAATTATCTAACTCCAATCCAACTCCAATTAAACACAGTTAGACTTATTGATCCTTAACTCTCTCACGCATCCGGATCGATACCCCGAATTTGATAACACCGGTGGAAACTGTTTTTTCCACTAATTCTTCACCTTCTTGAATTAATCAGTTGGATTAGGTCTGACTAAGATAGTACTGGTTACACCTGTTTACAAGGAGCTCTCCCTTTACGCCAGTTTTGATGTTTGTGTTCGGCTTATTAAATTGTTGTATCAAATCAACTTTGTTAATTGAGGGATTAACTTCCCCTTTCTTATCTATCACATATTGCAATTTATTATTATGAATTTGTAAATGAGCTTTATTGCATTATCATGTGCTCGACGAGATTAGATGGGGATTCAAAAATTTTTTTTTTTCATAAATTTTAACAGTGTTTTGGGGTAGTACGAACAAAAAAGTTTACATGGGATGAGAAAACGTGATTTTACTCGTAATATTCCTGATTTGACAAAGATACTTTTCGTAATTTTCTTATGCTACCCTCAAGAAAAAACGTAGCAATGAGGTCCGATACTCGGTGTAAATATTGATCACAAATAGGTGCAATTCATATTTATTGATTTTTTTTTAAAATATAATTATAAATTATATAAAAAAATTATCAAAATATAATTATTATGTTTCATTTTTAAAATACGATATTACTATTTATACTAATACATTGTCGAGCCTGTTTTTCGATTTCTTATTTAAAATTAATTTCCTATTTTACGATTAATACTAAATCTTAACCTATTTAATATTAATCCTCAACTAAAAAAATTGAAAAATTCTGGTTTTTTATTTAGAAAAATTTTTGGAGTTACCACCTAACCGAAATCGAGAAAAGAAAAAGAAATCGTAACCAATTGGGTGAATTTATTACGATTTGGCTACCGGTGTTTGATTTCAATTTAAATGAAGAACCAGAGAGTTTCAAGTTCGAGGGCTAACCTATTAAACCCTAACGGGTACCACTATTTATTTACCGAAATCATGATTATTCTTCTAATTATAATATTCTTAATGAATAAATAACTAAATAAAATTAAAAGAAAAAAAGAACCTAAGTTTTTACATATTTTATCGTTGCCCCGAAAGTACCTACGTACCTGCTAGCCGGGATCAGACGATCGTAATTCTTTCCGAAAAATTTAGTGTGTTGATTTATTTTAATTTTGAAAACTGATAAGCTTTACGTTCTTAATTGATTCAGTTTATTTAAAAAAATCTAAGGGAGTCTTAACTCGTATGTGTTTTTGTTTTATAAAAAATACTTTAAAAATCCTATTTTTAAAAAGGATTTTTATTAATTTTTAGTTAAAAAAAAATTTCTACATGATGAATCCTTAAACAAGATCAAATCCTAAAAAATTACCAATCCCTATGACCCCTAAACTAATATATACAACTATTTACTTAAATAAAAACATATTATGTAATATACTTGATATATATGTAGAAAACTAACACTAAAAAAAATCTCCTAATATATACATATCTTATATATTACATCGTATAACCAAGGATCTAATAATAATAATACTATAATATGATTATGATAATAATAATGAGATATATAAATAAAACAACAAATAAATAAATAAATGAATGAATAAAAAATTCAAAATTGGAAGAGAACCGAACCTGATCTTCAACTATTCAGCAGTATAGTGTCCATAATCTGGCCATGTTGATGTGTGGTCTGCAGCGGATGCGTGGACTAATCAAAGTTACGCCGCAGCAAAGTTGTGCACTGCTTCTCTTTGTTTCCCGAGCCTCTAATGAGTTAGAGATAGAGTGCGAAAAGGTCAAATCTTTGATGATTCCATCATACATGACAGAGTTGCGAAAACTTCTGGATAAGTACCCTACATCTAAACTGAATTCTTTCTGGTTAAAGAATCTCTTTCTAGTTGCTCTGAAAAAATTAGGAGATTCTCTAGAAGAAATATTGGATGTGTTGTCGTTGGGCTTAATAGTTAAGTTCGCTGTTGAAGCTAAATGTGCAGTGCAGTGCTCGATGGACAGTAGTGTAGTGACGGATCAGGAAACGTGCTGGCGTGTGTGCAGCATGTGGGATATTGGTGTGTGGATTGTGGGTGAATGTGTGTGTAGTGGCGTTAGGACAATGCAGAATGTGCGCTGTGTTGCTGTTGTGTAGAACATGTTGCTGTTTGCCTGGCGGGCTTTTCTTTTTTTCTTGAAGAATTCTGCTGTGTGGCATCGATCCTTTTTTTTTTGCTGTGTCCCCTCTTTTATTTGTACATGTATGTGTTTTTTAAGGTTGAAATCAAATCATATTTGTAGATATCTATTAAGACTTAAACCCAATACCTCAAATTAAATTCAATCCAAATACTCCAATACTTATCCGTTAGACTGTTGGCCTATGCCTTAATATTCAATACAATTAAATTATACTTAAACTATTCGATTTCCTAAAATAATTATTTGCACTAATATAAAACTAAAATTATTTGTTCCTAATATGAGTTATTTCTTAAAAAATCTTTAAAAAGTCTCTTTAAATTTTCTTTTCTTATTTTTTTTTTTGCATTTTCATTATTTGTTAAATTTTTTATTATTTTTATCTTTTATTAATTTTTGTTATTTTTATTTTTGAATTAGAACTCTTTTTTGTAAAAATAAAAATTAAGACTACAGAGGGACAAAAATTAGGTGTCTACATACATGATATTAATATTTATGTAATGTAACTATATACATCTTCGAAATGCAATATAGTGTAAATGTATTAATGTCGTATCTTCGATATATGATATATGTATTATACTAGTGTTATATTTTAAAAATACGATATTAGTATAAATAGTTATGTTATATCTTCAAAATACAACATGGTAATATATTGGTAATATTTTTTTATTTAATTTATATTTATATAATATTTATTAATTTTGTTTACAAATAGGTAAATTTTTCCATAAAAAAAAGTTGAAAAATGTAATGCTAAAATGTAATCTTTTTATTCCATTTGTGGGCCGCAGTTTGGAACACGCAACTTTCGGAAATTTTCTTACATATTACGTATTATATGATACTTATGCAAATTTAAATGTACATCTTTATTGAGGAATTTCAATCTAAGGCTATAAATGGAGTATTAGAATTATAAACTTGATATAATTAAATTCATTTAAAATCGATTTATATATAAAGAATATTTTTCTTTTGATTACTATTGATGTCAAAATTCAATTCGGTTTAAGCTATTAATTAAGATCATGTTGAAATTCGTTTAAACTAAATTTATATATAAAAAAATATTTTTCTTTTGATTACTATTGATGTCAAAACTAAATTCGGTTTCAACTATTAATTAAGATTATGTCAAGAGTCATTAGGCTACCAAACTAGTTAGAACTAAATATTATATAACTCTTGAGTTTTGAGAAAAAAAGGTAACTTGCGTGAAATTGGCTCTTTTACACATTTATTCAGTATCTAGATAATCGTGTCTAAGCATAAAACCTTGATGAATATTCTGAACAGCTTTTATCCAAATTATGTCTGTATACTATGTAATTTTTTTTTTCCCCCACCCTGTAAAACATGTGCTTTGAATATGTCAACTTACGCAAATGTTTTTAATTTTTTCATGAAATTGTGCGAACCGATTTGTTTTTGCATCTTCAATTAAGTCGGACTTGACCGAAATTGTAAAACTAAAACAAGAAAGGTGGAGACGCAGGGAATCGAACCCCGTACCTCTCGCATGCGAAGCGAGCGCTCTACCATATGAGCTACGTCCCCGTTTTCCTTTACCTGCAAGAAACTTTACAAAATAAAAAATAATTTAAAATCCTTTCAAAACTCATTACTCCAATATAGTCAAAATAAATTTATATTACTTATGTACTATCACGTGCACCATCGTATCGTACTGTGCTATTTTCTGTATAAATGTTTCTCTATTTATGGTTCTATATATATATAGGCCATGCACCTGCGATGATTTTGTGAAAAAAGAAAAGAAATCTAAACTTCTTAAGAATTATATTTATGAGAAATGAAAAAAAAAATATTAAACATGAAACTGGAGATAATATTCGAAGAGATGACTCATATGCTTGATAGAAGATGTAAAAAGAAAAAAAAAAAGTAGAAAATTCCAAATAGACTACAAAAATAAAAAATAAAAAGAAGAGAGTCATTCTTGTTAAATTCTCAATATCGTATCCTTCACCTCAAGCGTCTGCAAAACCACAATGTTGAAAGGATTTTGGAATGCTATGATCAATCTCTTTCTTCTTAACTTAGTGATATTCCTTTTCAATCGAAAACAAAAGCATTTCATACAGATTATTCAGACTAAAAAGGTCAATATATCTTACTATATATGTGAATGCTCTTAAGGGGAAAAAAAAGATTAAACACGAAGAAATAATGAATTAAGGAAAAAAAAAAAAAAAAGAAGAAGTAGTAAGTTAAAAAGAAAGTGGAGTTGGATAACACACAATCCTATATCTCTATTTCAACATTATAATCAAACCATCGTGATGAGACATCAAAATCTTATAAAATAGAAAATGCGACATGTGATTGCGACCTTTTCAAAAAATGAGCAAAAAAATATTGATGTCTTTTAATTATCCTGTAATAAGTTAACCTTTTTGTGATGGGAAAGTGGTTTAGCCAAAGGACATAAAGAAGATATCTTATGGAAGAGATTGGAAAGGATTGGGATTTATTTTGATTTAAAATTTAAATTATTGAAGGGCGTTGAAATTAGTGAAAATTGAAAGTATTGTTATGATAAGTATAATGACTAATCGTTTAGATTTGGGTTATTGATTAGAATGGAAACATATCACTAATGATAAATATAACAAACTGCATTATTACCAATGACTATTGTATTATTAAAAGGATTTGACTACAATGCGTTATTGGTGCCTCTAATAATATAAACAATTTGGACTTTTGAGAAAATAATGATAATGTTGCCGAATTATAGTAATATATAATGCCCATACATATACTTATTACTAATGTCCCTATAAGGCTATAGGTGTAACATTGGACTTTCTACACTTATATACATAATGTTCTAAATTTATATATATGTTATAAGTATAAACATAGGAAGATACTAGTAATTATACGTTAACGATTATTTATATGTTTGTATTGTATATAAACATATTTTTGTAACGCAATAAAATAAATACATATTTTCCATCACATATAAATGCTCTTTGCTTCAATTTATTTATTTTAATGATGTATCATTTTTTACACATTAAAAAGTTTGTTTTCTAAGTGACAATTAAATTACTTTGAAAGTTCGTTGGAAGGTGATAATATGGTCGATTAAAAAAAGTTATGAAACTGTATATATAAAACAGCAATCATGTAGTGATAAAGTGTATTGAAAAATTACAATACAAGTTTTAAAATTACAGTACAGGTTTTATAATGGTGATCACATATAATTGCTCTTTTCTTCAATTAAATTATAATAATGATATATCATTTTTTACACATTAAAAAGTTTGTTTTCTAAATTACAATTAAATTACTTTGAAAGTTGAATGGAAAGGGATAATATGGTAGACTAAAAAAAGATATAAAATTGCATATATAAAATAACAATAAGGTAATAATAAAGTGTATTGAAAAATAGATCAAATGGTGATTGAAAAAATTGCAATACAAGTGTTATAATGATTATAACATGTTATAAAAAAATTAAATATTAATAAAAAAAAGAATCGCTATCACATAAGCAAAAAGTGTTCCTTAAATTTCATAAAAATAATGTTTCATTGAGGTTGTTGAGAAATAAAAAGACAAGTTGATAAAAAAATATTTAAAAAAGAGAGAGAAAGGATGTTAAAAGGACAAAAGAAATGAGACGTGGTTACTTCATAATAGGAAAAAAAAAAAACTATGAAAGTTATAACAATGATAGGTAAGGGTGAGCGAATACGGGGTTAATAAGGTATGACACCTTATACATACTGTAATCTATAGGTATAAGTTTCAAAACTTTTATATTTAGAACTTATCCGATAGTACTTGTAAGCTACCCTATACATTGTAAATTCTATAGGGTATTCTATAGAACCAGTATTTTTTTTTTTTTTACTTTATCTTCTTTCCAAATATTATATGAGTATATAATTAATATTATACTTATAACTATACTAATTGACTAAATAGTAATATTTGAAAGGTTCTTATATTTGCAATATATCTAACAGTAATAATATGAAACTTTAGTAGTAAAAAAAAATTCCCTGTAATTGGAAATGTTTTGGGTCAAGTTAAATTTTTTTTTTTTCATCTTTTCCTTTTAAGTCATCAAAATAAATTTTTATCAAATCATAAAATTGCCATACGTGGAATACAAAAACAATGTTTTACCGAGGAAAAGAAAAAGAATAAGAGAGAGAAATAAGACAGTAGACATAATCGCGTGTAATCTAAGAATTTTATTATAGGTTGAGATAAGGTACCTTAAAATTTATACCATGTATACTTTAGAGTACAGATTCTAGAGTAGGTATAAGATACCTTAACATTATAGTCATACCCTACATATAGAAGTAGGTTTCTAAAAATTACTACCCAGAACTTATCATATGATAGGAATTGATCCCTTGAATCAATCACCCATAACCGAGTTAAAGGACTCTAAGGACTCACTCAAAGAGTATTAGCTCAAAGCCATATTAGAGATAGAGATTCCTATCTTAACCTGGTCCCGTACCGTCCTAATTGCTGGACCCTCGCATGTATTAGACTTGCTCTTGCTCAACAGCTATGTTTTATCCTTAAAACCAACTTAAGACTAGCCGAGCCAATCCTCCAAGCCAACTATAGACATCCAACCTCAACTCAAGCCGACTCCTCTATAGAACAACTGATTAACCCCCAACTCGATCCTAATAAGGTTGACTCCTGAATGCAAATTCTTGTCTTACTTTCACCCACTTGTATTATATTTCTGACATCCAGCTGCTGCATGACACGTGTCTTTTAGTATAACATTCTAGAAGGATTCTTTTCTCTTCTTTACTGAATATTCTTTCTCTCTTTTACCTCTTTTAGTATGTATTATGTAGCTATATTGTAAGGATGCCCCTTTTGTCTTTTCATATATGTAAAGTAACCATAGTGAACGAGTATATAAATCCTACTTATTTATATGTAGACATGATGGTCAATATTAAATTATTCAAATATCCTTTGAGCAACCCTAGTGCTCTCATTTCCTTCAACTCTTATCTATTACTTTTAGTAAGAAATAGTGGCGAGTGATCCCTTCAATTCGGACTAGTAAGTCATATCTGGTGAATTGTGAGCTGATTAGGATCAAGTGGTGCGTCTTATCCATTCGGTAGTTACTCAGACTTTGCTAGCTTTTTCTTTGTTTGTTTTTTGTTCACTTCGTTGTGGTGCTTCTCTGTGTGTCCTACCTTAGAGACACATCAACTTTGCTGGTATTAAAGCACGATTTCGAGAGAGCGTATATGAAGTTGCAGTGAAGTTTTGGTTCGCTTTGCTGTTAATGGCCGTTGTGCTCCTTACATAGCTACTACAGTGTGTTTGTGTGTAAGTGTAGTTTTATTATTACTTAGTTTTTACTCTGTTTTTCATTATAAAAACAAAACAAGTTTACTTCTATTCTATTTGAGTGATTATTGGGTATTAAAGTTGTTAGTGAGTTATTAATCTGTTCGAGAAGTACCATGTCAGATTCGAGTGTTCAGTATATTATTGGTAACTAGAATAGTTGTGCTCAACTTGATCATGGTCATAATGGTAGTAACATCCTAAGGTCGGTTGATGACAAACATGACAGACTCACAAATCTTGTTGAGAATTTAGTTACAACAATATAAGTTAATAGACAACAACCTTAGGGCATGTTAGTATAAAATTTACCTAAAAATATTCAAGAGTGAGGTTATGGCTATGGTGGCCAAGCTCATTACCTAGTTTAACCCCTTTAAGCTGGAGGAGATGCAAAATGAGCTGCTAGACAAAGATTGAACTTAAAGAAAATTAAAGAGGATAACGAGGAGATTGATGCTAAGTATAGAGAGGACAAAGAAGAAAGCCTAGTTATTACCGAGCATAGGAGCGGGAATGCCAAGCTCCTCGAGGACTAGACAATGTTAAGGTCTAAATCCCACCCTTCAGTGAAAGTGGAGATACTGATGAATACTTAGAATGGGAGGAGAAGGTGGGAAAGGTGTTTGACTATTATGGATACACAAAAGTAGTAAAGGTCCGACTTACTACACTTAAGCTCTCTGAGAATGCCACTATGTGGTGGAAAAATTTGAATGCAGCTAGAGAAAGGGATGAAAGATGAGGTGTAAGGACCTGAGATGAGATGAAACAGTTGTTAAGAGATAGATTTATACCTGGGACCTACTTATAAAATACATTTGCAACATTGCAAGAACTCCGCCAAGGAAGTCGAATAGTTAATGATTATGTGAGGGAGTTCTAAATGCTCATGATCTGGGCTGATGTGGAAGAACCCAAAGCTTGCATAGTATCAAGATTCATCTTTAGACTCAGATATGAAATTCACAACATTATGGAGGTACAGAGGTTTTATACCTTGGAAGAGACAATAAAGATAGCGTAGAGGGTCGAGAAGCAAAGGAGAAGTGCTTCGAGCCAACCTGAGCAAACCTTCTCCCGAGTCCCAGTTCCACGCTGACCTGTTCAAGCCAAGTTGAGGAGACCATACAGGCTTGAGGATAAGACTGACAAATTTGATGATAACCAAGTAAGCCAGCAAGGCCGAGTTGAAGCTGGGCTGACCCCAAGGACATACATTAAAGGCCAATAATGTACGATTATTGTGGATAGGGGAAATTGTACTAATGTCGTTGCACAGTCCTTTATGTAAAGGTTAGGACTGCTAACCTCAAAACATCCCCGACCTTACAAACTGCATTGGCTTCATAATAAAGGTGCTTTGCATGTGATCAAACAAGTTATTGTACCATTTAGTGTTAAGAACATGTACAGGTACAAAGTAATTTGCGATGTCGTCCCTATGGAAACTTCACACCTGTTACTTAAACGACCTTGCTTATTCGACCGACGTATTACTCACAATGAATACAAGGACATCTATATCTTTGTTAAGGATGGAAAGAGAATTTTATTGCAGCCTATGACCCCGTCTCAAGTAAATGAGACCCAACATCAATGTTACGCCCCGAAGTTACAGAGTCGCAATAATCTCGTCGTATAAATCAACCTATGATAATAACTGACCTTACAATCCCTATCATAGATAAAATTTACACAAAGTGTCCATGACTCTTGATTTTGAAGTAAACAGTTCAATTAAAATTTAAGCTAAAATTTACAATAAAATTTACTACCTTAAGTCATAAATATTTACATTCACATTATCATAGAATTCCTAAGAGATTCTACATATTACAACAGTTTACTAACTTACGTATCATATATCAGTTCATAATCCTGGAGATACTAACAAGACCTAGAAACTTGATCATTCGGCTGGTTGATCCTCACTCCCCCATAGTTTCAGAAAGAAACTAACCTCTGAGTAATTGTATTGAGACATATCAGCTAGAAGTCAGAACCCATGAGAAAATCTATATGGGTATAAGCAATTACAGCTCAGTAAGTTAAGTTGGAGACTTATGAATGTATAATAAACATAAACAAGGTTATCACACAATTATTTATATATAATGCAACAAGCAAGTGTCATCACACAATGTAGTCTAGTCCGTTATGAAATCAAAGTAATTTCACCTACTCTAATTCGGATTGAAGAGTTTTCATGTATATGAAACAGTTCACAACTAAACCCAGATTTGTGCAATGGAGACACCGCTTTCCCCAAGATTATCCTTCAAATCAATGCCCTCATCCTCACTATGACCTCCTCTCTTGTCACTTAATTCAGTTAAGGATAAGAAAAAAACTATTATGTTATCCAGCGCTATCTTTTTCAAAAGTATCGGTGTTTAGTTGGAAAATCCTAATTGTCCCCTAAAGAGTTGCAATACATGTCTAATTAGAGTATTTAGGTCAGTTGTGATTAAGTATGATCTAAGGTGATCAAATTATTTCACACCATTCTATTCACATCAATTATTAAACACAACACAAAATACAACATGAAATTAGATACATAAGCACATACGTATATAACTACTTACAAACACAATCAAATACAATTCTAAGTCTCTTAGTAATTTAAAATAGTACTCTAAAACATAATGAATTATTAAACCTAATTTATTTGGAATCATTCGTCGCTCACTCAATCAATCGCAGGTCAACTCATCTTCATGTATTCTATAATATAAATATGCTTATATATATATATATATATATATATATATAGATATGTTAGGTTATGATTTGACTCAACTTTTCATATATATATGTACTATTCATTACTAATTCATCCTAAGTTAGTTTAGGATTCGGTTTCTGAATTTGATTTCGATTAAGGTTCTAAATCAGTTCCAACTACAAGTATTATATGTAAATCCTAAAAATACGTTTCAAACCCTAATGTGAAATTAATCACATCAGGCTCGAGTATTTTAAATATCATGTTTAGTCTTAAATCAGTATTATAGTCTACTCAGTATATTCTAATCCTTATTAGTGTATTAAATTTACTCTTGATGTAAGAAAATTTTACATTTTTCGTATAGTTACCTAAATTGATGTTTCTTACTAGATTTAATACATGTTAATATTATTGTTATATTATCCAATTTAACCTAATATTTTATATTTACTATAATTCTAATTCCACATATTATCAAATTACCTATATTTGTTACATAATACCCCTAATAATCACATTTAACACCTTAAATATCAAACTTATCATACCACATCAGATATGAACATCTTAAAATCCCTAATTATATACTAAATCAGTAATTATTTCATTAATAATTAATTAACCCCAAAAATCCCTAATTATATACATATTTTAAGAGCCTAAAAATTACTTAAAATTTTTGAAATTAGAGAAAAGGCTTAATAGCACTATTCTATATTACTTAAGTAGTCTATATAAAAAACTTGAGCTCAAAACTACACTCTTAAGACTATTTAATTTTAAATTAAAACATGCTTGATTTTTTAAGCACCTTATATTTCCAGATGTAATTAAATTTAACTAATGTTTTTCCTTAAATTTACATACAATAAAACATCAAAATAATAAAATTCATAATTTTTTGGATAAAATTAATAATTTTAATAATTTATACAAAATCGGTTGAAATTTGAACTCACCTAACTGTTGGACTTTCGGCCACCAGCGGCGGTTTAGGAAGTGTTGGCTAGTCCATGTGATGGGTGTGGGGTGTAGTGGTAGTGTCGGCGATTCAGTTCCAGTTGGTGGTAGTTTGTGTGTTTAGTCCAATTGCCCCTACTACATAAATTTTTTGTAATTTTTGGAAAAACCCTAATTCTCTCTTTTTTTTTTATGCTCTCCAATTTTTTAAGACTCTAAACAGACCAAATAAACTTTTGGTGGAGTTTGGTTATTTATAGAGCTTTTGGAGAATTTTAGTGTATTAATTGGAGTTGACATTTACTTTATTCTCTTCCAATTTGACATTTCAAGTGTATTAATTTAATTGGTCAATTTTTTTTTTCTTTCCTCCCTGACCTACCACAAATCAATTCTAGATCATTCCTTACTTTTTTGAATTTTTTTTTATAATTTTATTTCATTATTTAACATTTTTCAGGCATTTTAGGTAATTTTGCATATTTTTATCTACACATAAATACATATGGAGTACAAGTAAATACTCCTAAATATTATTTATGTGATTTTATGATTTTTAGTATACATATAATTTATTTTTAGTGATTCATTAGTTATCGGAATTTATTTTACGCATTTTCGATAAATAACAAGTAATATACTTAAAATTTAATATTATAATATCTTATTATTTTATTACTTATTTTCCTAAATTTAAACTTACAAGATTACGATTATTAATATTTCTAGCTTTGTTTTATGATTTAGGTTCAATTGGATCCTTTAGTCAATCACCCTAAACTTGATATACTAAATCTGATTTTATAGGTATAAGGCTTACAATCAGCTCACCTGAGCCAATAAAAAGAAGACCTTAATCATGAGCCAAAGAAAGCGCCGAGCTACGAAGAAAGTCAATGAGCTTATGTTTATGTTGATTAGGAGAATGTTAGAGATGAGAGATTTGGAGGGTATTCCTGAGAAGATCCAAAGTTTGCTAGATGAGTTCTCCAATTTGTTCCTTAAAGAATTGCCTAGAGGATTGCCCTCAGCTGAAGCATAGAGTACTATATTGATCTACAGCCAGGCATTGCCCTATCGAACTGACCTGCATATAGAATAAACCCTGAGCAGGTTGTCAAGCTGAAAAGGCAAGTGGACAAACTCATAGAACGAGGGTATGTGAAGGAGAGCATGAGCCATTACATAGCACCGGCTCTACTCATTTCAAAGAAAGATGGATCATAGCGTATGTACATTGACAGTTAAGCAAACAATCGAATTACTGTTAAGTATAGATATCCGATACCAAGGTTCAATGACATGTTGGATGAGCTTCATGGTGCCAAGATGTTCTTGAAGATCGATCTGCAAAGTGGTTACCACCAAATTCATTTAATACTGGGCGATGAGTAAAAAATTGCCTTCAAGACTAAGCATGGACTCCACGAATGATTAGTTATGCCGTTAGAACTTACTAATGCACCGAGTACATTTATGAGGTTAATGAATCATGTGATGTGCCTTCTGATCAAAAGATATGTAGTTGTGTACTTTGATGACATATTGATATACAGTACCAACCTGAACAATCATGTTCAACATCTCCGTGAAGTATTTGACATTTTGTGAACTAAGAAGTTATATGGGAATATGAAGAAGTGTACGTTTTGCTAGAATAGGGTGATTTTCTTAGGGTTTGTAGTGTCAGGGGAAGGAATATTAATAGATAAGGAGAAGATCAAAGCTGTTCTAGGGTAACTGACGCTGAAGAATGTTACTAAGGTCCGAAGTTTCCATGGCCTAGCTTCTTTCTATAAGCAATTTATCAAGAACTTCAGTACTATAGCCGCTCCCTTGACCGAGCTGACAAAAAAGAGTAAAGGATTTAGATGGAACAATCGAGCTAAGCAAAGCTTTAGAGAAATCAAGGAGAAGTTCACCTCGGCACTTGTCCTTTCATTGCCAGATTTTGAAAAGCCTTTCGAATTAGAATGTGATGATGGAGAGTTGGAATTGGCGTTGTCCTGATGCAGGAGTGACGACCAGTTGCTTACCATAACGAGAAGCTTAGTGTTCTTGCCTTGAACTATTCTATGTATAAGGATGAGTTATACTCTCTGTACCGAGCCCTTACTATTCGGCAATATTATTTGTTGCCAAGAGAATTTATTATTTGTATAGACTATGAGTCTCTAAAGCATTTTGGGAGTCAAAACAAACTCTCAAAAAGACAAGTTAAGTGGTTAGAGTTTATGGAAGGGTTCTCATACGTCATTTGGCACAAGAAGGAAAGTGTAAACATAGTTGCGACGCTTTGTCACGATGGCAAGCTTTGCTAACCGCTTTGTAGACAAAATTATTGGGATTCTCACTCATTATTGAACAATACGCTTATGATCCTGATTTCATCCCTATCATAGAGCACTGCAAGGATGGAATTGCTGTTAAGGGATATTATCTTAAGGATGGTTATCTATTTTAGGATCGAAGGCTGTGTATACCAAACTGTTCCATACATGAGCTGTTAGTTAGGGATGTTCATAGTAGTAGATTATTTGGTTATTTTGGAGAGACCAAAACTGGCAATTTATTCAAGGAAAACTTTTACTAGCTTTATTTGGCCAAGGATGTCCATAAGGTAATTGGTAGTTATGAAGTATGTAAGCAAGCTAAAGGAAATAGAGAGTCTCATAAAGAATATATGCCCTTACTGATGCCAACCTTACCTTGGGCTGAC
Source organism: Lumnitzera littorea (assembly GCA_024138015.1). Classification (NCBI taxonomy): domain Eukaryota; kingdom Viridiplantae; phylum Streptophyta; class Magnoliopsida; order Myrtales; family Combretaceae; genus Lumnitzera; species Lumnitzera littorea. The sequence continues at coordinate 5,044,199 of JAMXBB010000004.1, forward strand.
CTCAATATGGACTTTTTCCTAGGGTTACCTTGAACATCCAGAGAAAAAAATTATATATTTGTTATAGTGGATTGTTATAGCAAAATAGCACATTTCATCCCATGCCATCAGACTAACAATGCTTTACATATTGCTGATTTGGTTTTACATGAAGTTGTTCGACTACATAGGGTACAGAAGACTATTGTTTCAGATTGAGATATGAAATTCTTGAATTATTTTTGGAAAAATCTTTGGAGAAGACTTGGAACTAAACATGTACTTAGCTCCAATAGCCACCCTCAGACTGATAGCTAGATTGAAGTAATAAATTGGACGCTAAGCAATCTACTCAAAGTTGTCATGAGAAGGAACTTGAGAGATTGAGATTTGTGTCTATTAGTTATGGAATTCGCATACAACCGAACTATCTACAGCACTACTGGGAAGACCCCATTCGATGTCATCTATGGCCTTAATTCGAAAATTCCCTTAGACATGATCGGTACCCTAGCAGCTATTGAAGAGAGTCAATTCGGAGTTAACCAAGCCCAAGAATTGCAAACACTATACCAATCTATAACCAGGAAGATCGCTAAGTCTAATCTGAAACAACATGAGATTAGTAGCCGAAGTCACTGAACTACCACTTTTCAACCAAGAGACTTAGTAAGGATCCATCTTAGCCAAGAACGATTTATGCACCTAAGATAGAGCAAACTATTTCCTCAAGTTAATGACTCATTCAAGGTCTTGAAGAAAGTCAACTGTAACACCTACCAAATCGAGTTACTTGATGACTATGGTGTTTCCCCCACTTTCAATGTGTTTGATCTCATTCCTCACTAATCAGTAGAAGACGACCTTGTGAGCGCCTTAAAGGATGAAGTAGAGATTACTCTGGATTTAGGGACAAATCTTTCCAACCTTCAAGCAGATGATAAGAATCAACCCCTTGGACCAATTACCTATATCCAAGCTAGAAGACTCCAAGGACTCATTGGAAGATACTAGCTCAGAGCTATATCCAAGACGGAGATTCTTATCTCGACTTGGTACTATACCATCTTGACTATTGGACCTTCATGTGTGTCGGGCCTACTTTTACCCAACAGCTATATCCTCGAAAACAACTCAAGACTAACCTAGCCAATCCCTCGAGTCGACCACAGACATCTAACCTCAACTCAAACTGACTCCTTTGCAGAAGGATCGATTAACCCTAGACCTGATCCCAATAAGGTCAGCTCCTGATTGCAAATTCTTGTCTCGCTTTCGCCTACTTATACCATATTTCTGACATCCAGCTACCGCATGATACGTATCTTCTAACACGCCAATCTAGAAGGATTCTTTTCTCTTCCTTACTGTATATTTTTTGTCTCTTTTACCCTTTTTAATTGTATTATGTAGCTTTATTATAAGGATGCTCTTTTTGTCTTTTCATATATGTAAAGTAACCCTAGTGAACGAGTATATAAATCCCATTTATTTGTGCGTAGACATGATGATCAATATTAGATAATTCAAGTATCCTTTGAGTAATCCTAGTATTCTTATTTCCTTAAACTCTTATCTATTCTCTTTAGTAAGGAATAGTGGCAAGTGACTCCTTTAGTTCAGACCAGTGAGTCATATATTGCGAATTCTAGGTCGAGTAGGATCGAGTGGTGTGTTTTATCCATTTGGTAGCTGCGTAGACTTTGCTTGCTTTTTCTTTATTTGTTTTTGGTTTTCTTTGTTGTGATACTTCTCCATGTATCCTACCCTGGAGACACATCATCATGTGACTCACTTTACCTATCTGGAACTTATCTAGTGGAGTAGGGTCCAAATGGATAACCTGTATAATAGGTTTACTTGCTTGCCTCCATAGAAATTGCAATTTTAGTCAAAATTTTTTAGATTAGTGGAGATAAATCATGCAAAAACACCATTTTGACATATATTGGTATTTACCATTTACCATAATAGCATTGAGCTACTAATATGTGTTAAGCTTTTAGAGATTGTTTGGTAAAATTAAAAATCAAATGACTATTGCTTTTAGGGCAATTTGAACAAGTTTGAAGAAGAAACCATAAGTTCATTATGGTTTAATAAATATAAATTTATGTATATAATATAATATAATGTAATATAATAGTTATGCCACATGGAACAAATTATAGATTGATATAATATTAATGCCTTTTTTTCTCATTACAAATTTGGTCGTACAATAGTACAATGTCTATACTTTGTGAAAGTAAAATTTAATATCAAGTTGTGTGCATTTTATTACTTTGCTTATATAATTATTTAATAAGGGTTTATTTCTTTTATCTTTTCTATTGATATGTTTGTGCTAATAAAAATAAATTCATGTTTTATTAATAGATTGTAAATATACTCTCTTTTTTATCTGCTATACATGTACTTTGAAACTAAACATTGAAATACCAAATTTAAAAAGACATACATTTGTCATTGGTGCATTCATGTAGACTTGGGTACTCTAAAACTTGTCTAAAGTGCTAAATGAGCCTGGTGACTTAATAAACACAAGTAAATAAAAGTAACACTTTATTTGGTATGAGGAAAGCAATTAGGAAGGAGAAAATGTGAGAGAAAAGAAAATGAAAGGAAGGAATTATGAGAATAATTGATTTCTTCCAATGTGTTTAGATTATAGGGGTAAGGAAAATGGAAGGATTTCTAATCATTATTAAAGAAAAAATAGGATGTAAATCAAAATTACTAATATACCCATAAGAATACTAACAAGATTATAAGAAGAAAATATAAGTGAAAAAGAGGGATGAATTAACAATTACAAAATTTTTCCTACCTTTCTCTCTACTTTAGAGAGAATCAAAATTGAGTGGGATCCATGGAAATGATTCCTCTCATTTTTCTTTCCTCCCTAAAACAAATAATGGAATTCTACTATTCTTCTCCTATGTTCCTTCTCTCTCAATTCTTTCCTTCCTCTATTCCTCATCCTAAACGTAGTGTAAAGAGAGAAGTTATCGAAAGAATGTAATTCTTCACTAAATAATGAATAACTGTATATAAGGGGAGACCCCCTTATACATAAAAGACCTTTTAGAATGAATGGTAGAGATCTATTTAATTTAGTAGCTAATATTGAACTTACCATCATAATTATTACATTTGTCTATATTACTTTATTTTTATACAATGATCTAAGGCTTTCTCAACCTTCTTAAACAATCCTAGTTCTAGAGCCCTCAATGAACCTAAGATAACTTGATCTATGAAACTTTTATGTGGACATCCATTGAGGATTGCAACTTATTAGGCCAATCTCATTAGACTCCTTCTAAGTTGCTAATTGGGGCTCAAAATAATCTATCCACAACATTCTCCTCTACTAATCTAATGCCGTCCCCATCGTAGCTTCCTCCTTAGGTCCTTATTTGCTCTATCTTAAACCCCACTTCACTACAAACATATTCTTTCTAAAAACATTCCCCAACAGTTTTTCGCCTCCTATTAGCTGAATATATTGCCCTAACCTTTACAAATCTACTCCTTACTTTTAAGATTTCCTCTTGTTCATACAAGTCTTCTGATCTTAAACATTAAGGGACCTTGCCATTAACTTTCTCTAAAGCCTCCCCCAACAAAAGTCAAACTGTCCTTCTTAGGTGACGCTAATTTATCCATTTTAGCTTTATGCTATGATTTGCATTACTGTAATGAGCTTTGTTACTTGGCCTTTCTTTCTTATTGCAGGAACTATATGACAGGACTTCTTGCTAAGCAAGCAAATACAATTGGATTGAGAAACAATAATGGCCTTGATCCTATTTAAGAAGTCTATACAGATGACAAAATCAATGCCATCCATAGAAAGTATCCCTATATTCTACTTCCCATGCTAGATTCTGATGTTAAACTCCACATTCTTAGCAATCATTGATGTTGGAACTTCCTTACAATTAACTATTTAAGTTAGGGCTTCCTCTTCCTAACCCTTAACCTAAGTTTAGCAATAGTATCTCTCAAATGAATAAATATGGGGCTCTCGTGTTTACCATTACATTTACTATCTTCCTAATCACTTTGACTTCAACATACAATAAGCCTTTTCACTCCTTGGTGTTTAGGATTTTATAGCATAAAGGAGATAGAGTATGCCAAGTTAATCCTTCTTCTCTTCATCTAGCCTCTTCTTTATAATTACAATGTCTAGATATTTCTTTTTTAAGGCAGTCTTAAGTAATAATGTAGCCTACTACAAAAATAGAACTTTAACTCTAGAGTCTTCCTTTTCTCTACTACTTATTCCCTTCTCTTTAGTTTACTTGGAGGTCTAATACTTTTGATCTTTTCCTCCCCTTCCCCTTCAGAACCAATAGAAAACCATGCTTCTTGATTCCTTAATTCCATAAGGCTCTTTATGATTAGTTGGTCACAAATTGTTTTATAATTGTTTTCCGCTCCTCATTGTTGTAACTCTATCTTAGCCTAGGACTACTTTGACTCATTTAGGAATATGACCAAAGCACCATCTTAATTAAGGTTTCATATCTCCAAAATGAGCTCCAAGAATCCTTGAATGTACTATGTTACACTATTCTTTTGGGTAAAGTGTTGGAGTTTGATCTTAGCTTCCCTTTTCGCGTTTTAAGGGGAGAACTGGCCTAAAAAACTCACATTCAAAATTTACCCATCGCTTTAATCTTGCTAGCCCTTTTCCTCTAATAAACCATGGTAATGTGTAAGGGCCACGACTAAAGACCAACAAAGATGACTGTATTGGGGTGGGTCCAAGCTTGCGAAAAGCTTGAAAAACAAAGATGGACAAGAAAATGTATGAACAACAATGAAAAGTAAAGTAAGCCAAAACCCCTAAACAACTCTAAAGATATGACACACCAGGGAACTTTTGAGGACTTATAGATCAACTCAATATGACATACAAATTAGTCCAATGAGGGTACTCATCACTTAACCTTACTTAAAGATTAAAATAAGAGTAAAGTAAGTAAACAAGCAGTGAAAAATATTCACAAAAAGAAGTATATTTAATATTTTGGTAAACGATGATGTTGCTATCTTTATAATTGGGTATCTATACTCGAAATGTTATGGCAACAACTACAAGCAAAAATGACAAAAAATGGTAAAGTATTAAAAGCGTAACGTATAAGAATAGAAAAGGGCATAAAGAGAAAATGAAAAAAAAAAATGTTTAACAAAAGATTCTATCGTATGATTACTCAGACACATGGCTTCTTATAGGTAGGTGACTTTTTGGCAGAAGAAGACAAACTGTACGATCAGGTTAGTGATGGCTAAGCTAAGGTGCTAAGCAAACCTAGAGGTCCTTCCGAAAAGGCATGGGTGTAGATGTGCATTGGGCTCTTGGCACTAATATGGCCGAGTTGGAGGTCAGCTCAATCATGTCTAAGCAGACGGTTAGGGGTTGGACTATTAGAGTAATTCATACTCAGGTTAGCTATAGAGTTGGTTAGGTGGATGGAGTTGTCGTCTAAATGCTTCTCTAGTTGGCGTTTGGAGACTATTGATAGGCACAAAAAGGCTTAAGTTGGATAAGGCACTAGGCTAACAGATTGTAGCAGCTGCTTAGACTCATCGGTTGTAAGGTAAAAAGAGAGAATTCACCTTACCGTGCTTTCAAGTGCTCAAGCTTGAGCTTGGGTCAGAGATCTAGTGGTCAAATTCCTATCATAATGTCTCTCAAGTATAAAGGTACAATTCTATTGCTCAACTCTCTATAGGAAATTGCTAATCTTTTTCGTGATTAAAGTCTTTTGAAAACTCTATTTTAGTACTTCCATTAGTCATGCCATCAATCAATGTTGCTCGATAAGTCACCAACTAACCCCTAAGGTCCTTTATCTTCTTGTTTAAGGTTCCTATAGTTGTATTTATTCTTTCTTTCACCCTGATTACCTTAACTTCCCCATTTCTAGACCTAACTCTTTAATTAGGACTTTGAGGGCATTTGTCTCACCTTGTCAAACTTTCCATGTTGTGTTTGAGAGCCCCTTGCAACTTACCCCAGAGTTCTTCCCTAAACTCCTTTATGTGAGTTTGTGACTCTTCTAGCCCTTTATTTACCTTGATGATGCACAACTCTACCTTGTCAAGCCTAATCACGAACACCATCAACAAATCCTTCAACTATGCTTTTTATCTAGTAAATGGGTACTCTTCATGGTCAGTCTCTTTTACCAAGTTTAGGCATTATTCTCCATGCCAAAAGATATCTTTACTCTCATTTCTTCAAAACCTACTTTTATAACAACTGCCATGAGCATATTTCTGTAGATACTCTAAACACTCCAAAACTTATTTAGAATGCTAAGTCAGCTTGAACACTTGATAAACATAAGTAAATAGAGAAAGAAGAGAGAAAAGTTCTAAAGAGAATATAAACCTTCATTAAAGAATGGATGAGTACGAATGAAAGGGACTCTTATATATACATAAGGTCTTCTAAAATGAATGGTTAGGATCTATCTAATCTAATAGCTAAGATTGAATCCTACTTATCACTATAATTATTACATCTACCTACTCTACCTATGAGTATTTCGAAACCTTTTGGAGCACTCCTTAGTTTTGGAGTCCTTAATAGATTTAGGACAACTTGATTCACTAATATTTTTAGGTAGATTTTTACATTTAACAATAACTAATGGGGCTAATCTCACTAGACTCCACAAGGTTGCTAAGTATATGGCTTAAAATAATATGTACGTTACAAATTTAGAGCTTTCCTCGATGAAAATTAGAAAAAAAAAAGGTGAAGTTAAAAAAAGCACTAATTAAAAAATTTTGATAATTTGAAAATGAAATATATAATATTTTTTAATTTAGTGATTTTTTAAATTACTTTCATTTGGGCAATGTAAAACGATATTTAATAAACTTGGATTTGGATCATCTAAAATTACTTTGTTATAGTTTTTTTAAAGTTATCCCTTAAAATGTGAATATGTATAATTAATAGTTGATATTGTAAAGAAAAAAGATAATATTATTTAATAATTTAAAAATCGAAATAATCTTAATTATTAAATTTAAAATTTTATTTAAAATACTTTAAAGATTTTTTTTTCTTTTTGGTTAATGCCAAATATATATCTCCATGCATACATGTAGGAGAGTCATTCCATGTATCAACTCGATGCTGCCATGGAATTGGATCAAAATTCAAAAAGCATTCACATTTTGACATCAAAGACCATAACTTTTGCTTAGGAAACCGAAATTAATGCTGAATCTGACAACTCTCACTTCCACAACTTACCACCATTTGTCTGCAAAATTCACTAACTCCTCATCTTTATAATCTAATTATCCAATCCTAAATGAAAAATTATTGGTTTTGTCATCAGAGGAATTTGAATGTTTTTTGAAGAATAGGGTTTTGTCGATTGATAAAGATGCAATCTTTATGTGTTTTCTCATAAGGGTTTTCATTTTTTCTTTTCCTCCCTACAATCACATGTAAAATGTGAAGAGTTTATATGATTTTACGTAAATGCTCTAAATTGTTGTATCAATTACGAAAAAGTTTAATTTTTTCTTGTTTCGGAATGTAATTAAAATATTGGGTTCTTTTTGTTTGACATAATTTGTATGAGGGGACATTTTTGCAATGGAAAAGTTCCTTCATGGATTTGTATTGCCTATGCTGCTTTTATCAGGTACTTGCCATTATTACATGTTGGGATTCTTAAATGAAGATATTTGAATGTGGATTGATGCATATGATTGTATTGTAGAGGGTCGTGTTTAAGAGAGAATTAGAAGTAATTGAGAAAAATAATGCTTACTAGTTTTACATGATTGTGCACGATTAGAAAAGCTCATGAATGATTTATCATACTTTATCAAATTTAACTTCAATAATTAGCTACATAACCAATTTACACTAGCATACTTCATGTGATGTTATTGCATATAGAATGGACATTGTAGCATTCATAGATTTGTGAGACTGCAAAATTAAATAGAGAGTGACCCCGCATGTGCCTCGGGTGCTGTTGAATGAAAAAGTATTCATGCTGTTAGCGAATCACTTGTATTTTGAATTGTTTTGGTCAAAATTTGATCTGCCTTCATTATTCGGTGCAGCTGCTTTACTTGATGGGAACCTGATTTCTCTTGTCAATTTGTTGGCATTTCTTGCTGTGCAGTATGCTGCTCCAAAAATTGGTAAGATTTATATATCAATCTCAGCTCAGACATCCTTTCCATTTCACCCTTTAGAGATATTTATGTGTAGTAAGATTTAGATACATTTATACTCTTGGCATCTGTATTTGTATATTTTTATTAATAGTACATGTTAGTAACTCCTAGGGATTTTGTTTACAACTGCCCTCTATACACAATAATGAACAACAAAAAGGATTTTCACACATTCTATTATGTTTGTTATTCTCATGAAATGTGTAATTAGTACCTTAACAAGTGCCTCTAGTCGCTCATGGACAAAATTCAATTGTGATTAGCATGCTAATCAAAATGCCATAATTACTAGGTTCTGAGTTTGGGAGACGATATCTGCTATCACGTTGCATTTGTATCTTCTCTTTCCTGGCTGTACTTTTCCATGCCATTTTCTATATTGTTGTCGCTATTGAGGGAGATCAATGGAGTGCAATTGATGCTCAGTGGGCAAAGATGCTGGGTTTTGTAAGGTAATATATGTTTTGAGCATCTTCTTCTTCTTGACCTTTCGAGCTTTATATCTTTCTTGGAATTATCATAAAGAGAGAATGCTGCTTAGACTTTATGCAGCTATAGTAATTTGCAATTATCTGGCAGATCTCAGTCGTGGCGGTCACCATCTGAGTTCTACTTTTTGGTCATCCAAATACTGGTAGCTGTTGTTTGTACTACCAGAACATCTGAGAGTCTGTTTCCGATAGAAAGACACGAAGATTCTCACTTTGAATTTTTTTGTTATTCTTTTGAACGCATAGGTAATTAGTCTAAACTCTTATTTACAAAGTTCCTTAGTCTAAAATCTAAACCATATACTGCTGTTCAAAATAATGTTTTCATGATGTAACTACAATATGGTCTATGGTACCATAGCCTATACAACTGCACAGCAGGATAGCAATAAACAATGTTAACTACTTATCCAAAAAGAGAAACAACCAGCCATTCAGCCCTAGGAATCTATTCATTACTGGAGAGTAAAATAGCATTTGACAGAACTAAGATTGGGCAGTGCCTTTCTTTTCCTTTCTATACAGGCCCGCTAACAAGGAGTTTGTATGGAGGAACTTTTCTTAGCGTTAGAGTCATACTTCATGTGTATTTTAAGAATTAGGTAGTGGAATGATAGCTTGCTGAATGAAAGGCTTAGTACTCACTACCCATCTTCTGGAGTTACTAGACCCTCTTTCTGCATTATGTAGAATGCATGTCCTTGTGCATGAGACTTGCATGCTTTTCTTCAATTTTGATCCAATTCTGTCGGATGAACATATAAAAGGAAACAAAGGCTGCTGAATATTAGTTTCATTGGTCAAGCCTTTTGCTCAATGCTGATTATGTTCTGTTATGTGTTTACTTGAAGGTTCTCATCTCAAAACTCTATGTTATCTGTTGTTACCTGGCTTACAGCTTATGGTGGGGATAAGTTACCCATCTTGGGCTTCTTTTCCATTTTTTATCTGTAGCAGTATTGGACTTGTTAATTGGTCCTTAACAAACAATTTTCTCGGTGTCTTCTGGTAATCATTCTAAAGCTCTAACCTTCTCACTGAAATATTCTAGTGGACAATACCTCAATCCACTGATCACATATTTATTTTTGTTTGAAGGGGTTGGAAGTACCTCTTAAGTTACGCAGGTGTTAACATTTTCCTTCTGCATGTCTATCAACTTCCAACTGAGTTTTCAGAAAACTTCATTTGGATTGCTGAATCTTTTGGTCTGTATAAAGTGTCAATTAACTTGGAGCCATCTGAAATTTGTTCTGGTCTTTCCCTCATATCTTTCTACATTTTGGTGAGTACTTCCTATTCTATGGCTAGAATCATGTGAACATTGAGTTTGATAGCAGAAATCTTGGGCTTGTATCTTCAGTTTCGAATTGTGATGTGGAAACCGGCTTTGCTTTAAAATAATGATATTATGCGTGACTTATTTCTGCAGTTATCATGGATTAGATGCGATCTTGCAGAATCAGATATTTATAAATCCACGATGGAAAGTGATTTGAATGAACAGCTTCTTCCATCACAGAATTCATTCTTTTGTGAATCGAGGTAAATTGCGTCTGATGGCAAAACAAGGGAATGGGTACATTGTGCAGCAAACACAATTATATGTGTATTTCTAGATATGTTTCTGGGTTAAGACTTATACCAAGAGAAAGACATGGATGGTATGCTTTTGAATGTTCAATATATCATAAGATTCCACTCAAGCCAATGATGATAAAATACCGCCAGATCAAAAAATGAGCATGATCAGAAAATGCAAGTGTCTAAGATGAGAATAGTTAAGCAGTTGTATGCATATATATAGAAACATATGTGGTTAGAAATGAGTTAAAACATGAAAAAGCTGGTGTTGCAAGAATAGAGGGTTGGTTATATGAGATATACTTGTTTAAAATGGTTTGGATAAGTATGAAATAAACATATTAATGCCCTGCTAAGATGATAGGACGATTTGGACAAATGCTACTATAAAGAAATTGAGAAGTTGAAGAAGGTATGGCCAAACTCGAAATGGACTCTTTGTGTTGGTCCATGCAAAAACTCTAACTTTGACCAAAGGCTGGCAGAAAAGTCTTCATGTGATCAACACCACTTAGTTGGATTAGCAGTTCACTTCTTCCTTTAAACTGCTGTGTAGCAAAACCAGTGATTTCCTGTCTATAATTAATGTTATTGTCAAGGGAATGATTCTGGCAATATTTTTAGTTTTTGAATTTTTATTGTGTTATCAAGCTATATCTCACTGTCTTATATCTAATTGATTTTATGGTTGTTTACATTTATGTTTCACATTTTTCCATTTTAAGTTCTGATGTGACTGTTACACTGTTGTTGATATTTGCATTGTATTTCATCTACTTAGTTTTCTGTAAGATTGTCTGTGGTAAGAGCACCTTGATTCAAGATGCTTCAGGCATAATTTAAACTAATGCTTTGCTCCTTTTACCTGTTTTCTCCTCATCTTGCAGAGCCGGTTTAAGGCACAGCAGTATCCTGCTCTGGAGAATGGTCTTTCAGACTTTTAGCATCAACTTTTTTACTTACGGTTTTCCGGTAGGTCCCACGTGTTGGTACTGGAAAGTTCTTTATTTCACTGTATAGGTTTTGTATACCAAATTTTGCTTTCCAGAGGATAATCCTGCTTAAATTTTCTGTTCAAGTAGAAAATAATTTCTCATAATCATGCTGTTGAATCAAACATGAAAACTTGATTAAGAATGTGTGCAGTCAATCTGCTATGAGTATTTAACTCTTGACTTCCCAGAAGAGAAACAACAGGGAGATGCCATGGTGGAATTTCTTTTCCAAATATAAGCCATTTTCATGAATTAACTTCTCATGCATAGATGCTTCAATAACTTCTAGAGCCCTTTAACTTGTGAAAGAAACTGCTGTACCAACAGCAATTACTCGGGAATTCAATTTGACCAGCTAATCCACAACGTTGTTTCAAAATTTAGTGAAATGAAATTTTGATAATGCTGCCAATGCAATATTATTATCTGTCTGATATTATATTGGAACTTAATAACTACTGTTTCACAAAGAGAGGTTCCAGGAAATTTTTTTTTTCAAATCAAAACTATTTATAGTCATGTAGTCAAAAGAGTAGGACCTTTCATGCACAACATGAACAAAAAGTGCAGTTCAAGTTACCAATGAACATCCACATTTCTTTGATATGTTTGAATATGTGCTAAGTTATGATATTTGTTGGTCTACCTCTACTCTCATGTTCAGTTTGTTGATTAGGATATATTTTAATTAACAATAGGTTTTGGAATGGCAGATCTCATTGTTTGCTCTCTCTTTCTGGAGTTTCCATTTTGCAAGTTTGTGTTCGTTTGGGTTACTCGCTTATGTGGGCTATATATTATATGCCTTTCCTTCCTTGTTTCACTTGCATCACTTGAATGGGTTACTTCTTGGATTCATTCTGTTATGGGCAGCTAGCACATATGTCTTCAATCTGGCATTCGCAGTCCTTAACAGAAGACTGCACAAGGTACTGTCTCTGAAATTTGTTAAGTGTCGTTTCTGCAAAGATATGGAGTGACTTTGTAATGCCTGCAGGACATGGAGATCTGGGAAACTATTGGGTTATGGCATTATCCTGTTCCTGGATTCTACCTACTGGCTCAATTCAGTCTTGGAGTTCTTGTTGCCATGGGCAATCTTGTAAACAGTTCTGTTTTCCTCAATTTGTCAGATGGGAACAGGGAATTTATAGACGAAAATCAAACTGAAGAAGGTAAATGAAAAGTAGCTCATAAATTACTTGATGATTCCATAAACCTACTTCTCTGCATTCTGTTAAGAAGTAATAGGTGCTTTGCCATTTTTTGATTCATTTGTATTGAATTAACTCCATGACTAGTTGACTTCAAAAGCTTAAGTTCATAGATGTAGTATGGGCTTATTTGATTTATGACTTAGTAATTTGAATGGCCACTAGGTAGCAATAAATACACTTCATTTTCTTCAATATAACTTTGATCTCATGGATCAAGCAACATGATGTCTCTGGATGAGGCATGCTGAGAATTTGAGAGCCAATGCAAAGTAACACAGCAGACCATCCAATGCAGTGTAATAGCATTTTTACCATCAGATATGCCTAGAGAGGAAGTAATAATGTTCTGCAAGCTCTTGATTTTTAAGGGGTTCGTGCTTATGTATGGTTTTCCCAAGTCTTCGTCAAGGCTTAAAATATAAACATGAAAGCTTTAAATTCTTAGCTTTTAGTATGATGGATAATTCTGAAGTTGCTTTGAATTTTGGGGATAGTTTGTAACTTTGTTCAAATTTCTCTCTTCTTTCCATTTCTTATAAGTTAAGCTCTATGTCTATTTGATCTAAAAGTTTAAACTTGTAAATATAGTGTGGCCTTTTGTATTTATTGCGTAGGTTGGGACTTTGAATAATACCTATAAAGTGGACAACTTATTTGAATGTGGGTAAAATATCTATGAAGGCATTTGAGCTTGTGACCTCTTACTTTAATACCATGTTAAGTTTAGCTCCACAACTATCTGAGCTAAATGCTTGTAGATAAGATGGTTGTGTCAGATAGTTGTGGTGCTAAATTCAACACAATGATTGTTGAGGGCTATTTACTTGTCTTTAAATCTGATTTTGTGTCATTATTTTCCAATGAGGTCCCATGAAATAATTCTCTGGTTATTCTTCTTCAGATAAAGAAGCAATGAAGGTCTTAGTTGTTGCCACAGTTGCATGGATTTTGCGCAAAAGTTCCCGTGCTTTTCTACTCTACATTTTATTTCTTGTGGCAATCCACCCTGGCTTTATCCATGCTGCATACAGTAAGCTCACTTTTGGCATATGCTTATTTGATTGCTACTGTTTTTATGGACTACTGATGCCTATCTCTTTTTTCCCTGCCGTGTTGATTACTTTACGGTGACTTCAAAATGCCTTGTGCAGGATGTATGCCTGTGTTATGTAAATTAAATAGTCAGAATGGAATATTTCTGCTTACTACTGCTTTTTCCCCTATATTTCAGTGATTTTTTTTCTGGTGTTTCTTTTAAGCCACACCATTAGTACCAAGATGTACCAGGCCTTGATTCTTCTCTGTGAGGCACATTTTGCACTACTATACATTCTACAACTTAATATTATCACAAAGCTATTGGATGAAGAAGGTGGATATGCTGGAGCAATTCTAGCAGAACTAGGTAAGCAATTTATGGAGCTCACCTGCTTTATGAGTGTGGAATTTTTGAGTTTATTATATGGAAGTGGTGAACGTCAAAGAACTAAATTCTCTTCAGAGCATCGCATGCATGCATATAATTGACATCCTTTTCTTTTTCATGAGTACTTCAGGTCTCTATAAGTGTGATTATTCTGGTGTTTTCTTGAAGATAGCAGTGCTTATATGCTTCTGCACCATCCAAAGCCATGGGATTCAATTGCTCTTCTCATTTTCTACAATTGTGCAGCAGTCTCCCTCTCCACCTATAGGGTTCAGCATCTTGAAGGCTGGCCTCATCAAGTCAGTCATATTTTCTGTCTATACTTCACAAGCTAGTGAGAGACAGAATGAAGTTTCTTCTCATGGTATAAAATTTCATCCAGGATTTGAATCTGAAATGGCATCAGAATGAATATGTTTGCTTAATGTAAGGGTCAACAAGCAAATCCTGATGCACTATTTTTTGATATTTGGCATCAATTGACCAACTTCTAAAGATTTTGACTCTTTAGTGCATCTGTGAAAGTTTGACTGGTATTTGATTGAACCACTAACGATGATCAACTGCCTTGTTAAGGTTTATTTTTTTAGCACTCACCTTACAATAGGGCCAAGACATTAATGGAGGTTCACTTTGTGAAACTGATTTAATGGGGAGTTAATGACTATGTGGGGATTTGGAATCAGGACTATAGGCTTGCATGCTAACTATTTTGACTAAACCCAACTGATTTTTTTATCACTTATATTGTGACAGCATTTACTTGAAGCAACTTTACTGAAATTTTTTTTCCCTCTTGGGTAAGGTCAAATTTTTTTTTCCCCCATTAAATGAAACTTTACTGAATTTCAGCTCTCTTGTATTTCAAATAAATTGTTTGAAGGGGAAAATTGTTGATGCATGTTACATTGAAGAGCTAAATCATTGTGCTCATTGTAGGATAGGTAGAAAAATTACTACTATGTTGAAAATACTAAATTTCCAAGAGTTAAGTTACTATATGCAAGTCCATAATATCTTGGTGCCTCAGATCTTTAAGTTAAATGCAACATAAAGAGTCTAACTCTATTTTCTGTTTGATTTTTCAGAGAGAAGGATAGTGATGTATTTGAGTGCAGTTGGGCAGAAGTTCCTGTCAGTATATAGATCATGTGGAACCTACATTTCCTTTTTGACAATCCTCCTCCCAGTGTACCTAGTTATCCCTAATTATGTCTCGTTTGGTTACCTGTTTTTCCTTCTCATGTGGGTGATCGGAAGACAACTTCTAGAGAAGACAACAAAGAGTCTTTGGTTCCCTCTCAAGCTTTATGCAGTAGCTGTATTCCTATTTATCTATTCTTTAAGTGTCTTCTCCAAGTTTCGAATATGGTTGTCTAGATTGGTTAACCTCTATTCTATCTTTGGCTGTGATCCAGAGGCTTCAATACTAGAGAATGTGTGGGAATCCTTAGCTATATTAATTTCTATCCAGTTATTTTGCTATGAAAGGAGATGGAGCAAATATACAATGTCATCTAATGGTGGCGCAACTGATACAAAAAATCTTACCTTTTTAAAACGTCTTCTCATATTGCATGGTGAGAAGATACTATATCTGGCCATACTCTATGCCTCTTTATCCCCAGTAAGTGCATTGGGCTGCCTCTATCTGTTGGGTCTAATCATCTTTTCAATCTTACCAAAGTCTTCTCAGGTTCCTTCAAAACTATTTTTAGTTTATTCTGGATTATATGCAATGACTGATTATCTCTTCCAGATGTGGGGTCACCATGCTGAGATGTTCCCTGGTCAAAAGAATTATTATTTATCTCTATTTTTAGGGTTGCAACTACATGAACCTGGCTTCCAGGGTTTAGAATCTGGCTTGAGGGGTAAAATTATCGTTATTGTTGCTTGCATACTCCAATATAATATATATCACTGGGTGGATAAGACGCCATATAACAGAGGAAACATTGGATATGAGGCATGCACCTTGTTTGACACCACAAAGGAACTCTTTACTGAACTTACAAATCTTGCAACAGAACCTAGTACTCCTTCAAGTTCTAGTCAATCAGGAGATAAAAGGAGAAAAGCAAGCCAGTCCCAGCAGTATTTTAGCTCTGTGGGCAGCTCTCAGGGAAGCAAAAGTAAGGATTATCTGTACACATACTTCTGGGAAAGTCGTAAAGGGAGCAATAAGTGGAACAGGAAGAGGATTATATATTTTAGAAAGGAGAGATTTCACAAGCAAAAGATATTGTTAAAAATATATATAAAGTACTGGATTGAGAATATGTTCAATCTCTTTGGCCTTGAGATCAATATGGTTGCTTTACTTGTAGCCAGTTTTGCAGTGTTGAATGCCATTTCTTTAGTGTATGTGGCAGCACTTGCTACTTGCATTTTTCTTCATCGAAGCCTCATACGAAGAATTTGGCCTATGTTTGTCTTCTTGTTTGCTTCCATCATAGGCTTTGAGTATTTGGCCCTCTGGTGGAACCTGATATCCAAAAAACAACATGATATGGATGTTGCACAAATTTCTTGCCATGATTGTTGGAGAATCTCTGACCACTTAAATTTCTGCAAGAAATGTTGGCTAGGTATGCACCTTAGAAATTCAAGATATATGTGTATGTATTCTTTTTCCTTCTGTGCTATAAATTTGAATCAGTAGCTCAATAATTCCACTTTTGTGAGAACCTGTTGAACTGTTAATTTTATGGAACTCCAACTAATTTGGGACAATTTTCTACCTAACAACTGATTGATGCACTATATCTGCTGTTTTTTATTTTTATTTTTTTTTAAGCTTCAAAAGTATTTAAGCTTGAAGCAATATATAAAATGCCCAAAATTTCGGATTATCAACATCTATTCACATCTAATTAATTGTTTAAACAATTTCCCCAAAATGAATTTCTCAAAGAAGTGTCAAAGATATTTCACTCATTTACCATGACTACTGCCAGTTTGTATAGTTTGAGAAATTGTAAGGAAGGTTTCAAAATTGTTGTTGTGATGCTAATTTAATCAACATGGTCAAATTTTGCAGGAGTAATTGTTGATGACTCTCGAATGCTAGCAAGCTACTATGTAGTTTTCATGTTCTCATGTTTCAAACTTCGTGCGGACCACTTATCCAGTCTTCCTGCGTCTCAGATGTATCAACATTTGATCTCTCACAACAGGATAGCATCTTCATTGAATGATCTCTCCTTTGAAACAAAGGAACTATGGACATTACTTGATTACTTGAGGCATTACACTTACTGCCACTTACTCGACCTGGTTCTTGCTTTGGTTTTGATCACAGGAACCCTTGAATATGACATTCTTCATCTTGGATATCTCGGTTTTGCCCTTATCTTTTTCAGAATGAGGCTTGAAATCTTGGATAAGAAAAATAGAGTTTTCAAGTTTTTAAGAATATACAACTTTGCTCTGATTGTCCTCTCTCTTGCATATCAATCTCCTTTTATAGGAGATTTTATTGAGGGGAAGAGTGCAACTATTGACTTCATAAGTGAAGTTGTTGGATTTTATAAGTATGACTATGGATTCAGAATTACATCAAGATCTGCACTTGTAGAGATCATAATATTTATGCTGGTTGCACTACAATCCGCTATGTTCTCATCCGAGGAATTTGATTATGTGTCAAAGTATCTTGAAGCAGAGCAAATTGGTGCAATAGTACGTGAGCAGGAGAAAAGAGCTGCCTGGAAAACAGCACAATTGCAGCACATAAGAAAATCTGAAGAGCAGAAGCGCCAAAGAAATTTGCAAGTTGAAAAGATGAAATCTGAAATGCTCAACCTGCAGATCAAGCTTCATAACATGGGGACCACTGCAAATCGTGGGAGTAGCTCCTCAGAATTTGAAGACATGGGAAGGAGAAGCTCTTCTGGGAAGATCGAAGCTAGTATTATTCTTCGAAAGATGGATGATAATGCAGTGTCAAATAACCCAGATTCAATCTCAAAATTTTCTCTTAATGTGAACGAATCTCCAAAGAGTGATAGAAATGGAAGTCCAAATTTGAACTCAAAACTTTCAGTTGATTCTCTCCATGAAATCTCAGAAAACAGAGAGAGAGATGTTGGCATGGGATCTAAGAGCAAATCCCAATCCCTAGAAAATCCACTGATTTCTGCCGTGCATCTGATTGGTGATGGAGTTTCTCAAGTACAATCTCTGAGCAATCAGGC
Source organism: Lumnitzera littorea (assembly GCA_024138015.1). Taxonomy (NCBI): domain Eukaryota; kingdom Viridiplantae; phylum Streptophyta; class Magnoliopsida; order Myrtales; family Combretaceae; genus Lumnitzera; species Lumnitzera littorea. The sequence goes on from JAMXBB010000004.1 coordinate 5,062,328, forward strand.
AGTTAACAATCTAGTTTCCTTTTTGAATATTGAAAATGGAGATCCCTGTACCAATGGATCTTCCTCTGAAGATGAAGTCTATTATGAGATTGAGAGCCATAATGTTTCTAATGAGCATATGGAGCAGACAGTATCTAGCTTTTCATCTCTGCAACTTGGAATGATTCTTCGGTTTATTTGGGCTCAAGTAAGATCAAACAATGACATTGTCTGCTACATGTGCTTTGTTCTGATGTTTTTGTGGAATTTCAGTTTGCTTTCCACAGTTTACTTGGCAGCTCTCTTTTTATATGCATTATGCGTAAATACTGGTCCAACTTATACGTTTTGGGTCATCATGCTTATTTATAGTGAAGTATGTATCTCACTTCAGTATGTATATCAGATAATGATTCAACATTGTGGGTTGTCCATTCAGGTGGGCTTCTTAGAAGTATTAGGATTTCCTAGACATAAGTTCACTTCGTCTTTTGTGATTGGCAACTTCCCTCTTTTCCTAGTATATCTATTTACTCTCCTACAGACCACCATTGCTGCAAGAGATGGAAACTGGAAAACTGTTGCGAAAAACAGTTTTCATAGGACACAGAACAAGTATAGGGAAGAGGCTTCAATGGATTCTAGTTGTAGTGAAAGAATATGTAGTTTGTTTCTGCTGATTGGTAGGTTGGTCAATCAGTCCATTAGAAGCCTCTGCAGATATTGGAAATTGCTAACTGAAGGAGCAGAAACTCCTCCTTATTTTGTTCAAGTGTCAATGGAAGTTCAGCAATGGCCTGAAGATGGGATACAACCAGCAAGAATTGAATCAGGAATAAACAAAGTTCTCAGGATCATGCACGATAGGAGATACAAGATCCCTGATTTTGAGTTAGCAAGTAGGGTACGGGTTCAGAGCATTGAACGAAGCACTGACACTCCTAATGTTGCCCTTGCTGTGTTTGAGGTTCTACATGCCTCGCCTTTAACAGAATCTAAACCGTCAGTTTGGCATAAATCACTAACTCCAGCTGCTGATGTGGCTCATGAGATTTTAACAGCCAACGATGCAAGTCTTTTCGAACAGTTAAGATTTCCATGCCCTATAATCTCAGTTATAGGTGGAGGCAAAAGGGAGATTGATCTATATGCCTACATATTCTGTGTGGATTTGGCTGTTTTCTTTTTGGTGGCCATGTTCTACCAGTCCATCATTAAAAATAAGAGCGAATTCCTGGAAGTTTATCAGCTTGAAGATCAATTCCCAAAAGAATTTGTGTTCATCTTAATGGTAAACTATTTCTTTAGATTGTATGGAAAATACAATATTACGTTATTTTTTTTTTTAGGTAAGATGAGAAATATATTCATTGCAAAAAATGTACATGGGTGATGTAAAATAGGTTGTTAACTGAGAACTTGGTAACTTTTCGCACTGTTTATGCTTAATTGGTGTGATAAGAAATTTACATAATCTATTTCCCCAAGATATTTGATGTAACAAAGGAAAAAGTTTTGGCATGATATTCTTAGTCTTCTTCTGAACAGGGACTTTCCTTGCCATGGTTATAGTGCTTATGAGTTTAGGTAGATAGCTTGCTAGTTGGCATAATAGTACTTCAGAAGATAATAAGCTCAAAAAATTCTTTCCAAAATGAATTCAGTGGTGTTTCTTATGCAGGTGATTTTTTTCCTCATTGTGCTTGATCGAGTTATCTATCTCTGCTCATTTGCCAAAGGAAAGGTTATTTTTTTTCTTTTTTCTCTGGGACTCTTCACATATTCTGTGGCCTGGTATGCTTGGCGTACAGCTCCCCCCAACAAACATGCTGGAAGACTGGCTCTCCGTGCTATCTATTTGACTAAGGCAGTTTCTCTAGCTCTTCAGGCGGTTCAGATCCGATTTGGGATTCCGCATGAAAGCTCTCTTTATAGACAATTCCTAACAAGTAATATTTCCAAATTAAACTATATGGGTTTCAGGCTGTATCGAGCCTTCCCATTTTTATATGAACTGCGATGTGTGCTTGATTGGTCCTGCACAACCACATCTTTGACCATGTATGATTGGTTAAAGGTAAAAAAGAGTTGCTAACTCTTGAGTTTACTCCCTCTCTCTCTCTCTCTGGCTTTCAAATTTTGGAATGTATAGCTGGTGAATGGGATGTTCTTTTGTAAGCATTCCCACATGCATATCAAGTTAAATTCATGGTATAATTGAATGTCCTACAAATAGACTCATCTAAATGACTATAATCCTGTGCTTTTAACAATTCAGCAACTTGCCATGCCATTCTAGTCTTATTGATATTGTAACACTGGGCACATGTATATGATCCTCCATTAGATTTCCTAGTTTAAACATTTTGACACATCCACGTTTACATTATTTCAAAGTAAGATGGCAAGATTAAATAGTACACAATCTTATTTGTCCTATGATGGCAGCCTCTTTCCCTCTTCTAGTACACCATTCTCACTGTATACAGTTGTACAAGCTTTTTTTGGGTAAATTCAGATTTTTGTATTTTATACATATGCAAAGAAAAACTAGGATGTACAGAAGAAAGCTAAGTTATCTATCCACAGCTATACAAGCTTGTTGGCAAGAAGAAAGCATCTTCTTGTTGTGAGGCTAATATCGTTTTTTTTTTCCCCAGTTGGAGGACATTCATGCAAGTTTGTTTCTTGTCAAATGTGATGCGATTGTGAACAGAGCAGGACATAAGACCGGAGAAAGGCAAACAAAAAAGACAAAATTCTATGGAGGAATATGTTTATTCTTTGTCCTAATATGCGTCATATGGATGCCTATGCTGGTAAGAGAAGCTCCTATATTGAAAATTATAAATATTGACAAACTGTGTCGCACCTCTCTTTTTCCCTTCCTCGTCTTTTGGCATTTAAGATGCAAGAGCTACTATGACATTTGACATTTTACCAACTAATTTGCAACCTCTTCGCACACAGGAACGAGCCTGCTAACATTTTGAGTTTAACAATAGTAAGTTAGATTCCGCATCTTTATTCTCTACGGCAATATAAATAGCCATTTCAGTCCTAGCTGTAAACAATTTGTTAGTTGAGTATATTCCTTTTGATGAAGCAGAGCTCTTGTTTCTCTGCATGAATCCAGCTTGCACCATTCTTCTGAAAATTCTGTAATCTTCCCTCAATTGGTGATCCAACTAATTTTTCTGAAATTATGAATGGCAGATGTACAGTAGCGGTAACCCCACAAACATCGCTAATCCAATTAAAGATGCTAGTGTTCGGGTTGACATAAAGACAGAAAGTGGAAAACTTACACTGTTTGAGACTACCTTGTGTCAGAAGCTCTCTTGGGAAAATCTTGCAGGAGAAAATGATATGGATCCACTAGGGTATCTAACTGCATATGACGTGAAAGACATTCAACTAATATGTTGTCAAGCAGATGCAAGCACGTTATGGCTTGTTCCTCCAGTGGTACAGGCCAGATTTGGTAACTCTCTTGCACAGAGCATGAAAATCATCTTTTCTTGGCAACTTACAAGAAATAGACCTAAGGGAAAGGAAGTAGTGAGGTATGAATTGGTTGTTGAGGATCAGAATCTTCCACAACCATCCTCTGTAATGGAAGTCTTAAATGGTACCATAAACAGTTTCGCAATATATGATGTTTATCCAAGATACTTCCGCGTCACTGGCTCTGGAGATGTGCGGCTGGTGGAGCAAGCAGTATGTTGTTTCCATTTCATTGTTTTCACAACTTTGTGCTTTAGCTTGATCACTTTTTTAATTTAATCTTCTATGGTGTTATTTGCAGTTAGAGTTTGTTAGTGGTGATCTTGTTCTTAATCGTGGCAATCCAGAGTGGTGGTCATTTCATGATATAGATGCCCCAAGAATTAGAGGATGCGGGAGCTTGGCAGGACCCATGGCCATTGTTGTTTCTGAAGAAACACCGCGTGAGTTTGAAGTTTGTATTGCAATTACCATTTGCTTCTTGCTAATCACTGACTTCGATTGTCAAACTTGTACAGAGGGCATTCTTGGTGAGACTTTAAGCAAATTCAGCATTTGGGGTCTCTACATAACCTTTGTGCTGGCAGTTGGTCGCTTTATTAGGCTTCAATGTGCTGACCTTAGAATGAGAATACCATTTGAAAACCTCCCTTCTTGTGACAGGTAAAGGTGCTTTATCACTGTCAACATTGTGTAGATAAAATCTCTTTTAGGCCTGTCATTATATTCCTTCAAGCAATGATCTTGGATTATAGTCTAGATTAGAAAGATAACAGATGACATTCTAGATTGGACGTTCCCTTATAGTCATAGTTGGTCTCATGTCTTGGTAACACATGGTCACATCATATTCCAAGCCTCCTGTTTATTTCTAGGTCTAGAGTTATCTGACCTGAACACTCATGTATTAGACAAACAATTTTTTGAGTAAGCCAAAAACATGAAACTGATATTAACAATTCAACTTGAGGTCAAATCTTTTGCAGTTTAGCCAAGCAAAAACTTGAACTGCTCAAATGGTTTTCTCAACATGAGCTAAAAGATTGAAGTATTTATTGTAAATTAGACTGGCATCCTTTAGAAACTGTCAAAAGATTACACAGCTGGTTGGGAGCTTAGGTTTAGGATCCATTCAAGGGGTGATTAATATCGAAAGTGTAAGTGATAACAGCTTTGCCACTGTTTAGCTTCCTGCTTTTCTTGACAAAACCTATGGTGAAATTAGAACATGAAGGCTCATTAAGACCCCACACCCCCCGCCGGCACCAACCCCCCCCCCCGATCTCTTGACAGTAAGAAAATGTTATGGCTTCTGGTTTACCTCTTACTTCAAGTACTTGTGCAAGCTTATTCTAAGTAAATGAAAGGTCAGTCCATAATAAAAACACATACCAATAAAAGTAGCCCATTCATATTCCATAACGAATTAGTCTACACTATTTTTCCCTCATGTACAAGCTTGTCCCCAAGCTCAAAGGCTAGAAAGCGATTTTGCAATGCTTGAATCATTTTGTACTTTGCTGCTAAGTTAGTTGTCCTAAATTTTCAACACAAATGACTTTTTGCATCGATGTTCACAGGTGAATAGCTTGTCATGGTTGAAGCATAGACCATTAGCATACTACTTTGCTATATTCACCCTACTCAAATAATTGATGAGAGGGAGTTACTATACCAGTAGCACCCATTCCCCTACTTTGTTGTCCAACTACTGTCACTACAATTGTAGTACAACATTTCCTTCTTTAACATCTCATATTATCTCATAGGTATGGGCTAAACTCATTGCTGTGGTAAAGTTAAGTGGGTTTGGTATCTCAACATCAACTTGAATCACCTCAAACAACCCTACCATGAACATGGGAACCTTTTGTTTTGATTCGTCTAATTGAGTTTAACTAGTTTACCCATTAGATTACTGCATATTGGCTTATAAAGGTTTTTGATAGTCTCCATGTCAAAATAGGCTCCTTATACATCACCTTAAAATATCATAACTCTGCTTTACCCACTTACGAAAAGAAGCAGACTTGATCGAATTAGTTGCCGGCATTCCTTCATTATTAGAGAATTGTTTTCACCTACTTAACCAATCCAAGGGAATTCAGACACCATTCAAAGTGGAAAACTCTTGTTGAGTATACTTAAGATTCACAGTTGGGTCGAGTTATCCTAGATATAAATTAAGCTAAATATAGTGGAAGTGTAAGCATAAATGTGGTTCAGCTTATAGTTTACATCCACATGCAAATGGCTATTATCACTTGATATCAAATATGATGGTGTACAAAAGAATAATTGTCAAACTTTACTCAAACCTAGATCCTAAATATACTTAAATATCTCATGGTATTTCCTTACTGGTATACATACTTAAAACTTTTTCGACTAAACAAAGAAAAGATAATAGAAAACCAGACTTTTCTATGAGAGATGCTTCTTATGCTTGAGATTATAATAAGGCAATGTTATATATGCAAATTGATAAGCTTGGAAATTTTTAGGCTAAAGCTTTCTCTGTTGACCATCCGTTAAGTAGTGAGATAAGAGTTATTATCTTGAAACCTCCTAAATGATAGGTAGCCAAAAATGGAGAAGAGATATTGTCTCATTACCTTTACACCGGTTAACTAAAAGTTGAATATGGCTTTAAATTTCAAGCCATCAGTTAACAAATCTCTATCTTAGCTTAAAATTCCTTTAAGCCTCAAATTTCTCATGTTACCTTTACTAGATTGCCCACTAAGGCTAACTTACATGGTACAAACACCAATTAATTCCAGGTAATGCTCGGACTTAGATATTGAAATTAGCTTCATTATCATCTATTGGATTATTAGAACTACCGGCCTTTTTTAAGACAATGATACCTTGAGAAATGATCTCCCATATAAAATGATACCTAACGTCTATGTATGTGGTTCTCTCATGATATATTTGATTTTTTGTTAGACATATAACACTTTTCCTATTATCTTGTTCCAAACCCAAATTGCTTAAGATAGCTTCCTTCACTACATTTGTTGCCATATATTCAGCCACTGTAGTTGATAATGCAGTAATAGGCTATAAAGTTCCTTTCCAACTAATTGCATTGCCTAAAAGCATGAAAGCATAACTTGTCTAAGATCTTCTCCTATCATCTCCCAAACAATCAGATTAAACAAAACCAATAATACCATTACCAGTATTATGACTCCTATTGTAGACTAAGCCAATATTCATAGTACCTCTTCACCTCTTCAACCCCCTCTTCTTCCCTACCAAAAGGAAAAAATGCATAGTACCTCGAAGTATCTGTTTCGCTGCCTACTAATGCATCTTGTCAAGATGCTTCATATATCTATTAATAATACTAATAGCATGTGAAATACATGAAAGTGTGCAAACCATAGTATACGTAATGCTTGTAATTGCATTAGCATAAGGAACATGTGACCTTCTCCTCAATAGATTGTGGTGACATTGTAGCTAATAGTTTGAAATGAGCTTCTAATGGAGTATTCACAAGTTTTGCTTTCTACATAGCAAAGCACTCTAATACTTTTATGAATATATTGATTTTGTGACAAGTATAATTTGCCAACTTACCTATCTCTATGAATTTCTATTCCTAAGATTATGTTAGCTGGGCCTAAATTATTCATTTCAAAGTCAGCACTACATTGATATTAGATATACACTTGGCAGCGAAGAGCATATCATGAACATAGAGCAATAAATAAACAAATGAACTATCTGCAATCTTCTTGTGATATATATAACTATTATAATCACTTCTTTAATAACTATTACTCAACATGAAAGTGTCAAACTTTTATACCCTTGGCGAAGGGATTGTTTCAAGCCATATAATGACTTCTTCAACAAACAAACATGATTTTTTTTGCCTTAAACAACAAAATCTTTTGGTTGTTGCATATGGATATGATTTCTAAGCTTTCTATGAAGAAAAATTGTCTTAATATTGAGTTGTTTAAGCTCTAAGTCAAACAATGCAACTATAGTGAGAAACACCCCAATGGAGCTATGTTTCACAATAGGAGAGAACACTCCATTGAAGTCTATACTTTCCCTTTGATTAAAACTTCTTGCAACTAAGCAAGCAATGAGTTATTTCAACTTTGTGGAATCCTCCTCTTTTCTTAAAAACCTATCTGCAACCAATAACCTTCCATCCTTTAAGAGATTTTATTAATTCTCAAGTTTGGTTCTTATAAAGAGACTCTAGTTCTTCATTTATTACAACAATCCATTGCGCAAACTCATTGCTTACTAGAGGCTCATGGTATGTTATAAGGTCTTGGTTTCAATTTCCAGTGCAACAAATTATGCAAATGAGACTATGTTTGTATGTACAAATCTCTTAAGTAGTTTTATCTGCATCCTTTCTCTGTCTCTTGCAAGATTATACTGTTGTTGTTGCGGAATCTCCTCTTGCTCTTCTACTTTATCATGAATGGGCTAATCTTAAGTATTTTCACTTACTTCTTTTGGTTGTTCAAATTCAAGCTTCACTTGCTTACTAACATTTTGCTCCTTTTTGTATTGCCAAGTTCCTTAGTCAGATGAAGCATGGATAATTCATTAAACTTAATATCTCTATTGACTATAACTTTTGCTAGCTTAGTTTCAATACACCATAATATATAACCTTTCACCTTGGATGCATAACTAAGAAATATGCATTTTTGTGCCCTTTGCTCAAGTTTACCATCATTTATATGAGCATTTGTTGAATAGCAAAGTTCTTAGATCAGAATAATCAATGGGAGTACTAGACCATACCTCAAAGTGAGCTTTTAATTCAATCTTAGTTGATAGAGACAATTCACCAAATAACAAGGCATATTAATAGCTTTAGATCAAAATTTTTTTGATAACCCGAAAATTAGAAAGCACAAACGAACTCCCTCTAAAAAAACTTTCTTACTTCATTTTGTCACCCTATTTTGTAGTGGTGTCTTTCAAAAAATATGATGTCTCATGATGCCTTCATTCTTGCTAAGCTCATTGAACTAGCCCTCACAAAATGCCAAAATGCTGTCTAGTTTAAGATACTTAATTTTTTTACCAGTCGGGTTTTCAATAAGCGTTTTCCACTTCTTGAAAGTAAGAAAAACATCATTCTTATGTTTCAAAAAATATACCTTAAACTTTTCTTAAACAATCATTAATGAAAGTTAACAAGTATCTTACACCACTTTTTGATGAAATAAGCATAGGGCCCTACAAATTGAAGTGAATGTAGTCAACTATGCCCTTAGTTTTGCAAATGGTAGTGCAAACCTTGACTTTAGTTTGTTTCCAATAAACACAATGTTCACATAAGTCAAGCTTCTTAATTTTATCATAGCCTATCAAGCTACGATTGCTCAAAATAGATATTTTAGCTTTACTCATATGCCTTAAACACATATACCGGAAATGAGTATCATCTAAAAATATAACGGAAGATGATGATATAGCTGCAACTCTAACAACTATGCTGCTTTGGAGCAAGTAGAGACCATTGACCAAATTACCTTTGATCACAACAAGAGTACCTTTGGATACTTTAAGAACTTTATCTTTAGCAAAATACTTACACCATTAGGAATCTAGAGTTCCTAAAGAAATAAGATTGTTCTTTAAGTTTGGTACAAACATCCATCTAAGTTCTCACAATTGTATCATGTATCTTGATTCAAATTGTTCCAATGCTAACAGCCTTACTAGACATATTGTTTCCTATAAGGACAATAACACTATGAACTAACTAATGGATTGTAAACTATTCCCAATTTGGATATACATTAAGGAGTAACCAAAATCTATAATTTTGCATCACCAACTAAACTAGTTAATACAGAGGAAACATTTTCAACACTTTCAATAACACTTGCTGCATTACTTAAACTTGCTTCATTCTTTTCTTTGATCATCGGATGTTCTGCTTTGTAATGCCCTTTTCACTTTTCATATCAACATTTGCTCTTATGATGTCTAAAGTTCGATCTAGACTTACATCTTCTAAAATTATTCGAGCCAACTTCTTTTGATCACTCTCTAATAAACAAACCAGTTGTAGGGTCATCACATTTGCTATTGTTGTGCTCCATCTTATCGCAACTCAAAAAAGATGATTTAACATCATTACTATGTAGATGTTCATGTCTATATATAAGCATTTCTCATAAGTTCTTATAGGAGGGAGGTAAGGAGCAAAAGTAACATATATTGCTTACTAGAGAATGTCTCGTCTATATTTTTAATTCTATGATGAGAAGTGAATCTAGTTATATATAATTTGATGGATGTGTCTTCATCCATATGAAGTGTGTACAGACATTTAACATATTAAGATGATTGGCCTATCATCTTTTTCATGTACAAGGACTTTAACTTCGTTCACAATTCCACTGCCATTTTCTCTAAGAGATTCTCTTGCAATATATCATCTGTGATGTATAAATAAAATAGTAAATACAACTTTTTTATCAATCTCATCCCACTCAAAGTCCTTCATTGTGGAAGCTTTCTTTTCTTTCCTAGAAGGTGCTACCTTCAAATTTTGTTGTGTTAAAACAACTATCTCAGTCCTTATACATTTTAACGTTGGTAAATGCCCATTGAATTACTAAATATCAAATTTTGTTATTGCCATTTTTTTTAATGAATCTATCTGTAGAATACTATAAGCACTCTAATAACAATTTGATATAAAGTAAGTGTAAATATAACGAAAGTGTAAATGCAAATGTGGTTCGACTTATAGCTTACATGTACATTTAAAGATGATTATTATAACTTTATATCAAATATGATGGAGAGTAAAAGAATAATTGATGCACTTCACTCAAAGCCAAGTTCCAAGTATACCCAAATACTTCGTAGTACTTCCTCACTAGTGTATACACTTAAACTCTCACGACTAAACACATAGAAGATAATAGAAAACTAGACTTCTTTGTGAGAGATTCTTCATGTGTTTGAGATTGTACAAAACAAATATATGCAAATTGATAAACTTATTGACTAGAGCTTTCTCTGCTAACCATCAATCAAATAGTGAGCGCGAGTTATTATGTCTACACCTCTCAAATGATATGTAGCCAAAATGGAGAAGAGACATTATCTCATTGCCTTTACTTCAATTAACTAAAAGCCAAATATAGCTTTACATTTCAAGCCATTGATCAATGGTCCCTTAACCCATGCCTCCTGTTGATGAAACTCTTCCAACACCACTATTTGTCATAGGTCCATTTGCTCCTCTCTAGCCGCCAAATGCAGAGGCTCAATGCATAGCAGTTGTGGTGGCTTGAGATTGTGCCTCCACGTAAGAAAGTGGTGGGGAAGCTGGTTCTTGTGTGCCTCCACATATGCTGGTTGTGGGAATGGATTTGGGTTTCGCTCCATGGGGGGTGGAATCTCTCTCTAGTGGCCGCACTACTCTCTCTAGAGTGGTTTTGGTGAATAGCCAAGAGTGCCCCAATTGGAGCTCCATTATGGCTTGTGGGAACCCCTCCAAACATGCTGCAATCCCTTGCCAATCAGCCTCTATACTAGTCATCAAACATAGTGTCTAAGCTTTCTCACTTTATCTGCTTTTGCAATTTTCTGCTCATATTATTAATTTTTTTTTTCCTTCCAGTTTGAATATCTTGCCTGAAGGTTGATAATCACTTGCTCAATCCCATCAAATCACCCATGATTGGTACTTTGATATCAAATTGTTGTGGGCCCTTGTTCAGGAGCTAGTCAAGGGGCAATTAATGGCAAAATTGTTCAAGATAATGGCTTTGCCTTTGTTTAGCTTCTAGCCTTGGCAGAATATTTGGTGAAATTACAGCTTATAGGAAATAAGGTTGAGGCTTGTCAAGAGAGGGTTCTCCAATCTCTTGACAATCAGAAAAGGACAATGACTTCTAAGCTTACCTCTTTTCATTGATAAAACAAGTACTTATACATATTCCGACCTGGTAAAAATGTTAGTCCATAATAAAACTAGCAACATAAATAAAGCCAGCCATTCATATTTCCCGATTGATAGGTCTACAACATAGTCATAGACCCCTTAAACTTCTAAACTGCTATTTCAATACTTTTTGAAAAATATTGACTCCTCAAAATTTCTCATTCAATCATTATCATGTCTTTGTATGAATACACACTTAAAGTCACTTTTTTTAGTGGTTTCATCATCTAATTTAGGTTCTTAAGTGGCTTGAGATTTCAGCAGTTAATACGAGTTAAGCAGGTCATGAGTTGATAAAATTTCAGCATTGGGTTGAAAGTTTAAGGTGTCAAAATTTTTCAAAGGGAATACATGTGGTATTTTAGAAATTGGGGGTGTCTCTGTAATTTTTATACTTTCCAAGGGGTATGAGTGTAATTCACCCAAGTATTTAATTTGCTTGGCTTACAAAGTTAGTTAAGTTTGAAGGAGAACTTGAGGTCACTATCTAGTTGAACAAGCCTCATGTTAAATCTTGAAGCAAGTTTAAGCCTAGACTAGAAAGTCATAATCAAGCTCACAGATTTTTGAGTATCCAGAATTTTCAAATCAAGTCTATCGAGCTCAATAATATGCCGCTCCACTTTGTTTCAATTACCATTTCAGTAGAGCTGTAGAATGTTGTTGATTTTCTTAATTGTTTTTCTCTGCCTTTGAAATGGAATTGTAGGCTTCTTGCAATATGTGAAGACATATATGCTGCAAGAGCAGAGGGTGAGCTTGAGGTTGAAGAGATGTTGTACTGGAAACTAGTAAAAATCTACCGATCACCTCACGTGCTGCTTGAGTACACAAAACCTGACTAAATCGTGAAATTCATTTGGAAGCACTCGGCCATAAGTAGCTGCAATTGCTGCGTTTAATTTGATCACAATGGAGACCATAGTTGCACTCTTTAGGACTCGGGAAAGTCTAACGCTGGATAAAGTATCAATTCTGCATCCTTATTGCCAAAAGGTTCTTGTCATGTTAATCAAGCCGATCTATCCTTTTCTGCCCCTGATGACTGAAGCAGGCGTGTTGGATCAAGAAGCTACAAGCTGCCCATATCTGCGGTTTCCGTGAGCATCTTGAGGTATCTCTTACACATTCTCTCTGTATGCAAGATGTGTTTGCTTGAACTGATAGTAGAATATTCAGCTAATGAAACCTGTCCATAACCTTAGAAACATTGCAATATTGTGTATATGAGATAGCAATACAAGAAGCTTTGAGTTCTCCTGAAAGGAAAAAAACCACGTTTCGTTCATTTATGATGTTCGATTGGCCTGTTATCTCTATCAAATTGAAAGATTGTCATTAAGATTTATTGTTGCGTAAATGTCCACAAAGTTATGTTACTACATTTTAATCAACGAATATTTTTTATTTTTTATTTTTTTGTGACTACAAAGTTTGATGAGATGTTAATCTACACATTAATATTATTGAATATCTACTTGTGATAATTAATCACTTAATTGGAGAAAGAGTGGTGAAGGCACTATTTAAGACCATGAGGTAGGAGGGTGAACTTACCTGTTCAAAGCATATGTTAGAATTGTGCATAAAAAATCCGTTGTGCAGTAAAAGTAGAAAACAGTTTTTCAGGAATCAGTGGCCACGCCCATTCCCCTCGATTTATTATTACATGTAATGAGATTGGATCACCACAATATACATAGTTATATCATAAGACATACATATTCTAGAGTTAGAAAAGTAGTTTCCCAGAAAACATAACTAGTTTTCATGGAGTTTAGGAGCTGTGTACGTATGTATACCCGATTCCCCTACGTTTAGTAGGAAAAATGGTGAATAAAAAGCTCGACAACACCCCAACTCCTAATGGTAAACTCATTACCAACAATTCATTGTCTGTGATGATTCCTTTAGGGATGAAACAGTCTTGCACGTTGGAATTACCAACAGCAAAGACCAAGAACACTACTAGGGAGACAATCGCATGAACATAGTCTATGAAATTGATTCTCAGCTTTTTCAGCTGTTCCATGTCCTTCATGCCCTCTCCTTCACTATCAGTGTAGTTGAAAACAAAGAACCCCTTCAATGTGGCAATGCCATAGTACATTTTCCCATCTGACTTGCACCTGAAGCTATCCGTGAAAGAAGAAAGGAAACAAATCGCAGTGCATACGAGGATTAAACAACCCGTAAGGTACTTGTTGCTAACTCGGCACATCCCGTTGTTGGAGAACAAGGGTATGAGAGCCTGGAATGCTAGGACTGTGCTGGTAGGGAGCAGATTGGCAAGATTAGCTGCACTGGTTAAGGTTGCATGCATTAATTCGTCGGTTGCTCCACGTTTCTTAGAAATAGGCCTGGCCGGTGCACATGATGTTGAAGCGTGTAGACTATTGGGTGATACCGGTGGCAGTTCGGCCATGGATGGTGAGAGGGAGATGTAGCTTCTGAGATTGGAATATGTTAGTTGTATTGTTGGATGATTTATATAGATAATGGTGGTGTTGGTTTTTGCTTTATTGGTATTTATGAGGTTTTCTGGCAAATTAAGTAAGGGTTGCACATGTTTATAATGTGAGAACCATGCAGGATCAGATAGCATAGCGTCTGGGACACTTGAAATTATGGGACTAATTTGTATGCCTCAAGAAACAACACCAATGCCATGCCATTCAGGTTTAATATAACACATATACGTATACATATACATATACATATGTGTGTGTGTGTGTGTGTTTGTATGTATTTGTCCTACTTGTAAATAAACACCAGTTATTCGTGTTTGTTCTACAATTAACGTAAAACAAAAAGGAAAGGAAGAAAGAAAAAGAAAATGTAAAAACGAGGATCAATCCTGTTCTTTTTGGACAAATTTTGGTATAATGCAGTTAACGAAAATTACGATAATAATTCAACGTCAATGCAAATTAGGCAAACCGGAAAAAACCTACTTTTAGGGATACTTTCTCATTAAGAGTGATATATAGGATGAGTGGGACTTTACGATTCTTTATGCAGTTCTATTTATTCTATATGTTGTATTTTTAATAGAGGATGTTACTAAAATAGTTAAACTTGCTCAGCAAACAAGTGTATGAATGTATTATCCTTGTTGCTTCAATGTTTTGAGTACCATTAATAAGAACAGCGTTGAGATGGTCAATGGAACAACAAATATGGATATGTGATTTTTTATTTAATCCCACGAATTATTGAACATGAAATGTAGTCCTAAATAATTCTAGATGGCATTTAATAGTGCCTTCACTCTTTGTCCAATCAAATCATTAATCATCACAAAAGAGGAACACTCTTTAAAGGTAAGGTGGCAAAAAGGTTTGAAACGATTTTCTTATTTGATTTACTTCTAAGATGTTCATCAACAAGATGAACATTTCATAAATCGTTAGATCTTTTTGGTATTTTCGTGTGGAGTGTGAAGGGAATGTGTATGTAGAAATGAACCTTTTATAATCACCCTAAAGTTTAGGGCATTAACCCCCTTAATCTTAGGTTGAATTTATATCATATCATAAGTGTTCAGGTCATCTAAACATCGATACAAGAATTTTTAGACTTTGACATTATTAGCCGTTCATCAAACCAAACAAAATTGAACCAAAACCTGAATTGAATCGAACTGAATGGTAAAATATGATTTTTTTATATTTCAGTTTGATTTGCGGTTTGGTTCTGAGAAGATTCAAATGGTTTGTTATTTAGTTTAGGAAATCGAATTGAATCACTCGAACCATATCGCTTCTTAAAAAAAATGACATTTTTTACTTTCAAATCATACTAATATTTTATTTTAACTTTATTTATTTATTTTTTATTATCTTTTTTTTTTTATGCTCAATTCCTACTATCCACTCCTCTTTTACTGTCGTTATTCATCTCTCAAGCAAATTTTCATGTTTTCATTATCACCTAAGATCTAAATTGCTATGACATAATACTACCTAACTTTAACTCTTATATAATGTTACTCATTTTAAATATTAATGTTTGGTTAAAAAGCTTCAATAACTATTAGTATTATTAAATATAAAAAAAAAGCTTTTAAAAGTTATTCAAATTAAACTAAACTACATTTAAAACGGTTCTGCTCAAAATCTTAAATCATTAAAAGTGGTTTGGTTCATTAAAAATTTAAACTGAATAATTTCAAATGTAGTTCGATTTGATTGGGTTCTTGAATCAAATCGAATCGAACCAAAGTATGAACACCCCTCGTAGCATTTGTAGGTACTCAATTATTTAGATACATGATGAGAGGAGGTACTCCTTGACTATAGCAACACAGGAGATCAATGATATCCATGTGCCCATAACAATGACTAGGGTTATAATTTGGGATTCAAACACCATAAATGTAAATACAACACGACAAGATACGATTTAAATAAGTTAATGTATAGAAAATTTTCACACAAGGCATAAATGGGTCGGATCCATTTAAAGACAGTTAACTTTGTGTTCGAGTTCGAATCAAGTTTCTAAACCTGGATTCCAGATTTGGACATAAGACACAAGACATGAGACATGTTATTATTCTTTAGTATTTATATTTGGTTATACAAATCATTTGTTTTCAAGTTAAAAATCTTAATTAAAGGTATGGGATATTTTTAGTCATATATTTTTCTTACAACTATTGTAGTTTAAATGGAATAAAAAATTACAAACTCATATGTAGATTCTTTGACTAGCTCTTTTAAAAATCTAAGAAATAATGTAATAAATTTAGAAATTAACGTTGATAGTAATATTAATTAATATCTACTTAATATATGACTCCACTTAATTTAATGACGTTATATGACTTAAATTTTCATATTTTCTATATTTGATAAGATTTTATCTTAATAAAAACTTTTGTTTAAGTTATAGTTTTTTTCTTTTAAGTATGAATATACTTATCTTTGTAAAATTTAAATATTATTATCATTCTTTTCCTTTTATATCTATATATATTTTATAGATTAATTATAACTTTTTAATTGATAAAAAGTATCAAACCTAAGATAAACGAAATATGGCATAATAGCAAAATTTTTTAACCTTAATATAAACAGGTTTAATCTGTATACGAAACAAGCTATGTCGTGAGTTTAGGTTTTCATTTACATTATCACGAGTTTAGGTTTTTAGACAAGAACTCGTTTAGACGTAAAAATAAGACATAGGATGATAACATAAATTATCATCCCTAACCATGATATCTCTTATGAGATTCTGAAAAAATATAATATATACTTTCAAGAAATTCTATAATATTATTAATTTTTGGTAAGGCAACTCTATATCTTTAATTTATTGGAACGCTAATATTGAACATGCTTCCTAATAAAATGATAGGACTAATGACTAAATGTATACATAAGTACACTTTAATAAATAATTAATTTGGTAATTGTAATAATAAATAAACAAGAGTAACAACCATGTTTGGCCAATACATATATAAAAGATGTTCCTATACGTATAATAATAATAATAATAATACGTTCATCATCGTTCAACGAGACCTTAGCGAACGTACGGAAATAATGATGCAACCCAAACTAAATTTACTAACTCATAAAAATGATATTCGTAACGATTTATTTAGATATCCGGCAAAAACTAACTTTAAGGATGCACTATATATATATTTCTAATAACAATGGAAATGCTTTTATTTTGAAACATTCCCTAAAAATGGGAAAGAACATAAATAAATAAACATATGCCCTCGTTTGGAATGGCAATCTTAGGTTTCCTAAATAATTAGGATAACTGAATGAACAGTATTCTAAATAGTAAATATAACATAGGACATGTATAATGCTACAATAATTTCTATTTATCTAACAACAATAACAGCTATAGTGATAACAATTATGAACAAGGAAAACAATACTAGTAATGGTCTGTATTTATAATTGTAATTTGAAGATTCTCAATCTCACATGATAATACTTGACAACATAAAGCTATAAAACCTATAGTGTCTAAAATTATTTGGGAGAATAATAATAGGAAAGATCAATATTTGAAAGTAAATTTAACTAAGAGATCGGCGTTTCAAAAGGTTCAAATAAAAGATTAATGTGTTGAAAAATTCAAATAAAGAATCAATTTTTTCATAATATAATTCAAATAAAGAATTCATGATAACTAATCTATAAAATTGTTTAAACCACTTTATAAAATATTGATATTTTATTTGAATTTTTCAAAACGTTGATCTTTTATTTCAACTTTTTAAAATATTAATCTTTTATTTGAATCACTTTTTGAAATATTGATCATTTTATTTAAATTTACTCCTAAACTTAATCCCCTCTATTGTACTTTTCCCAAAATTATTTTTGTAACTGGTAATGCAATATAAGATTCTAGATTCAAAGAAAATAATAAAATTGGAAATTATATTCAATAACATCTATAACTTACAAATCCAAGAGATTAAGATTACTAGATAATATATTAATGGAAATAATATTATTGCAAGACACTACGACTTTTGTTAATATGATATCAAACTTGTATGGGTAAAATCTTAAATTAATAAAAGAATGATTCCATGCTTTAATTATAAAAATACAATGTTTGTATAATTATAAGATGATAGCTAATGTAAAACAGGTGAAGCTTTAATCAAGTAATGTGGCAAATCCTCCATAAAATTTAATTTGAGAATTAGTAAAAGGTAAATGTTAATAGGACTTTTTACACGTGAACTCCTCAAATCTATCTTGATCTTTTTAGGCTCATTCCTCACCTTGGGCTACTCTTAATCCAAGCCTAGAGTTCGACCTGTCTAACTATGGTAAGTCTTCAATGGCTAGAAAACTTTGGATAAAATTAGAAGATCAAGTTAAGTAACCATCTCCTGTATATTTAGGACATATTGAACATCACAAACCTACTCTCTAATACTTGCGAAAGTAGTCCTGCTCACTAACTCCTATCCAATTGCTGATATCACCCCTCTATAAATATAAAACTATCGTCCAATGATAAACTATTTGATACTTTGTGCACTCAAACCTACTTATTACTCTTAAGCACTCTTAGTCTCCAAAATATTCTACTGATTTAAATATCGAAATAGTCATGTAACAACACCCTGATGTCTTTTTATGATGTTCTTTTTCACAAACTTACTGGTTGCGCGGAGTCCAATATCTTATTAACCTCTATTGACAAGATCCTTAAGACAACAATAAATATTGCAAGTACTGTTTGTCATTGTAAAATGTAAGTATTAATATAAATTTGCAATTCTCTACCTAATTTAATTTCTTGAAGAAGGCCTTATATTATATATACATACATTGGGATAACTAAAATTTAGAAGGATTGATCAGCGAATATTTAAACCATTTGTAGTAAAAAAAAAATCACATTATTTTCCCCTAAATTCTACTAATTGCGCTGTGGTTGAAAATTCCCTAACCCAGTCTTACTTCCAATTTCATTCAATCCCAGTTGTCCCGCAAAAAGATTTAGTTCCAGTAACTAACACTTGGTGCCCTCATCTTTGCAAATTAACCGCTCAATTACTTTCTAGAATGTGATAGAAAATAAATAGAAAATTATACTTTGATAATAGATATTATCAAGAATAGACAAGAAATTTCTATTTTAATATTTATTTCACGTAAATCTCTATTATGGAAAATACTTATTACAGTGTTTACTTCACTTCATTAGTTGTAGTATTAAGTTGAAAATATAACTAAAAATGCTAGTTTGTCCTATTCTATCATTTTAGAAAATAATAAAAAGTTATATAATTGTAGTATTAATGAAGATATAAGGGTTATACTATTTAAACTTTCTACCTTTTCTTAAGTAATAATGAATCTCAATGGAGAGGGAATGGAAAAGTCCCTAGCAATTAAAATTCTCTACCCATTTTTTAAGTAAACAAGATAATAGAAAGTTGAGGAAGAATACTTATTCTATTTTATTTCTACTATTACCTTCAAATGAATGGGTTAAAATATTCAAAACCTGTAAGGGGTAAAGAATAAACAAATCTATCATATGTACCAAAAATCCATGAAACAAATGTCAAAAGGATAGTGAAATTTGCTAAAAATCCAAAGATACCTTACTATTTACAAATTGCTAAAACATCAATGGTATATCCACTTTGTTAAGTGGAATAAAAAGGGAATAGAACTCTAATTTATTAGGAATGTAATAAGGCTATTATATCATATTACGTTATTTAGTTGGATTAAATGACACATAAGAAATAGACCAATAATGAAACATAAATAACTAAATTGCCCCTACTATATCTTCTTCTTCTTCCATCACAGCTCTGCCATCTTTCTTGTCTCCTTCTTCTCTCTCTCACCCACACTCATATCACTAATCATCCCCCCATTCCCTCTCACATCTCCCTTTTTCTCATCTCACCAACAACTACTAGTAATCCCTAATAAAGCCACCGGTTACAATCATACACCATTACACTCTTACATGTTCACATACTAATCACAACCACCAAACACACCCACAGCCATGTAGCAACACCACAAGCTACTGACTCTCTCTCTCTCTCTCTCACGCCCTCATACTTACAATCACAACACCAACATAACATATACATTAGCCATATGATTGCGCGACCACTACAATAGACACGTAAACATACATAACACCTTGTTGCACTTCTCATACACAAGGCCTGCATACTCAACAAATCCATACCTGATGTCAAATGCCCCTCTTACTGCACAAATGCACTATCAGATCTAAATGCCCTGGTTTTAAATCGACAATTGTCATTTGCAACAGATTAAGCATCTAACAACAATCCATTGTAGATTCACAAACAAATTTGACCACCCATACTCTTTCAATTTGCCAACCTACAAAGATTTGACCTTTCAACGAAGTGTGAGAGACAGACAATGGCTACGATATTGAGTATTGGTGATTGTTGTGCATTTTGGCTTGTAATGTTGTTGGTGTTTAGTCCATGAGGACTAGTCCAATAGGTAGGTTACACGGTAGTGGTATGTTTGTGGGTTGCGTAGTGGTGGGTAAGTCTAGTAGTAGTATATTGGTGGGTTGCTTGGTAGGGTGTTGGTGTTGGTAGTGATTATTGATGGACAAGAAGAAGAAGAAGAAGACTATGGTAATGGGGGTCTTTTTATGCTAAATTGAAATTCTTAGGTCTAAGCTAAGAATTGCGATTAAGCATTCTAAGGTATTGCAATTCCCATAAAATTACCATTAAGAAGTCGAAAAATGAAGTAAATAGCATGATAAGAGTTTCATGGAATAAGAAGGGAATGGAATAACCATTCCCTTAAGAGAATAAGCTGTAAAAAGTTTGCCTCCTTCCTTATGTTTGTTCACCAACTATTATTGCCTTTCTCTCTCTTCTTCCTTATTGAAAACCCTGTTGTAGGTTACTTCTTCTTCTTGTTTGTTTAATCATTTGTCTTCCTTTCTTGTGGCTTCCTTATATTACATTCTTATTCTTGATAAGAATCAACCTCCGACCTTCCTTAGGTATTAGTTGACCTATTTCATGCATGGCCGAGCTAATACAACAAGGCTAACAAATAGGAAGAAGCCTGGAAACCAATGCCAACGAAGTAAAATGTAAGCTCCACAATCAATCACTCAAGGCTTCGATCGGCTGAAAAATCCGATCAAACTTAAATTATAAACTATTAAGAGAAATATTAGTAAAAATGACCCCATAAACGTGAATTTAAGAAAATAAGTAATAAAATAGGAGACTATAAAATTTTCAAATTTTAAGCATAATAATTGCTAATTACCGAAAAGGCAAAAAGTGTAATCTAATAACTAATAAATTACTAGAGATAGATTATATGTATACTAAAAATAATAGAATGATCTAAATAATATTTAAGAATATTTATTTGTACTATATATGAATTTATATGTAAGTATAAATACGCGTAATTATTTAAAATACGTGAAATGTGCTAAAATAATACTAAATACTTAAAGAAAATTCATAATTAATTAAGGAAAAATCAAGAAAAATCAGGAAAAATCATGAATGATCCAGAATTGGGTTGTGGTAGCTGGGAAAAATAAGAAAAAATTCGGCCAATTAAATTAAGATAACACAAAAGCAAAAAATTAAGGGATAAGGCAATTGTCTTGTCCTATTTAATGCAAAATAAATCCCCTAAAACCCTATAAATAGCAGGAAAAATCACAGAGCTCATTTGGGCGGTTTGTAAGGTGAGAAAAATAGAGAGAGGCAAAAATTGAGAGAAAAATTCGGGTTAGAAAAAAATTAGGAAAAACTGTGCAATTAGGGCTCTTAAAGGGAACCTATACCAGACGAGCAGCTGGGAGCGGACAGCCACCACCACTATATGGTGCTGGAAGCGCCCAGGCCGGCCGACAAGGCCACGGCGGTGGCCAGAGCCACCCAGATCGGTGAGTCTGATTTCCAGCCCAATTCTTGTATAATTTTTTAAAAATAGTAAATATTATTAGAAAATTATGAATTTTGTTATTCTGGAATGTTTTTGTATGTAGTTTTTAGGAAAAATATTATTATGATGAAAATATGTTCTGTAATATATGATCCTTAAGAAATCATGCAAAACCGAACATATTTCGGTTTAGAAATAAATGACCTTAGGAGTGTAGTTTCGAGCCCAAAATTTTTGTGTAGATTACTTAGATGATATAGAATAGTACTATGTTTTCAAAAATTAATTTTTGAAAATTTTAGATAATTTTTAGGCCTTAAAATGAGGCATAAAATGGGTAATTTATGGATAATTAAGTAATTAAATGGTTAATTACTGAATTAGTGAATAAGTATATATTTTAGGATGTTGAAATCTGATGGCGTATGATACTTGTAGCATTTAGGGTGTTAGATGTAATTATTAGGTTAATTATGTAGTAAATGAGTAATAGGGAAAAATAGTTAATTTTAAGTTATTTTTGTAAATTAAGGAAATTAGGAGTAAAATCTGATCTAAGATGAATTTAGACATTTTGAAATGATAATTGATGTTCAAGGATGGTAATTAAAGTGATAAAAATATTAGAAGTGCATTATGTACATAATAGGCAATAATACATAATATGTAATTTTTGAAAATATAATAAATAGAAAATATTATGATAAAAATTGATATTATATAAATAATAGGGATATATAATAAATCTGATAAGAAACTTGAATTTATGTAATTATATGAAAAATATAAAAATTTCTCACATCAGGAGTAAATTCAGTACACTAATAACGATATAAGTGTACCGGGTGAAATAAAATACTAACTAGGGGTAATAATGATATTTAGGAGATCGGGAAGTAATGTGATTAATTTCACATTATGAGTTGAAACGAATTTTTAGGGTTGGAATATAAAACATTACTTAGAAATCGAACTAGAACCTAATTTAGAAATCGATGTGAAAACCGAACCCAAACCTAACCCCAAACCTAAAATAATTATAAAAGACTTAAGACCTAGATAATTAGGCATATTAAACCCTAAACAAAACTTAACAATAAGCGTTATAGGATAAAATGAACCTATAATAGTTATATGAAAAGCTGAAACCACGTTTGTGTTATAGGGATGACCAACGATGGCCTGAGCAAATCGGACCTCAAGTGAGTGAGCGAGGAGTCGAGGTAAGTTGGGATTAATACGATGTTGTATTTTAGAGGCTTAAGATTATATTTGGTTGTGCTTGTTAGATAGTTAGATGTGTGCATGTGCTTGATTATGGGTGATGCTATAATTCTGTTTGTTGCTCTGACATGTATTGTATATTTTGTATGAAATGATTGATCACCCTAAAGTGGACTTAATCAAATATACGACCAGTAATCATAATCGAATATGCATGGCAACCCATTAGGGGAACTTAGGACTCTCCGGCCAAATACCGACCCCTTCGAAAGGGATAGCGCAGGATTGCAAAATGGTCTCTTCTTCATCCTTAGCCGAACTAAGTGACAGGAGAGGAGGTCGCGGCGAGGGTAAAGTCATTGGTTCGAAGGTAGTCGCGGGAGGAGCGAGATCTCCATTGCACAAGCCTAGGTTTGGTCATGAGCTGTTGCATTAACGGCAACTCCTCAACCTGGATTAGAGTAGGCGCAATTTCTCTAATCTCATGACGAGCCGGACAACGTTGTGCGATGGCATTTGCTTG
This sequence comes from Lumnitzera littorea, assembly GCA_024138015.1. Taxonomy (NCBI): domain Eukaryota; kingdom Viridiplantae; phylum Streptophyta; class Magnoliopsida; order Myrtales; family Combretaceae; genus Lumnitzera; species Lumnitzera littorea. The sequence goes on from JAMXBB010000004.1 coordinate 5,085,960, forward strand.
CACATGCATTGCATCTAATAAGTTGATGGAAAACCTTGTTGTGTGTTTTGTATAGTTTTAAGTCCTCCGTCCTAACTTACTAAGCTGTGGTTGCTCACATCCCTATAAACGTCATGCAAGTGCTGGCTAAGAAGCGGCAAACCACTACTCTAAAGCTAGCAACTGCTGGATCCTGGGGAGTGAGGAAAAACATGTGAAGAATAAACATATATTTTTAAGGTTTAAGCTTTTACTTTAGAATTTTTCATTTCCAAATACTGTAATAACTAGGAAATATATTACAGAGAAATGTTGTAAACTTTAATTACAATAGCTGAATTATAACATATATATATTTCCTCACTTTCTTAGATAAATGATTTATTTAAATTACAAACTGTTTACTTCAAAACGGGTTAGTCGTGGACGCCTTGTGTAAATCAGGTCTAAGATAGCGGTTGTAAGGCCAACTTCTATCTTAGGATGGTTTACACGGCGAGACTGTTACGACTCTACCGCTTCGGGGTGTGACACAGAAGCTCTATTGACCTCTAAAGAATCAAAGGTCTAACCAACCAAAGTCCAGAGAAGCAAGAGACTAGCTTAGTAAAGGATCCAGCACCTCTTGCAACTAACTCTTAAGGTCGAAAATTGTAGGCTGACCTCATTAGGAGCTTGGCCAAGTATAAAAGGACTTTAGTGACTTCAACTCGAGACTAGACATCCAACTGCCAACCTCCTCTAGTTCGGATTTGACTTATTCTAAGATAGCTCCAATGACCTGCATGCTAACCTTCCTACTAAAACACACAATTTTATACACTTGTAAATATTTTCTTTATTTTAATGTGTAGACTTAATCTTTAGGGTTTAAGGCTTTGTAAATTATTACGATTTTGTAAATAGTAATTTATTATAGTTAGCCGCAAAATATATCATCAATGATTTGTAATTGAGCTTCTCCTTTTTATGCTTAGATTGTTTCCCTTGTAAAGGACATGTAAGCTTCCTTTATTGATTATTGAGAAGACTTCCCTCTTTAATCCTTTGTTCTTATCAATCTTCTTAACAGGATTGTGGTGAGCCTTTGTTTGAGTGTGTTTAACCTTGATTTGAAAATCTGAGTATTGATTTAAAGTTCATGAGTTATATTGAACCATATTTCAAGCTCAACCTTAATTCGTGTTCATATTAGGTGTATCATATCCTTACGTATTCACAATCAATTGAACCAAATACCCATTTGTTCATTGCACATCATACTCCATCAATCTTTGGATGTAGAGCATATCATCTTAATATCAAAGCTTTGAGGATACACATGTCTTGGTGTTCTTTAAAGTTTAATTGGTGAGTTTATATTTCTCTATAAATTGTTGTTTGAAGTGTAGGTTGTTTTGTTGTTTGTGGTGTATAATTGAAAATCGAATAGTAGTGGTGGTTTCTAAGTTATTTCTGGTGTTAGTTTGTCAAAAAGTAGCGTTTAGGTTGGCTATGTTCATTAGTTGTAGGTAGTTGTAGAATTTGAGTTATAGTGGTTCTAAGTGGAGTTAAGTTCAGTGTGTTACATATTTGTTGAAATTCCCTAGTGAGCTTTGTACAAAATCGCAATGTCAAAAGATAGTGTAAACATTGGTAGAGGTAGCCCTCGTGGTAGTTTGAGAGGATGACTTAACAATTTGGAATTCCTAATCCAACACCTCACTAAGTCGATTCAAGAATTGACCAAGTTAGTTAAATGTCGTTGATGTATTGGCCAAGGTGAAAGAAAAGACCAAGTGCCAACCAATAGAAGTGACTCCAATGAGCCTGATAATGAAGGGTGATAGCCTAAGTAAGTTACCAAGTAGCATAGGAGAGAAAACCAACCTAAACCAAAGAGAAACAATGATGAGATTAGTGGCTTTGAGGTAAACCAAAGAGCTCAGAGAAGAGAGCGGAAGTAGAAAAGAGAATGGAACGAGCAAAGCCCTAATAGAAGTGATAGATCCGAGCTGAATCAACCAGCTTAGAATAGAAAGAATAAGCCTAAAGCTCATAGTCGAGGCTTAGAGAACATTAAGCTCAAATTGTCGACCTTCAGTTGCAGTAGCTGACTTAAAGAGTTCCTTGATTAGGTTCACCGAGTAGAGAAACTGTTTGAATGCTATGAGTGTGACGACCACACTAATGTCATATTAGTTTCATTATCCCTTATTGAATATAATAGTTTATGGTGGGACAAGTTGGTTGCCAAGTGAGATACTAAAGGAGAAAAACCGATTAGATCTTAGAAACTTATGAAGAAGTTAATGAACCAATACTTTATGTCAACCTACTTTAAGTAAGAAATGCTTCATGCTTTCCAACACCTAAGGTAAGGTTGTAACCCTATTGAGGAGTACATGCAAGAGTTTGAGATCTTAATGACCAGATGCGAGATTATCAAGCCTCAAGACCAAACTATTGTTCAATTCCTAAATGGACTCTAAGATGACATTGACAATGTGGTTGAGCTCTGGCCATTCAATTCATTGGATAAGCTAAACAACTTAGCATTAAAGGTAGAAAGATAGAGGAGAAGAAAACACCAGAGGTACTACTCATCCTCAATATGACAGTCCTAAGCTAAAGAGGTATGAGGAGAAAAAGAAGCCAAAGAAGAAGATGGAGAGAGTAAAGTCTAGCCAACTTGATCTATCTGAGACAAAGAAGGCAGGGAGAGAGAAAGTGCCCAACACCAAGGCCCAAGAAGTTAAGTGCTTTGGATGTAGGCACATAACTTCTGTAAGCTCTAAAATTAAACCAAGAGACCGTAGAATTGAACTTAGAACACAAGGTTTAGGACGATCAGTTAAAGGATTCGATCAAACCCGAATTATAAACTATGAATAGAAAAATTAGTAAAAACAACCCCGTAAACTTGAATTTAAGAAAATAAGTAATAAAATAGGAGACTATAAAATTTTCAAATTTTAAATATAATAATTGTTAATTACCGAAAAGGCGAAAAATATAATTAAATAACTAATAAATTACTAGAGATAGATTATATGTATAATAAAAATTATAGAATGACCTAAATAATAATTAGGAATATTCACATATACCCCACATATATTTGTCACGCCCCAAACAAGAAGAGTCATAACAGTCCCGCCGTGTAAACTAATCTAAGATAGAAGCTGACCTCACAGCTGCTATCGTAGACACAGTTTACACAAGGCGCACAACTCAACTAGCTTGAAACGTCTGTTCTGACATCTGTTAATATCCAAACCTGTGGTAGAGCTTTTACAAAATACTTGTTCTATACAATCTGTTGTTTAGTACTACAACAGTAATTATTCAAACATTTCACGTTTAAGGGTAAAGATTACAATAAGAGTTTATTAAAAACAACAGGTTTTACGATTTATATACAATAAGTTAGAAAACTAGTGGGCTCTCAGGAAATTCCCATTTAGTTTTCTTCAAAACTTAAAAACAAAACAAAAGCTCAGGTTCAGTTAAATTCCTCGATCCTCACTTTCCCACACAGCAGCACACTAACCTGAGAACGGTGGTACCGGAACTCAGCACCTGCAAAAGAGTCTGTAGGGGTGTGAGCACAACTAGCTTAGTAAGTGGGGCGGAGTCAGAAGAGTACTATACAATCACAAATAAGGTTAATAATTATGATGAAATGCAATCACTCAAATGAAAACATCGCACAGTGTTAACCGGTCCATTGTGAGGTTAGAGAAATTTCATCCACTCCAACCCGGATTGAGGAGTTTCATCGCGACTCAAGTTAAACCAAACACGGGCTTGTGCAATGGAGAACACCCCCCCTCCCAAGACCGCCTTCGAACCACGGCCCCCAACCTTGCCGCGACCTCCTCACCTATCACTTAGTTCGACTAAGGATGGGGAAAGGACCATTTCAGCTATCCTCATCGAAGGAAGTCGGTGTTTGGCTTAACACTCTTAATCGTTTCCCCTAACGGGTGATTATGCGTGACCAATTACACTTTAGTCGAATAATCATTAGTGATAACCAGGGGTGATCAATAAGTTTACACAATACAGAATCCATGCAAATATGCAGAACAGCACACTAAGGAGTTGAACTCCTGTCACAACAGAGTATCATTCACACACATAGCATGCGCATAATCATCTAACTACAAACACAACCAGAAGTACTCTTGGGTCTTCGGATACTTTTAAAATAGTACCCAAACAGCGGCGAAGCTACCATCCCAACTTACCTGTTCAAACGTTCATTATTTCTGACTTGAATTGTCAACCGTCTTTGGAAGGTCCTAATTACACAAAAGGTCTAAATTTAGTTTTCGTAATAATTACGAAAACATTAGGGTTTAATCTAAAATGGATATATATATACATATATATATATTATTTCTATAATATACAGTCATGTTATTAAATTATTAATTATCAACATTGTACATCATATTTACTATTACGTATTATATATTGTTTTGATCGTATCGAAACGTACTTTTTATTTATTAATTCACGTTTTGATTCCGGTAAAGTTACCGAAATGTGTATATTCTTGAATATGTTATAGATATAAACTAGATTGCTTAAGGTTATCCGATTTCAACAAAACTAGTGTCATTGAGTTTGTATAGACTTAACGATACATCTTATGAGTCCTATTCCTAGAGATGGATTTTAACGGGTATTTTGAATTTTTAATATAATTATACATAATTATATAAAAACGACCGTATTATGCGAAATTTACAGTTTTAAAATTATATTTTATCCAATTTGTCCTTATATTGTAATAATATAAGTATTATTCAATTTTAATACACCTAAAGTACATCCCAATCAAAAAATATTAATGATTATAATAAAATCTCTATTTAACCTAATTCGACCAGCAATCCTATATATAGGTTTTATTTAATTATTTTACTCATTTTAGTCTATTAATATTACAAATACACCCTGACTTGTAATTTAAGCTATTTTACTTAATAAATTCGTAGTAAATAGTTCGGATTACTTAATAATTCCCCGAAAATTTCTATGGACTTCTAAAAATATAGGGAATTCAATTATCACTCGGTTTCAAGTTTTCGACCTATTGCCTATATTTTCGTATTGACGATTTTACCCCTAAATTTGATAAATTATCCAATTATAATTCTTTTAGCATCCAATTAATTCCAATCTGACTCAATATCATTATTATTTATTATAGATCAGTACATGTCCATTTCATCAATTAATTTCATAATTTCCTATTAAATTCATAATTTCAGCCTATTTTCAAACCAATTTCAGGCCTAAAAATTCAGTAAATATTAAAATTATTAAAATAAAAATTTGGGCTACATAGCAATTACCCATATATCATATACATCCTACACAAAAATTTTCAGCTAGAAACAACATCATATAGTACATTTATTTCACTAATATATATTCGGATGAATTACAGATTTCTTAACAAAGTACATTAAATATTACGAATTTTTCAAAAATAAAAATATCACATGAAAGCATGTCTAAAATAACCTAAGTGTAATTTTTTTCATAATTTTCTGGGCGGATTTACTATTTTTTAGAAATTATTGAAAAACAGAGCAGAAATTTGACCTTAGTGTTCTTGAGTGCTCCGGTGGCCGGCGGCGGCTAGGCGGTTGTCGAACGGTTGGCGCGGTGGGTGGACCGTGTGGGGTTGGCTGGGTTTCACAGCAGATCTACTCTAGGTTAGGATTCCACACTTTCACTAATTTTTCTGTTTTTTTTTTAATTTGTTTTTTTTTTCTACGATTTTTTCTAATTTTTCTTTCTGATTTTCTCTGATTCCAAATTGCTAAAACTATCATGTCTGATGATCTTGGCTTTTTATAGTGCCTTAAAGTCGGTTTAAGGATTTTTCTTTAATTAATTCATATTTTAGTTTCCAATTTCTTTTTTTTTTTTATGCATGAGGTGCCCAAATATTATTACTGCACCTTTTGAATCAACAATTTGCAATTCCATCCTCCTGCCACGCCTCCTTCCATTGTTATTTAATTAATTTTTCTTTTTCTTTTATTAAACAATTACTTAAATATAGATATTATATGTTAGAATTAATTATTTTAATTAATATACAAGGTTATATCCTATGTAATAACACGTGAAATATATAACTTTACTCATATAATTAAGTTTCTAGCATATCTTTTATTTTTAGGATACATTCTAAGGTTAATTTCATGAATTCAACACAATATATATATAATTACTCAATTTAAAGTTAATTTATGAGTATAATTATTATTTGTACCGGGTATACTAAAAAATTACGTGTATTTTTTTATAGTAAATTATACTACATTATCTTATTTTATAGCTCAATTAACTTATCTCTAAGTTCTCGTTGCAATCTAAGTTCAATTTTAGGAGTTCTGAACATTTTAGGGTTTTAGTAAATACTCCAATTTCTAAGGGCAAAATTGGAATTTCGGGTCATTATTACTAAAATCTAACTTCACTGTAATATCTCGACTAACTTTTTCATTCTAGTTGCAAAGTTTGGGCTCAATTGGATAAGTTACCCTAAAAGCCCTAAATCTTAGCTCGGTTGTGCTAAACTCAATTTTGGGAGCTTACAATATTTATGTGTAGATAAAAATACGCGAAATTACTTAAATTGGCCAAAAACTTAGTAAATAATTAAAGAAAATTATTAATTAATTGTGGAAAAATCAAAAAGAAAATCAGAGGAGTATGGAATGATGCAAATCTGATTGTGGCAAGTCAGGAGTTAAAGAAGAAAAATCATCTAATTAGAATTAAGCAACACAAAAGCCAAAAATCAATGAAATGGGGCAATGTCATGTCTAATTAATGCATATTAATTACCAAAAATGTCTATAAATAGGAAAAAAATTCAAAGCACTCCTTTGGATAGTTAGGAATTAGAGAAAAATAAAGAGCTTTGAAAATTCAAGAGAAAATCTAGAAAAAAAAAAAAAGGAAATTGTACAGTTAGAGCTAGTGAGCCAAACCCACATCTTACCATCACCTGAGATCGAGCCACCACCACCACCCCGCTCCAGACCCACCGTCTAGGCCGATCAACACACTTGGATCGGAGTTAGATGGCCAAAAAGCATCAAACCGGTGAGTCCCTTATTTGCCCCGATTTTGTATAATTTCGTAAAATTAGTTATTTTACCCAGAAAATTATGAAACTTGTTATTCTGAGGTTTTATTATATGTAGATTTAGGGAAAAATAGTGATTTAGTTTAATCACATCTAAAAATATAAGGTTCTTAACAAATTAAGCAAAATCGAGCATGATTAGAACTAGAAATAAATAAGCTTAGAAGTGTAGTTTAGAGCTCAATTTTTTCCTGTAGAATGCTTATGTGATATAGAATAGTGTTATAAAGTTATTTTTCTAAAATTAATTTTCAAAATTTTTAAGTTAATTTTTAGCCCTAAAATAATGGAAAAATTGGGTAATTTTGGGTTAATTAGGTGATTAAGATACTAATTACTGATTTAGATAGTAATTAGATGTTTAGGGATATTAATCTCTGATGTAGAAATCTAATCTTAGCCTTTGGAGTATTAAGTATAGTTAATTTAGGAAATTAGGTAGTTATTGTAAGAAATTAGAAATATGTGGAATTGAAAATTAATAAATTTAAAAAAAAAATTAGGGTAATTTAGATAATATTATAATAAAAATCAGAATATACTAAATCCAAAATAAAATTTAATTTTAGGTAATTGTATAAAAATATAAGATTTTCTCACATCGGAAATAAATCCGATATCCCAATTAGGATTAACATGTACCGAATAATTTAGAATACTAAATTAAGACCCAATATGATATTTGAATACTTAAGCTTAATGTAGTTAATTTCACATTAGGATTCGAGCATATGTAAGACTTAGGAATCAAAACTAGAATCTAATTTAAGATCCGAACCTCGAAATAGAGTAGAAAGAATTATTAGTACATAATAGGTATACATAGAAAAATAAGTTAAATTATAACTTAGAATATGAATCTTTAAAGTATAAGTATTAAAAAGATTCATTTGTATTATAGGACACCCAAAGACGAATTAGCTTACAACTAAATGATTAGGCGATTGAGAAATTCCAAGTAAGTTGGGTTATTACTTATTGTAATAGAATGCTAGTTTTACGGTACTCGGAGACTTAGGATTGTATATGGTTGTGGTTGTAATTAGTTTACACATGTGTTTGATGTATTTGAATTCGTACTGAAATCGTGGTATGATAGATTTTGTGTTATGATTGAATTGGTGTGAATTGTTTGAAAACCTAAATGAAATTTAATCTTATTCGACTTTAATGACCAAAAATGCCATGCATTGCAACTCGTTAGGGGATTATTAGGATTTTCCAACTAAATACCGACTCCTTCGAAAAGGATAGCGCAATATTGCATAATGATCCTTTCTTCATCCTTAGTCGAACTAAGTGATAAGAGAGGAGGTCGTGGTGAGGATGAAGTCAATGGTTCGAAGGTAGTCGCGGAAGGAGCGAGGTCTCTATTGCACAAGCCTGAGTTTGGTTGTGAGCTACTGCATAACATGGAAACTCCTCAACCCGGATTAGAGCGGGTGAAATTTGTCCGATTTCACAATGGACCGGACTACGTTGTGCGATGACATTTAATTGTTGCACTACATGAAAATAATTGCTTGATAATCTTGTTTGTGCTTGTATGCATTTATGAGTCTCCAATTCAACTTACTAAGCTGTAGTTATTCACACCCTTATAGATTCTTTTGCAGGTCCTAATTTCTGAATACTTCAAGTATTATACCACCCTACAATTACCAAGAGGTTAGTCCTTTTGAAGCTAAGGGTGTGAGGATCAATTTACTTAGTAATGATGTGTAGCTAGAGTGCCCTTTGTAGTTAAGGATGAAAAACTGATAGTTATTATGTAAATTTGTGAACAGTTATGAATATGTAGAATTTCTTGGGAAATTCTGTGGACTTTACATATAATTATATATGTTTATTAGAAGTTTGTAATATTTATCATAATTGTAGTTAAACTTTTAATTGGACTGTTTACTTCAAAGCAAGGAGTCGTCAACGCCTTGTGTAGATCATGTCTATGGTAGGCACTGTGAGGCCAGTTACTATCATAGAATGGTTTACACGGCGAGACTGTTGCAACTCTGCGACTTGAGGGCGTAATAGCTTCCTAATACTCGCACAACAGGGTCATGATCTTGTAGGGGGAAGGACCCAATGCTCAAGTAGAGAGATAGGTTGATGAGCTTGGAAAGTGAGAAGAAAGAGATGAACATCTACCCAAATATGGCTAAGCTCTTAGCCATGACGAGTCAACTGGCTGACCTAAAAGAAGACCCAAGTCAAAAGGAGAATTTATTTCAAATCCAATGTTTGATAAATAAAAAGATCTGTTCCTTAATTGTTGATGGAAGAAACTGTACCAACATTTTTTCCATTGAGCTAGTTGCAAGGATGAAGCTACTAACTTTTTCTCATCTGCGATCTTACAGATTGAAGTGGTTCAATGATAACAAAATAGTCCATGTTCACAAAAGAGCTCAAATACCCTTTAGAGCAAGGCCATACAAGGATGAAGTAACATTAGATGTGGTACCCATGAATGCTGCCTATCTCCTATTAGGACAAACTTGAGAGTAATCTCAAAAAGTGATCTATGAAGGCTTCCACAACACTTATATAGTTCGGAAGGATGGGAAAAACTATTGCTTAACTCCCATGAATGTTGAGGAAATTTAGAAGAGCCCTACACCTATGGTAAAAAGAAAGGGGAAAAGAAGTTTGAAGTTCTACCGGCCTCCAAGGAATCAGAGGTCCAACTAACCAAGGTCTAGAAGTAAGAACCAGCTAGGCAAAGGACCCAACCCTTTTTGTTGACTAACTCTCAAGTTCAACAACTGTAGGACAACCACACTAGGAGATCAGCTAAACACAACAAGACTTTAGCGACTTCACCTTAAGCTTAGACATTCAATTGCTAGCCTCCTCTAGTTCGGAACCGGCCTATTTTAAGATAGCTTGATTGTCCTGTATGTCGACCTTCTTACTAAAACACATAGTTTTGTACACTTATAAATATTTTCTTTATTTTAATTCATAAGCTTAATCTTTAAGGTTTAAGACCTTATAAATTATTATAGCTTTACCATTAGGGTTTAAACTTGCTATAATAGTGATTTGTTGTAGTTAATTGCAGAATATATCATGAATGAATAGTAATTCAGCTTCTCCTTTTTATACTCGAGTGTTTTTCTTACAAGGGACACATGACCTTCCTTTATTGATTATCTAGAAGACTTCCCTCTTTAATCCTTTGTTCTTATCAATCTTCTTAGCAAGATTGTGATGAGCCTTCATTTGAGTGTGTTTAACCCTTATTTGAAAATCCAAATATTGATTTAGAGTTCATGAGTCAGTTCATGTTCATGTTCATGTTAGGTGTGTCATATCCTTACACGTTGACAATCAACCGAACCCGAATACCCATTTGTGTGTTCGCTGCACATGGTGCTCCGTTGACCTCCGAACGTGGAGCATATCAATTCTTCTCGTCATGCATTACTGCTTCTTCAATTTCTTTCTTATTTTTGAAAACCACTTTCCTACTTTCTCACTTCCTTCTTTTTTATTTTCCCCTTCCTTAAATTCCTTATCACACGATAAAGAAATAAAACACTCCCATCCATTTTCCAAAACAAAACTGTCCACCCTCATCCTCCAACAACCCTCAAACGGTAACATGGCCACACTCCGGCAACCTCGATGAATACCACACCAGCCGTGCAACCACCAGTAACCAACCATACAAGTACTACCCATCGCCACTGCACACTCACACGCATACCACTAAGACCTTCAAAAGGCTGCACAAGGTTCATAGGCAAGCAGCGATAGTGGATGCTTTAACAGGACAAAACTTCAATAATTCCAGTGAGTCACTAAGTCTAAGTCGACCTTATTTCTTCACTTCGTTCTACTGTGATACAGAGATCTCTATTCTCAATTTCTCTGACATTCTAGTCACGTTCCGATTTTCATGGCTTTGGTTCTCCTGTTGTTCGACGATGCGAGTTGAACTATTCATTTTCATTGGTCGATCCATAGGTCCACGAGCATCGCCAATTGATTTTCTTTGTTCCGAACTTCAATGCGATGTCTGGTGAGTCACCTGTTTTCCTTGTTGGTGGTCCTGCGGTGTGATTCTCTACACTCGAAAATCCGTACAAGTCTCGTTTTATTCATCTTGTACTACATCTCACCCATTTGTTTCCCAGTATGGAATGTACAAACAGTAGTTAACATCGATGGTGATTACTGATCTTACAATTTAAGATGTAGTAATTGTGCTTGATGACAGTTTTAAGGAAAATTATCATGCTTTCTTACTATAGCATTAAAAAGTTATGATTGTATTTGATACTCAAAATTTACTAAAATATGCAATTTATTGAATTAATTTTGAAATAGTCAATTTAATACTTAAATAAAGTAATTATTGTTTTTATACTATCTGACATAGTTATATTAATATCTATCGTCTATTAACATGGCACATATTGACATGCGACAGTAGCATGAATGGACACACATTTTGTTTGTGAGCTAATGTGGCATAACTTGGAATGTGGTGCCTTATTGATGTAGTAGATATTGACATATGATAATAGCATAAATAGATACATGGCATGATATCTTATTAGTGTGCTAACGTATCATAGCTTGACACATGACACCTTAAAAAGGTAATTAATTGTCATCATAAATGCAAGTGTAGACTATGCCAATTCTATCATCTCATTTCTTCATATGACCTAAGTTACAACTCATAATATATAAAGGGCTTATCTTGTGTAGCATCTCTTGTAGTATTTGTGACAAAGGTGAACGTTAACTTGCAATTTTTGCAAAATGTGGATTTGGATTTGATTAAATTTTTTTCACTCAATTCAACTTTTAATTTAAAAGAAATTGCTCAATATTTAATTTAGTCCATGATTCATTTTAAACCATATAAAAATTTATATAAAAAACTTTCTAAAATACGATTTAAATTCATATCAACATGGGCTCTTCAAGCAAATGTTACAGTTGAAGAGTTCACTTTAATATGGATTTAGAAAATGTTTCAGAAAAATTTTTATAAAAACTTTTTGTATAATTTAAAAAGGAATAATAGAATAGATTAAGTACAAAGAAATTTCTTTTAAAATAAAAGTTGAATTAAGGCAGACAAATTAAGTCAAATTCGAGCCCTTCTCTTACGAAAATTGTAAGTTGGAGTTCACCTTTGTCACAGGTCCCACATAAGATGCTACACTAGATAACCCTTTATATGTTATAGGTTGCCACTTGAGTTATGTGAAGGAATGACTTGGTAGACTTAGCCTGATCTATACTTTCTTTTATTATGATAGTTAATTGCTTTTTTAAGGTGCCACATATTAAGTTATGCCACATCAGTACATTACCATGATATCATGCCACCTGTGAATTTATGTTACTATTACGTGTCAATATGTGACATATTAACAAACGAATATTAATAGAGTTACATTAACTAGTATAAATGATAATAAAAACTTCATTTAGGAGTTAAATTGACCATTTCAAAGTTAAGATAATAGGTTACATATTTTAGTAAACTCTGGATACTAAATGCGATAATAACCCTAACATTAAACTATGAGAAGATGCACGTATAAATGCTTCATTTTTGTTTTGGCCAAAAAAAAAAAAAAAGGTAAAGAAAGATATCTTTCAATAATTTTTTGTATATGTTGTTTATTTGTTAGGTAAATGTCATGGTATCTAATCTTTATCTATTTTTACAATTTACTATTGGAAGTTCAAAATTATCAATTTGAATACTTGAATTTCACCCATTTTTACAATAAAGTACATAACATTGTCTATTTTTACAATTAACTTCCTATATTTTCCCCTTTTTTTGCAATTAACAACCTAGTTTAGGTATTAGTAATGACTTCAAAAAGCTTGCAGGTAGTAAAGTGACACTTTTAAGCTCAAGTAATAAATAACTAGACAAAGTTTAGGTATCAAATGCATGACATTTACACTTATTTTTTGTATATATTATTATAACTTGAATAAGGGAATGGTGTAATCTTATTTATAATGAAATGAATTAGTGATCATTTGTAATACTTGTTGGATTAACATTAGTATAGTTAATTCATATCATTTTCTAAACTAAATTTATGAATTAGTTTACAAATGAGTTGATAAATTAATTGATTCGTTATTGTGATCACTTACGTTGTTAATTAATTCACCTCTTCGTATTTTCTCAATTAGTCAATTTGCTAATCAGATCGTTAATTGTTTATGTCATAATCAGATAACATATTACGAAATTACTCTTACATTACATGACGAAGTCAATTATTGTATACAATTGATATGACCATATTAATATCGTACGGAATAAAACCTTTTGTTAATATATAAATGACCAAAAACATATACTATCTACTCTATGATCTGTATAATAAGTATATACATATATATGTCAAAGCCAAAATATTTCAAAACGTTTTATATATACCAAATCGTATGTATCTTGTATGCTTAAATAAAATCTGTTCAGTCATATATAATACATAGTGCGTTAAATGCATTACCAACAAACACATTAAGGAATTACATTTTGTATCTTATTGCACACATAAGGAAATAGTTAATCTATTTTAAAATACTAGATATCACTTGTATGCGAGTTTTTCGTGTTATTTCATACTCAATTAAAGTAGTTTTTATATTTTCCTCAAACAACTAGGAGTCTTTTTTTTTATTTAATAGAAATTCATTAAAAGAATACTAATGGTTGACTTGTTTTATAAACTTAATAAACTTGCATATAATGGTAAGTCAATTAAACATTCTTGTAATTTTTACATATTATTCCATATGAAAATACAAGTAGTTAGCTTTGCAAAGATTATAAAAGTACGAAAAGCCAACATGAAATGAGAAAATTATGATTAAAACAAGGAAATGGGTCACAATTGGGAAAGCTAAGACCTTAGTTTGAACTTCTGTATTATAAGTGCTTTTTAGACCACGAAAACCCTATCTATTAGTACCCATAGGTGAATATTTAAATTAGTGGATGTAATCCCATGATTCGTAAAGAAACAATCAAAATAGAAGTCAAGCTAATGAGTAAATCAACATAATATGCTGAAGGAATATGAAATAACATGCTAGAGGAATAAACCATGAGGGAGGAAATTCACCAATTTGGCGCTAAACAATGTAATCTAGCACTCAATTAAGGACTTGTAAAGGAGTTCGAATTTATAACTGAATGGTGATTAATACTAATAAACAATTGATTTGGAAACTTGGGAGTGAAAGAATATATTCTAAAATCATATCCCTATCATGGCTTATAAGACCTTTGAATCCTTAAAATTGTGTTTAAGGAACATAATCGGGGGATAATATGACAAATTCCTAAAATTTGACAATCAAACAAACCGAGTATCTTCAAATAACCTAGTTCAAAGAACCAAACAAATCCTCTATAGGAATTTCACCAAAATGCAAGTATCTAATTGCCCCATATGATAATACGACTCAATATCTTTAGAACGACTATAAATATGAAAGAATTTGGTTTTAAATGAATAAACTATGACAAAAACATTAAGGTAGTTCGTATTTAGGAAATAGGTGAATTTCGGTAGTCATTTAGTTCATTTGAGTTGCCTTGCTTTTCTAGCTTATCTCTAAGTGATTTTGATCTTAATCTTCGATTTGGAGGATCAATGCAATTAGTGCTCCACCATATCCATGTGAGTGATTGTTTATGTTTATTATACTTGTTTATGCTTGTAGTATAGTTACACATTAATTTAATGACACAAATATATGAATTGTATGTGAGGAAATAGGATATCTGTGTACTTGATATTTGGTGTTTTGTTATGTGAAAAATACTCTAAATTATATGAAAATGAGATATTGGGTGCTGCATAATTTCGCATTGCATCTTTTGTTGACTGCTTGCTATATTTGATTGATCACCCTATAAGACACCTAAGAATGATCAAAACTAAAATAAACTAGGCACCATTGCATGACTTGCATGAACAAGACAAGGCTACTAGCATCATGTTGTGGTATAGAGAGGCCATGTGAAGGTGATTCTTCATTTGATGTAACCTCAGTTCAACCTATAGAAACTACTTGGTATCGGGAAATGTTTTCCTTTGATTGGGACTTCATTTAAGGATTCATTACTTAGGGTTGAGAGAGATTGCATGTACTTCTCACATCCACACTCTTGGGCATAATTATATATTATTAGATCTACTATTTTCAAAAAGAAGAAAATACATATTAAAAATAATTCGCTTGAACAATCAGCTTATGACTAAAGACTATATATTTTATAAGCTATGCTTGAGCTTTGAGCTCACGATGAGATGACTAATCCATAAGCTCGCAGGGCTATTACCTAAAGTGATTGGAGCATAACGCTGACATGTTAGAACTTATTTCCTAACTCTTACCAGCTAGAGGGTGTAAATTTCTTTTGTACCTAGTTGCTCGAAGATTATGGATATTCTTATATTCATATAACTATTTCATACATAATATATCAATAATTGGTAACTTGTTTGCTTTTACTAGTTATATGATATGGGAGATTATCTCACTAATTAGTAGTGGCTTACACTTCAATAGTCTTTCTTACAAGTCATTTCAAAGCTAAGAATAGGTTAGGAGCCAACTAACAAGTGTACGAAACTCATTTCTTGGAGAATGGGTGTATATTTGGTTCGAATAGATTGTGCAATGAAGAATTTTAAAACATGTTCTCTTCTACTTTCAAAATCTCTACCATTATAGATTTATTTCGAACTAATAAGCTTTAGAAGGTTTTGACTACCTAATCTTATTATTTGGTAGGGGGTTCCAATTTCCTACAGTTTTGGTAAACTTTAAATATTGATTTTATACCTATTTTCTTATTTATCAAATATATCTACCATGATTAAATAAAGCGAGTGATTATTTAGCTAGAATCTTACAATTTTTTATTTGTAAGATAATTTTTATATTATAGTTGCACACTTAATATAATGATTTTAAGTTAATTCTACTAAGCATCCTTTTAAGGTTGTTACACCTCCAAATGCATGCAAATCCAAAATAGTGGAGTAGATTATTAACTTCATGTAAAGTGCAACGATTCTTGCATGGCTTAGTTTGCAGATAACGAAGTAAGATAGCTACAATGCATCATTGATTTTAGCTCCCATGTAACAGTGATAGCATTTCAATTAATATAAGGGAGATCATGTAATGCATGTCAATTTTTAATTAGGATTCGGGTTCATAATTAATTCAATTATGGAAACACTTCATTATTAATAATATGCAAGCATTCATCCATTCAACATAACCAATATTTAATAAAACCACATTTATGGGACTTAGACCTTTATATAGACTTTGCAAGATATGTTAGTGATGGCTTTTTAGTAAAAACGTTTTTGCCAAGTTAAAGTTAATGAACATGCTCATAAAATGAAATTGGACATGGGTTAGTAATTAGATTATTGATTAAATATTTTTTAATGAATGATTTTTGAATATTGAAAGTTAGAAATTTTAATCAAATTGGTTTTATTCAAGTAAGACATGTAGTGGATTGTTATTCCCTTTTAGATTTTGGGGCATGACATCTTATGCATTAAGGAAGATTTTATATTCACACATGATAAACTTGTCCTACACATGAATGTCAACTATCGAGTAACCTTTATCTCTTTCTCTCTCCCTTTGTCACGCATTGTTGGGGACCCTAGTCAGGACAACACGTTGGGAATGCCTTTTAGGAAAGGAAGCATTTCTACAAGTGCTTCCTTTCAATCAAACACTTGTAAAGCATCTAAATGGACCACATGCCTAGGCCTTTTCTCAAATTGACTCGGTAACTTATTTTCAAGCCTTTTCAATTACCTTTACTTCATCCACTAATGCAATGCAAGTCTTTATTTCAAAGTCCATGAGCCTTTGATGCATCTTAGGCTTTAAACCATCCATTGATGTTTGTACCTTTAAGGCTTCACTATCTTGTAAGATTATGGGGCAAATAATAGTAACTAACTGAATTCATTTTGTAAGTCATGTACTTTATTATTTAGGTTCTAAGCAGATAATTTAGGATGTTCGTGAAGATAATTTGATTGAGTTGAGGTTTTGTAATTAAGTTACAAGAATTAGTTGAAGAGACCCCAGTTATAGACTTTGAAAGTACAATAAAGTAATAAAAATATAGCTAAAATAGTTTGTTTTCAATATATCAATCTATAATTATAGGAAATGTACGAATTAAGCCTCTATAGTTAATGAACTCTTAATGATAAAAATAATTTTGTACAAAAAATATATCTAATAATATAGAAATAGTATTTGGAAACATTGATATGCATGATAAATATTTACTTTATAGGGATATACAAAATATATTGCAAATTATGGAAATTACACAAAGTATATATAGAAAATTATTAAAAATTAACAAATAACTTCAAAGAATATAAAAGAATGAATGGGCACTTATACAAAATGTGGGTAATGCATGGCTAGATGAAAAAAAAGGGTAAGAACAAGTGTGAATGTAAGGGTATGGCACTTGTAAATTGGGAAGGATAATTTGAAAGCCACCTAATGCTTAGTATAAATTCTTAAATCCTTTTCCATTTTAGTTGCTGATCTTGTTGTAATTTTGATATGAGGTAGCATGTTATATGACAAGAAGATTGTGTCTTTGCTCAAATGTAATTAGGAAGTGCTTAGGTTAGTGATTGGAGACTTGATATGGAAGTTGGATTAAGATATTGAAGAGTCAAACCATTCCCATTTGCTATCAAATTTATAGAATAAGTAATGGCATGAAGTGAAATAGTGAGATTTAGGTTAAAAGATTGTAGTTAGAAGCTAAATCAGAGGGTAATTTGTTAAAAAACATTAAAATTGATCAAATTCAAAGGTTAGCTCAAATGTTAGTCTAGTCATGGAAACTTTACTATAATATGAGTCAAAGAGTTCCTTGCCTAAGACTCCAAGAACCATATTCACTAGACTCTAACTTAGAGGTTATTAAAAACAAAGTTCAAACTCTAAAATCTTCCACACTTAAGTACTAATGACGTAATCACCTAAAGACAATTAATTTATAATCTCATATTTTAACAAGCGAATTATTGATTTTATATGCAATAAAACTAAGAATAACAATTGCAAAATGAAAACTATGAAGGAGTAATGGAAAAATAAGGAATGAATACATGGATTCGATTAGATCCTAAAGCGTAAAGTTGAGGAAGCAAAACTACTTATAAAATAGATCAAGATGATTAACCAACTTAAGTTTTGCCTAAGAGTGATTTGGATAGAATCCTAAGAACATCTAAGGAAGCTAAGTAAAGCTTAATTGATATGACCAATTTGAGTGACTAAGCTCCAAGTAATTGGGATCAATATCTTATAGCATTTTGGAGTACTATTTCTAAATACTTGGAAACTTTAGTATATTTTTACTTATGGTTGTAATTAGTTGTTTGTGTGAGAGTGGCAAATATGCTTAAAATTTGATTTGCTGTGGTGAGAATTGAGCTCCATGTTATGTTTTTAAGTTATTTTGCTTGGATTGTTTGAAAATTGTTTATTACCTCAGAGATGAACTAATTTGAACTCAATCTAACTTTTAACTTGATAAGCATTGCAATCTATTAGAGGACGATTAGGATTATTGGGATAAATATAGACCTTTTAATGAAGATAGCTAAAAGGATCCTTTTTCCAACTCTCAAACAAACTAAGTGATAGGAGAAGAGGTTGCATTAAAGTTAAGAACCGTAGTTCGAAGGTAGTCTTAAGAGGAGCACGTTTTACATTGCTTGATTCGGCCTTGATTCGTAGATGGAACTTACTTATTCATACATTTGTATTTAACTAACTTGATTGAAAACCTCATTTGTTTTGGCTAAATGCATATGTGCACATTTATCCCTCCTTATAGCACATATTTATGCATTTCATGGTGTTTTTATTGTGAATTTTGTTTAGAAATCATAAAAAATACAAATTTTCTAATAAATTGCATGAATATTGAGAAATGGGATAAAAAAAAAAATCTAATTTTAGTGGCTCGCTTGAAGACTCATGTTTCCCCCTTAGTTTTATGCCCTTTAATGGCCATTTGGTCTTGCTTCAAAATAAAAATTGCACTTGTGAGCTAGTTATCCGTACCTTATTTGCATTATCATAATTTGCAATGTCTTTCGCTGCAATAATTGTTCAGGGGTATTAATGAACTTTTTATTACTAATGAAAAAAAAGAGTAAGACTTTTAGTCTTTGTTAGTTTTGGAATGTTTTCGAAGTGGATAGTGAAATTTCATCTGCTAAGACCTAGGAGCTTATTTGAGATTTGCTAATTTTGTATTAGAAGTTAGATTTGAATATATCCATTAAGGTATTTTATTTTCCTTATTATTTCAATTATTATATATTTTGATTCATTTAGATATTGTGATATGATATTATGCTTAGAATATGTTTTACATTTATGAATTTGATGAATTAATATGTTTTATGTATTGTTCCGATATTGATATTGATATTAACTACTTAGGCATTTTTCAATTGTATTAATTGTCTATCTAGTTAATGCTTGGCCAACACTTTTTAGTTAGATATAGTTAGAAGATATTCAAGAGGGTTTAAATAACTCATAATGAATATAGCTTGAATTTATGAAAGAACTTGTTATAGGAATATGCGAGTTTTAATTAAATTCATGAATTGACGTACTTAATGCAATTGGAAATATAGTTAAAGTCATGAAAGCATACTTAAACCATATTTCTAACCAGAGTAATGATTTTAGTATGAGCAAATCACTATTTACTTGATAGTTATAGATAAATCACTTTGGCAGGTGAATTTATGTTATAATTAGAATGTCGTTACTCTGAAAGGTGGGTAAGTTCTAATGAGTTTAGTCAATTTCAAATATCGATTGAAGATACCGCATCTATTCAAATGAGAATAAATTTGCAAATCCCAATTTGATCCTTTTTTATCTCTTAAACTGGGACCCTCATAGTGTAGCTAAGACATCTGGTTTAGTGTTCAATTTATTAATTAATTTTTACTTCCTTTTTAATTTAATTATTGATAACTTAGCATAAGAAAAAACTCGAGTAGTTTAATACCTAGTACCTAACTCCCTATAGAATACGACCTTGACTCGTTATTTATACTACTTCTACGATCCAATTCACTTGTCGATTCTCACACACGCTTTAATTCAATGTTCTTCTATCTTTATCCCACTTATTAAGTAAGTCCTTGCTCATTCCCCTTTAAGTTCTTTTGCAAGTCTAAAGTAGAAGATACCATCTCACCAAATTTTCAATCTAACAATGAATGGGGTGGGAAATGAGGATAATTAAGAAATGGTTAGACTTTGTTATCTTTTGTGCTTTTTGAGAAAACTAATCGGGTCTCCCTAGGCAACCTAGTATTTTTTAACTTCTGGTCTATATATAAAGAATAAGAACTTGTGGATTTTACAAGTTTTCTTTTGAAAATCTTAACTAACTTTTCATGTAAATATAATCTTATAAATAATTATGCGATTTGAAGTTATGTAATATAAGTTTCCTATGAAAAACGATTTTTTTTTTTAGATTAAACTAGATGTTTTATATAAAAGAAATACCAAATTGAATGCTTCAAAGTGGTTGAGTCAATATACCTCATGTAAACTATTCCTATGATAGCAACTGTAAAACTTACTTCTATTTTAGAATGGTTTATACTGTAGAATTATTATGACTCCTCCTATTTAGGGCATGACATATTTTCATACCGATCTATTGTTAGACTACCCTTCTTTAAGTGAAAGAGGTTTGCACTCATCTTAATGCTTAAATTATTAAGGAAATTCTCTTGCAAAAATTCAACTTAAAAGGTATTCTAATTAGTTTTGCAAGGTAAAATCCTATCTTTTATGTCCTAGTACGTATAAGTACATATTTTCAATATGTTCCAAAAGCCACTTTTTGATTTTTTAGAATTTCATGGACCACATATGACTATTCTATTTAAGCAAACCAACCTTTAACATCTTCAAGCTTACCTATTGCTCCATAGGAATTGATTTGACTTGATAAAATTCGGAAAGATGCTTCTTTTGTGGCTTGACCTCAATTTGTCGTTGATTTATATCTTCTTGTCCTTTCCTGAGATTAGCTTAAACTTAAGCTGGGTTAGGGCTAGAGCTAGTTGTTATGGGGTTATCCTCTTGAAAATAACTATTATATGACTAAGGTTTATTGTTGAGTTAACATTTATATAGCATTCTATAGTTGATTTAATCATTGATCCCTAGAAGTGATCTCTTAAGGCATTGGAGCTCTCCTGGGAGCGCCTCCCAAAGTTTTGGGTTGTGTTACTTACCTTTCTTAACATTTAAGAAATGAGTTATCTAACCTTAATCGAGCTTCTAGCTACTTGTTGTATATGGTAAGAGCAATAGTTCTCCTATTGTGGTTGTTACCACTATCACAAGTATACTAGTAATTAAATTATACATAAGGTTTAAAAGAAGTAGACAAGCATCTATTTTAGTACATAGATTTTCAAGTTACAAAGGTCATTTTACAAGTCATTATAAGTAAAAGACTAAAAACGATCACCTATACAAACAAAATTTCACTAATGATTATAAGTTTAACTATTATAAAATACTTTTAACATTTTATTTAAGCATTGCAACATCCTTCAGTCTCTTCTAGAACCTTGTTTAGTCCTAAATTTTCTTCCATTTACCCATGTTTCTCATCTTCTGATTGAGGTTCTTCCTAAGTTGCTCTATTTAAATTCATTTCCACGTCAAGTATTGAGTCCTTTGTTAAATCTTTCTACTCTTCTTCCTTAAGCTTTAATATTGTAGCCTCTATAGACTCAAAGTCAAAATCAATATACCATGATCTACTATGTAACCCATGTACAGGATTTAGGATGCAATCACATTATAGTCTTTACTTGTATACATCATCCAAATAACATTAAGTAATCATCCAACTTCCTTCCAAGTTTGGTTTTTTATGTATATTCTAGCCAAGGTTGAAATAAGTAACAAACATTATTTATGGAGCTTTTATGTTATACCCTTAACTCCTATGATGCATGTCTTATAAAGCAAAGATGGCAATATACCTATTGTACTTATCATACATATCTTTGCTAAGTCTATTCGATGTTATTTGTCACTTTTCAGTAAATCCAGCCATTAATTTGTCAAGAATTTGATCAATCGTCTTGTTGTGATAGTTAAATTTGTATCTCATATGAATCTCTTCAAGTTACACTCGATGGGATATCAAATCTTCATCATCATGCATGTAAAACATATCCCGATCTTGATTAATTCGGTTTAGCTTTACCTAAGAAAATCTAAATTAGTGCTTAAAAAAAACAATAAAATTAATTTCGAATTACTTAGTAGAACTCCCATCATCTCCAAAGTTTTACATACGCTTGATCTTTTGTCTATTTATTCCTAACTTTTAAGTCTTTGATAAATCTCTTCAAGGTATTGATATTGGACTTAGTTTTCTTTATTAGTCTAGGTTTTATCTTAAGTTTAGCCCAACTCTAATAGTAATCACACTGTAATGCTTTATAGAAGGCCCTAATCTGGACAACTCGCCACAAATGTCTTCTAATAAATAAAGCGTTTCCATAAGTGCTATGATTCATGCCAAACATTCATAAAGCATATATCCATTAATATGAACCCAAAAAAAAAAAAAAAAAGATACATCAAAAAGGGAAAATCTAACTCTCATAAATACTTGAAATAAAATATATAAAGATATAACTATTAGTTCTCCCTTAAGTACAGTAGTTTACAAAACTTTCACAAAATATACAACTATGGTTAGGTTAAACCAATGTTTTCTAGCTTCTCCCTTTTTGCTCCAAACCCTAAGCTTAAAAGAGTCAACAAACTCACCAAGGTAGTTCTCTCATCTATGTCATGAACAAAAGGGCAAACAAGACAGATATTTTTATAAAGGTGCCACATGCTCCTATGACACTTTCATCTACAACAACATTATAGAACAACACAATCTTCAACTTCATACTTATCCTTATAACCAAAGAACTCTTTTTCATAAACATACAATGATTAAAACATGTACATGATTTCACAATCAAACTACTATTAACAAATACAACCAAGTAGTAAATCATCAAATTGTCCCACTTATTTTAGCCTCATAGTTTAGTCAAAATAGTTGTTGGATTGATGCTATAAATCAAAGAGATCCCCTATATTTAATAAGAAAGCACATTTCTAATGAGTTCCCTGACATACCAACATCATTTTATCCAATTGAAACTTGGAGAAAATGAAACTTTGTATTGTTTCACTTATAATATTTAATGACAAGCTTGTTGAGTTGTTGATTCCAATTTGTATTTTATTGTCTTTGGGTGTTATTGGACATTTATAGATCAAAAGCAAAATTAATGAATCTAAATATATTGGTTTAATAAAGAAAAATGGAGATAGAATGAAGGATTAAATAAGAAAGAGTTAAACCTCAAAGAGAAAAACTTGCTGCCATGATTTCCACTATCTATAACTACTGATGAAGATTTTCATGTGAACCTCAGTGTTATATCATAAAGCTTGAAATATCAATAGTCCGATGGAGTTTATGGAATTAAATTCCATTGATATTTGAGAGAGTTGTGTTGATTGGAAGTGAAAAAGAGAGAGCCATTGTTGAGAGCTTAGTGAAGATGGAAAAAAGAGATATGAATTGAATTTTTGTACATTTGAATAGATCAAGGGAAATATATGATTTCCTTTCTTGTTGGGGCTTAGGTTTTGAGGGTTAATAATGTAAATCTTGAGTCAAATAATTGAGGTGAATACAACTTTAAGGAGTTACATAGCCGACTAAAAGGCATAGAAAAACCTAATTGGGTTAACCAAATTAGCATCAAGTTGACAAGAAGTTTGGGTAAGTTGGTCGACTAGCTCACTCATTAAGTCAACCAAGTTCATCTACATGAAGACTACTTGACCATATCATCAACTAATTGATCGAATTTGCATGGGACTCCACTAGACTAATAGAATCTTGCACTCAGTTGACTAGATTAAGCATCATTGAAGATTAAAGATCAAATTTTTCTTATTTCCTTTGTTTTAGTTCCCCATTTAGTTTCTTTTATTAACTTGCTTCCTAATGTTTGTTTACTTTATAAACTTATTTCATAGTTTATTAAGGAACATTTAGCTTACACATTGGTGAATGTTATAATGAATTAATAACCATAATTAAATCTAAATACTAAAGTTATTAAAGAGTTGAAATGAAATTGAGTTGAGTGTTATCTCCTCATTCTTTCAAACTTATCAAGAACTATGTTCTTGGCATTCAAATTCACCTATACTTAAGCTTTTGGTAGTAATTTTTTTTTAGGTGTTTGTTGACCTTTTGTGGGATTTTTATTTATTTTTTATGTAAATAAATAATTGAATTTGAAGATTTCAGAGTATATAAGCTAACATTGCATGAAGTTATCAGGCGATAAAGACATGCTACAAAATATGAAAAACTATATATATATATATATATATATATATATACATATATTATTTAAGCTAGAGCATGTTTAAGTAACTGCCTCCATGGAAATTACAGATATAACCTCTATCTAATATTATTCAACAAAAATTTTAACATTAAGATTATCTAGGAAAGATTTATAACATGGGTGAATGTGATCACTTCTTAATTTTTCTTTTCTATTAGTCTCTCCTTCATTTCTTGACAAGTTTAATTTATCTCTTTATCCTCACACTAATCTCTCTCTCTCTCTCCTCTTTTTCCATGTAAGTTTTATAAAAAAAAAATACAGTCACTTCAATATCACGTGCCATTTTCATCACCCATTTTGCTATTGTAATAAATCTTACACCTATGTTAATATTTTGTTTTCATTATATAAACTTTTTATTAAAATCTCCAAACTAATCCATAATCTTTAATTTAAGTAAATTTTATATAAGTAATTTTTATATGTAAACATGTACAATGTGGGTGAATGTCCATTAGTATATATATATATATATATATATAATTCTAAAAAGAAGTACCATACATTTAAATATAAACACTAGTCCTCTAGACATCTCATAACCTTGAAATATATTCTATGCATAATATTACATGACAAGTGTTTGCTTTATAACGTTTCTATTAAAGCTGTAGAGAAAAATTCACATATTTTATGATTTCATGTTCTCTCAATAATAATATATTCTCAATCTATCAAATAGCTTTGTAATAATTATAATATTTATATAAAATATCTCTATAAAAATATCAAACTTTCTTTATCTAAACTTTTATGACATGTTTATTTTACTTAATGGAACAAGGGGGAAATGCAATTTGAATTCATAAAAAATGTAATAAGAGTATAATATTTATTATTTTGTTTAGTTGTATTTATAAGTAATTTAATAATAGATACATAATAAAATTTTAATAATTAAATTACCCTCAGTTCATTTTTTTTCTTAACCAACTCTAAAATAATAAGTAATACTGATGGTAATAACGGTGGTTGTAGTGATTAATAATGGTAACAACAATAATGGTGCTAGTGGTAGTTGCCAGTAGCGATGGATAGTGTTGATGATGGTGGTCCATGGTTGCTACGGTAATGGTAACGATAGTGGTGGTACCACAACGATGAAAGTAATGACAACGGTGGTAACAGCAAAAATGGAGACGACAATGATGATCGGTGATGGCAGCAAATAGTTGTGGTGATTAAGGGTGATGATAATGGTGGTTAGTGGTAGTAGTAATGATGATGATAATTATTAAACAGAGATAAGGTTATTTTGAAGAAAAATATGAAATTTTGTAAAAAATTGTAGTTATTTGGTTGAATTAATGAATTTTTATTATTTAAAATTAAATAATAAATGTTTTTATGAAATTATACTTTGACGATAAAAAAATAAGTAAATATTATAATAAAAAATAATTCCAATCCCAAGTGAATAAGACATTACCTAGTGTATCGGTGGAAATTGAGTTAACATAAGATAAAATGGCTCCAATTTTTATTTTAATCAACTTTGTTATGAAAGATAATTTTATAATTTAATTATCCATTATTTCCATTAATGTCACTCCAAAATTAAAAAGGAAAGAAATAAACTTTAAAATAAAAATATTTTCACTTATTTTTTTTTTCTTCCTATACATTTTCATCACCTACCAGACATGATTTCCACCCGTTTCTTTTATTTGCTTTTGTTCTTCTAACATCCACCTAACCAAACGCAGTTTGTCAACGTTGCTTTCAGTTATCGATTTCGTGTAAAAGAATAAAAAATACTTTATTTTTTTTAATTCGAACCTCGATAAAAGTGTCATCTTTATGAAATAATCAATGAGAGAACATGGTCTATCCTATCACATCACTGCTAAAAGTAAAAGCAGTGGGGGACGCCGGTGAAACACTGCCATATTTTTACTCGATGCTGTTGTCGGACATGGCTTGCGAATATTTCGAGAAGAACACCATACTCGTTCAATGTATCGATGAAAGTAGGACTTTATTTTCGACAGAAAAAGAAAAAGAAATCTTTACTCTCTATACGGATTTATATTTGCATTTCCATGCCTTTCTCTCGAGACGTGCTGATACGAACCATATTTAAGCATTTTAATAGAGTATTAGTGTATAATTATAAAATTTTATTCTATTAAAGTAATAGCCTATTTATTTTATTAAATGGAGTAAAATTATAATACAATAGTTATTATTAAAAAAATAAAATAAAGTTATAAGAAGTCATAAATGAATATTATGTTCTTACTTATTGATTTTATTAAGTATTTAAAAGTAAAATAAAATAAATTCCAGCAACCAATCATATTTGGTACCTAAACCTTACTAAGTTATTTTATTTACTACCTAATTATACATTTCGTGGTTATTTATACTAGTTAACATAACTGTATAAGTTTCCGTTTATTGATATGATATAATTAACATGTAACACAATTAGAAATTAACACGTGAAATGCCATGTGGCACTACTATAAATTGGCATATGTCTTTACATATGATACTCATTGACGTAGTGAGTGTAAACACGTGGCAATAACTTTAATCGCCATGTGACGCTACATGTCAACTATCACCATATGGGAACGAATTTTTTTTTAAGTAAAAAAATATTTTTTTATTCAATTCAATAAAATAGTCAAACGAAATGCATATGTATACATGAGAACAATTCTTTAAACACCACTTAAGATAACCTATATATATACAAAACTTTTTTTATCCATATTTTTTATATAGGATTTATGAAAAAAGGATAGGGGACTTAAAGTGTAACTTGTAAATTTTTGTAAGAAAAAGTGTCGACTTTAACTAGATTTTTCTTATATGATTCGACTTTCAATTTAAAAAAAAAATTACTCAATCTTAATTTGCTCCATGATTTGTTTCAAATCATACAAAAATTTTCACAAAAAATCTTTTAAAACATCATAAAAAAATGTTTTTTCACTTAAAAAAAAAGTCGTTCTCATGTGACGTTAGTTGACATGTGGTGTCACATGGCGATTGGAGTTGTTGCCATGTGTCTATGTTCGCTACATCAACACATCAACGAGTGTCATGTGTAAATATACGTATTAATTTGTAGTAGCACCACGTGGTATTTCGTGTTATATCAGTAGATATCACATGTCAATATGCTATGTATTAATTCTCATGAAATGTGTAATTAGGTATAAATTAAATAATTTGATAAAATTTAGATACTAAATACGACATTAATTCAATAATAAACAACATTTCATTATTCTTTTAAAATATAGATTTTTCATGGAATGCTATTACAAACTTAATTAATAATTTCTTTCAATTATGAAACCTTTGATCTACAAGAATGAAGTAGAAATGAATCTCAATTTTGGATTCAATTCCTTCATCTTATGTTTAAGTGTATTTAAAAGTTGGAATCGACTTTCTCAAAGGTAAAATGAAAGCATAATAGATTATTTTATTCCTTTCACATTAATTATTATTGATTAAATTACTTATTTAATTTTTAATTTAATTATAATATTTAATGTTAAGACTTTTGTAACCTAGTATCTCTTATTGAGATATAGCAGGATTTGAATCTCTTCTCTCTATAGTTGGCCCCAAAAATAAAAGTAATAATATTTAATAATTAATGATATTTTTAATAATTATTTCATTTTATGAACATTTTTAAATACAAAAAAGGATTTATTATTTCCCTTTTTATTTCATTACAATTGAACTTGTATAGCAAATATAACATTACACCAAATCGAAAAGGCTCATCAAAGTAAACTTAAATAAAAAAGGTTTGAAAAATGAAATGAAGAAAAATATTAATAATTCTCTTAAATTTTAATTTAGATGTAGATTAATTACTTAAATTTTTAAAATGTGGTTTCTAATTCATTAAATTTTAATTTTGATATATAAATACCTTGTAAACTTATTAAAATATACTTTAATGTTTACTATTTTTTAACTATTGTATGATTTTTTTAACTAAAAAAAATCCTTTATCTTACTAATTGATGGAAAATTAAAAGAGAAAAAACTACAAATTTAACAGTAATTTACAATTCCTACAATAAAATATCTATTTCCTCCTTACGTGGCCGACCAACCACAATTATCATTCATTAATTTATGTATCATTCCCAAAAGCCAAACGTACTATAAATTGTCTTCTATCAACCTCATCTTCTCACTACCGCCACACATCACATGCATTATTCTAGGGTTGGTTGGTGTGCTTTAGCGCTAGGGCAAGGATGAAAAGTCACCCCCTAGGTCTCCCATGGTGGCTTTTCTTGTAAATACAACTCTTTCCGGCTATAGGCGGTTCTTGCTTAAGGTTCCTCTAGTGATTTATGCAAGTGCTTTTGGATCTTTGCTTAAGGTTCCTCTAGGGTTTTCTGAATGTGTGTTTTTGGGTTTCTTGAGGGTGAGAATAAAGATGAAATCGGATTTGGAGCTTCCTTTCAATTCCAAAAAGAGGTTCTTGCAAGGTGAATAGAGCTGCTGACCTATGGATCCCACAGATCTATCATATCATATTCTCTTCCACAATATATCTATGGATAGTCTTTGTGGGTTGCATATGACAGGAGCTTCATTACCTTTGCTAGATCCTTATTTGGATTGAAGGGAGCTCTAATACCACTTTTTTCTTCCTTTTTCTTTTTTTTTTTCCTTTTTTTCCCTTGAGGCTTTTAACACCATCAAGAAAGTTAAAATTACATATTTTCAAAAGTCACAGGATAACGGGTTCTTCTGCACTTGTGACTACAATTACCCCTATTATTTGTGAAACTTTGCTGTGTATTTTGCTTTTGATTTCCTTTTACAGGTATAGATCTTTGTCAAGAACGTGTGGAGGGAGTTTAAGGTTACTGAATGAAGTAGGGGTACGGTACTTGTCAGGTATTTAAAAAGATCTTCTCTACTAGATTTTGGTAGATCTGGTGTTGGAAAGGCTTGTACTTGTGCATTTCCTTGGGATTTTATAGCACAAATAACCGAATCTAGTACGTAATGTAAACTAAATCCAAACATGTCGGATTAGGAACAGTCGCGAGATGTAGGACCTTATTGATTAAACCTCATACCAACCGGCGTTATTTTGATTTCAATTACTATTGTCTTGTATAGCATCTTATGGTTTGGCTTGTTCCACGTGTTTGCATACCGTTAGGGTTTTTCTGAAAGCATTTTGGGGATTTTCTTTTACCAGGTAAATAAACTGTTAAATTGTCTGCATTGATTTATTTTTAATTCTCGAAAAATGTAGTATAAAATGTCTGCTATTTTCTATTAATTGACCTCATCTTCTCCCCCACCACTTATCACATCCATTGTAGGGTTGCGTTGGTATTTTTAGGGCTAGATAAAGTAATGTCGTCACCATTCCTGTCTCTCTGGTTATTTTTTTAATTAGTACATCTTTTTCTACCTTTTATTTTAATGTCATGTTTCCTCTAGGTTTTGATGTTTTTATTTCTAGTCTCTTTTTTTTTTTGGATTTTTGGGTGAGAAGGTGAAATCGGATTTGAGCTTCCTTAAAGTCTAAAAAGAGGTACTTAAATGGTGTGAATGAAGTTGCTGTCCTTGTTCCTACAGATCTATCATTTTTTTTTTTATTAATATATAAATTTTTATATATAGACTTTGTGTCTTGCGTATGATAAGTGCTTCATTAACTTTGCTAGATCCTTGAGGTGGCTGCAGGACCATTTTCTCTTTCTAGTTCTTTCTTTTTTTTTTTTTCAAATTAATTATTAATGATTTCTTCTTCTTCTTCTTATTATTCCTGATTAGAACTAGAAGCATTTCAGTTCTTGCTCGTAGATCTGGTTTCATAATTTATCTAGTCAGTGGTGGCCTGTAAATACTGCTCCATATTTTTAAGTTAATTACTTGCATATATTTAAACTTTATAGTCAGGTAATTTAATTTTCAAAATTTATAATTTACAAATAAGTTTAAACGTGGTCAGATGATTTGCGAAGTTTTCTTGATGTATAATGTACAAATTACTTTTTAAGTTTCTTGTAAAAAATCAAAGGTGTAAATGGACCCTTTCCTTTTCTATTTTCGTTAAGTTTTGTTGTTTGTCGGTTTTCTTTCTATGGTTTTTATTTAATATTTTACAGATGTAGATCTTGGTCAAATGACTTGAAGAGTGATGTGCTGATACTGTATTACTATTGTCAGATACTCACAATATCTACTCCTAGATCTTGTAGTTTTGTTGATGTTTGGCTTGTACTTGTATTTCTTTTGGTTGGTAAGTTGTGACTGAAATTCTAAACTGAATTCCGAATACGGTTAAGGGTTTTTTCTCTATCCAAATATATTATGACTTATAAAAAAGTTCAAATCTAATTATTCTGTTGAAAAGTCATTGTTTATGTTATTGGATTACATTTTAATATAATATATTTTGTTGAAAAATCGGTACTTATGTTATTAAATTGTAGCTATCTTTAAAGATTGTTTTAATTAAAAGTCATACATTACATTATCCCATTGCAATTATTTTTTTTTAACATATTCCTTTTCCTGTACTTTGTCACTGTCTTCGAATAACACATTTTTAATCATGCCCAACAATTGGACGTAATAATAGAGGGAATAATCGAAGGTTCAATGCCATCGTAGAATGAAAAGTTTGACAAACCGTAGGAGTCTTTTCCATTTATGGTATTTGCTTGGATTTTTGAAAGGTAATTTTCTTGAACTTTTTATTTTATTTGTGATAACTCTACATTAATGATCTATTAGCTTTATTATAAACTTTATTTAATATTAAGAAGTGTATTTAATAGTCGAAATCACAATTTTATATAATCAGAAGCAAAATTGATAATTTTATTATTTATTTATTATTAACTGAATTATTTATTTAATTTTTAATTTAATTATGATATTTAATGTTAAAATTGTAACTTAGCATTCTTTATTGAAATAGATTAGGGTTTGAATTTTTCAACAGTTGATAAAAAAAATATTTAATCAATAAGGGTATTTTTATAATTGTTATTATATATATGTTTAAATTTATTTCATTCTTTAAATATTTTTAAATATGCAAATGGATTTATCATTTTCCTTTTTTATTGTACCTTACATGTTAAACATAACATTATATCGAACTGAAAAGGCTCATTAAAGTAGACTTAAATAAGAAAGGTTAGAAAATAAAATATGAAAAAATGTATATAATCTTTTTAAATTTTGATTTAGATAAGAAATGATTACTTAAAAGATGATGAAATCGGATTTGAGCTTCCTTAAAATCAAAAAAGAGGTACTGAAACGGTGTGAATGAAGCTGCGGTCCTTGTTCCTACAGATCTGTCATTTTTTTTTTTTACAAATATATAAATATTTGTATATAGACTCTGTCTTGCGTATGATAAGTGCTTCGTTAACTTTGCTAGGTCCTTGAGGTGGCTGCTGGACCATTTTCTCTTTCTAGTACTTCCTTTTTTTGTTTTTTGTTTTCTTTTCTAAATTAATAATTAATGATTTCTTCTTCTTATTATTATTCCTGACTTGAAGAGTGATGTACTGATACTGTATTACTATTGTCAGTTACTCACAAGATCTACTCCCAGATTTTGTAGTTTTATTGATGTATGACTTGTATTTGTATTTCTTTTGGATGTAAGTCGTGACCGAAATTCGAAACCGAATTCCGAGGATGGTTAAGGGTTTTTTCTTTTTCCATTTATATTATAATTTAAAAAAGAAAATTCAAATTTAATTATTTTGTTAAAAAATCAGTATTTATGTTATTGGTTAACATTTAAATATAATTAGCAAATGATGTACTGGATGTATATTGGAAAAAGATTAAGAAAAATTTTGACTTCATATATAAGAGATGTCGATGATAATAAATTTTCTTCTTAAAAAATGTAATAAATAAAAAGTATAATGAATTTTTTAAATAATAAAATATTGAATAATTAAAATAAAAGATAAATAAAACAATAATAATCTTATAGATTTTGTCGCTAGGTTTTTGAGTAGCTCAGTATAGGATCGCACGAGTTCATGCTCATGATATTGAACATTCATAATTATACATAATGTTAAAAAGTACTGAACAAAAAGTTATTATTTTTATTAAATCATCAAACAATATAACTTAGGATTATTCGCTATTAAACTCAAATTTGTACTTGAAACGTTATGTGTTTTCTATGTTGATACTGGCTTTATGGTCCTTTAGATACCTTTAATCCACTTGCTCTGAAACACAGTTACGATGAGTTTTGCGTACCAACCTTTAATCATTTCTGCACATAACCAAATTATCTACCTTGCATAATATCTAGGGCCTCTAGTTGGGGCAATGTTGTTTAAGGATTAAGGTGTCATTTTAGAGACATTGGAATTCGAGCTGGAAAAAAAATCACGAATCATAGGATAATGAGTTGAATCGAATTGAAAAATTAATATTTTTTTTAAGTCAATTTTTAGTTTAGTTTGGCTACATTTGTGTTTAAATCGAATCAAATCCATTTGATTAAGTAAAAAAAATTTTGTAATTATTTTGTATTTTTTTCAATTAATTTTTATAAATTTTTTATATATTGTTATTCTTTATTTTAATAAAAATAAAAATATTTAGTAAAAATTTAATATAAATAATTCAGATAATGGATCGAATTGGATTTAATTAAACTCAAAAAATTTATGAACAAAATCTTTGTCGAAGTTTAACATTAAAAAAATTAGAATTATTATATTAGGTTGAACAAAATCCCATCAAATTGAATTGTGTTTCCCCCATTTAGTGTTACAACCCATAAGTCTAGCCAATGGCAAGTAACAATCAAGACTTAACCAAATATTGATTAGTGTAGTTTAATGATAGTTACTTTACATAAGTACAAATAAAAGCCAAACTTACTACGAACTTGGATCTTGAGAATGATTAAAAATAGCATTCTCAGGATCCTTTTAAACATCAACACAGCAAGTACATGAAAAGATTACATGAAAGGATTTCTTTTAGGTCTTATTCTCATGTTGTTTAATCTTAGCTAGGTTCATTTTAATTTTCTCGCTAGGTTCTTGATTTTAGACTTTAGCTTAACCTAATGTTTTAGAATCAAATTTTGACCACTCATGTATGTTTACAATTAGTTAAATTAAGGTACAAGATCGTATTTATACCACGTTTAGGAGTTATACTCGTGATCTTAGATTGTGATTCTTCTTTAAATATAATCCTTGATACTATACTCATGCTCTTGGATTATTAATCGCAAAACACAAGATCACGCTTGTACTCTTGGGTTGTGATTCTCTCTAACCTTACTTTCTCTAACTTAATCTTTTTGTGAGGTTTATGGATAGAATTGTACCTATGATCTTTGCACGTAGATCAACGTTCTACTCTCCTGTTTAACTTTTCACCTCTTCAATCCTTCTTAACTCAATTATAACTCATTCAACACTCCAAATCTTTTCTAATTTTGATCCTTATCAAATTAACACAATGGAACATAAAGATATGTTCCTCACATGAAATCAAAACAAAAACAGTAAAAATCACAATATACCTTTTTTGCTAACTTTAACGATAATCGCAAATCCATACTACAACTAAGACCTGATTGAATTCGTTGAAATTATGCTTTCAATAATCACTGACCGATACAAAAACTTTTCCTTTTTTGAAGTTTAAACTATTCCTTTGCCTACTTAAGGTTCTTCCTTGTTCCTCAACTTTCGCCTTTTCTTTTCCAGTACTAATTGTTTCTATATTGTCATGACGTCTTCTACAATCAGTTTTGAACCAATTCTAACAAATAAGAACTAGGATCTTATTTGGTGGATTCTTACCTATGTCTCACTCTTGAACGTTCTCTATAGAGTCTTCTATAGAAACAACGATGAGAAAAAAAAAAAAAAAACGAGACTCAAGGTGGAAACAGTCTTTTCCATACCTAAGAGTTGAAAAGTCCACTTATAAAAACTTTATTACTTATTACTATTCTAAATTTTATTTTATTTTTAATTTTTTTTATTATTATTATTTACTTTTAATTGGATTTAAACCTAGTATGTAAACATTAATCAGATTTAAACACATTGTACTAATAATAGTGAAAGAATAGTATTTTAAAAATTCACTATTAATATTATTACGTGTTTAAATATTATAATATAGCCACATGTACATATATTGCATGTTTCTATATCTTTTTCATCTTAAAAGGATGTTCATATGTTGTACCTATACTTGAGTTCCTAGGTATACGCCCTTAGATCATTTTTTTATCCTTAAGGACATTTTCACTTCTTCTGGATCCTCGGTAGTTAAAGTGAAAGTTAAACACCCTCCTCAGGCTCCACATGGCTGTTCTTTATTTTTTCCCTTTTACCTTCTACCATTGCTTTGCAATTTTGGTTGCTGTAGTATGTGTCCCTTAAATTATTATGAAAAAATTTTGAGGTCATTTTTTAAGAATCTTGGGAATAAAGCAAGGCTGTATTTTGGCCTTTGCAATGTTGGTTGCTATAGTATGTGCCCCTTGAATTATTATAAAAAGTTTTGAGAGGTATTTTTTAAAAAGAATTTTAGGATAAAGTAGAGATTATTAAATAAAAGTAATAAATCGTTGTGATGAAATGCAAACGCTACAGAGAAGGAAGTAAAAAATTTAACCGATGGGTAGGTACTAGTCTTCTAATGGGGAAAAGGAAAAAATAAAAAGAACATAAAGAAAAAATCTTGAAATTGCCATTTCTAAGAAAATATTTTCAAGAATCCTTTTAAGAGGTAATTTTGGATTAAGCAATTTTGTCGTATTTTTGGAATTATTTTTTTAGAAAATGTATTTTTGTAATTTTTTTTTTTTGCAAATTTTTTTCCCTTTCTCTCTATAATGACAGGTCCTTATCAATCCTTTTAAGAGGATAAAAGATATCTTTATTCTTGAGTTCTTGACATAAAGATTCCGGTTAAGGATCTTTACGCATACGTCCTTTTTAAAAAGGAAATATATATATATAACACGCGCAGGTCCCTTGGCAATAAAATGTGGTCCTTGCTCAGGACTGATTCGCAATAGAGGAACGGTGCCTTGTTACTTGTATAGATCCCCTTTGTTCTTTTTTTTTTTTTTTATGAATATGTGATTAATTTTTTTTATTGTAATTTTGTTTTCGTAGAATTATATTTTACTAAAAGTTCCCTCCAAGTTCTAACTTTTGATCCCAATACCTCATAAATATGCCAGCTTTCTAGCAATGTTAAAGTTTTCTACAAACTACACTATATATTTAATTTTCATTATTTTGATTTATTTAAATTACTCCAACTGTCGCAAATATTTTTTTTAACAAATATTGATAGTGTTAATTTGAAAGTACTATCTATGCAAAAAGTACAACTAC
Organism: Lumnitzera littorea; assembly: GCA_024138015.1. NCBI lineage: Eukaryota > Viridiplantae > Streptophyta > Magnoliopsida > Myrtales > Combretaceae > Lumnitzera > Lumnitzera littorea. The sequence goes on from JAMXBB010000004.1 coordinate 5,122,082, forward strand.
TTAAAAATATTAAGTAAATCTTTTTAGAATTTTAAAAATAAAATAGAAAGATCTTAAAGGGAATAATTCCTTAAAATATAGACACCATATCTAAACCCTTTGTAAAAAGATTTTTAAGGATAAAGGTGACATATGGGCTTATGTCTAGTAAAATTCTTTTCCTGACTGGACCATTCCTCTTTTGCGATGTGTTTTTTTTTTTTTTCCTCTTACCCTTTGCCTTTTGTAAATGAGTCAAGTTGATATAGTATTAAGTTCAGACTTGAGGTAATCTCAAATTTCAAAATTCAAACTCTACTTAAACTTGGTCCAATTTAGAATTTTGAGTTCTAGCTCGAATTGATTAGACTTGTTGAACAATATTAATATTAAAGCTTAGTTAGTATTAAACTTAACCTTGATTTTTTTTACAAACTATGGGGCTCGAGCTTTACTTGATCAACAATGTGAGTAACTTGTGGTGAAATGAGAAAAATAAATTGATGGAGAGGGCATTTTCTCTAACAATATTAGACAAAATAAAATAAAATAAACAATTAAGCATAAGTGCTTTGACAAGGATTGGTTCTTATTAGATGAATAACTTATCATAATTCTTCCGAAGAACCTAGTTAAGCAAAGTTCTTAACAATAAAGTGATGTCCTTACTTGAGGATCAATCAGTGTTAGGGCATTTGTGCCTAATTGTTTCTCTTTTTTGTTTTTTTTCATCTATAAGTTTGTTAGTAAATGCAATTTTTCCTCTTATATGGATATCATATTATACTAAAAAATCTCTTTTAAGTTCTAAATCTATGTCTCAGTAAGTTTTCTACAATTTATGCTCTAAATGTAATTTTCATTGTTTCTTATTACTATTCGTAAAATAATTTAAAAAATATTTAAATGTATTACTTTAAAAATAATAATGAAATAGAAAGTAGGAAAACTTTATAAAATGCTAAAGAACTTTCTTCAAAATTTTTGGGCTCATTTACTTTTTGGAATGAAATATATAGAAAATAAAATTACCCTTTTGTCCTCAATTATTATTTTATTTGTGAAACTTTATTGTATATCTTGCTTTTGATTTCCTTTTATACCTATAGATCTTGGTTAAAGAATGGGTAAAGGGAGTTAAGGTTACTGAATGAAGCAAGAGTATGATAGTTGTTAAGTGTTTCCGAGGTTTATGGTTTGTGGAATAAGGGTAGATGATGAGAAGTGCAAAGCTTTAATTGCTTGGCCTTATTTTACCAATGATTTATCAAGAACTTTAGTAATATTTTAGCATCTCCTATTAAGATGACCATGAAGAAGAGAGTGAGAGAAGAATTACTTAGACCTGGTGAATGAGAAACTTATCTTTGCTCATGTATTGGCCTTACTAAACTTCGATAAGGTCTTTAAGCTAAAATATGATGCATTAGGTGTCGGTATCAAAGCTATATTAATGTAGGAAGGTTGGCCTTTTACTTATTTTAGCGAAAATCTCAGAGGAGCTGCAGTTTAATCTGTATACGATAAAAAGTTTTATCCTCTAATCCTAACCTTGATTGTTTGGCAATAAGACTTATTTATCATATAGAACTATTAAGAGCGTTGTTGAGGTATTTAAAGAGCTAGTCTATGCTATCCAAGCTGTAGGTTAAGTGGATGGATTTCATGAAAAGATTGTTATGTCCTAAATAAAAAAAGTTGAAATAGTTCTGTAATGTGAACGAATCTAAGATAAAAGCAGAGTTTACAATTACTATTGTAGATATAGTCCATATATGGCCTAAAGTTTGTCATATCGAACGAGCATGAGTGTTGTTGAGGTACTTAAAGAGCCAGTCTGTGCTATCCAAGCGATAGGTTTAGACTTGGGTGGTGGTTCAGACCGGCCTTGAACTGCTTGTTTAGGGGTCATGATTACGTTCAATCATGGCTGGCTCGTAAGTTGGCAGTTCAGGACTGGTTTACGATCCTTGAACTGTTTTTTTTTTCTTCCACCTTATCGATCTTTCAATTATTTTTTTTCTTTAATTCATCTATAAAATATACATTAAAAATGGAAAGAAAATATAATACAGAAGTCTCTTACAGTATGAATATCTAATGTCCTAATTTGATTGATTTAAGTGAAGTGGTTAGAGAGAAAATATTTTTTACAGTATTTTACAATTGCCCGGAAGTTGTCGACATATCTGCTAATTGGAATCAGACCGCTATAGTTTAGTTTGGATTTTTAGAAAACCTTTAGTTTGTTGATTAATTTTATATTTTCATAAAAACATCAAAGTATACATGACTATCTAAGTTAAATTTTTTGAAGGAAAATAATTTTAGTCGATTATAATTAGAAAAACCTAATGCTATATCAATACTTTTGGAAAAACCATACCATTTAGGTTTTTTTGACAATTAAGAAAAAAGATTTTTCTATGTAATAAAACTTTTTCATAAAGGATGAAAAAAAAAAAACTTAGTATGTATCATCTTGAGGTAACTGTTCATCCTTCTTACTTGATGTTACACATGGTTCTTGTCGTCTATAGCTCGTCTTGTACTAATCTTCTGTACAAGTATTATAAGCCCTACAACTAATTACTTGGCATTTCAATTAGTTGAAAATTGAAAAATCCGATTGAGTTTAAATTATAAAGTAAAACTAAAAATATTAATAAAAAATGATCCCATAAGTTCGAATTTTATAAAATAAGTAATAAAATAAGAGTATAAAATTTTTAAATTTTAAGTATATAATTTGTTATTTATTGAAAATACGTAAAATGCATTTCAATAATTAACAAATCGCTATAGATAAATTATATGTATACTAAAAATCATAGAATAGCCTAAATAATATTTAAGAATATTTATTTGTACTATATATGAATTTACATGTAGGTAGAAATACGCGTAATTACTTAAAATACGCGAAATGTATTAAAATAATACTAAATAATTAAAGAAAAATTAGAAAAAATAATTAATGATCTAGATTTGGGTCATAGAAATTGGGGAAAATAAGAAAAAAACTAGCTAATTAAATTAGGATAACACAAAAGGCAAATTGGAAAAAGATAAGGTTATTATTTAATTAAATTAATACACAATAATTCACCAAGATCTCTATAAATACCTCAAAATTTTCAGAAGCTCATTTTGGATGTCAGGAAGCTTAGAAAATTAGAGAGAGACGAAATTAAGAGTAAATTAGGATTTTACAAAAATTTAGCAAAAATCTGTACAATTGGGGCTTCTAAGAAGAACTCAAACCTGACGAGTAGCTGGAAGTGGACGGCCATCACCACCATATAGTGGTGATAGCGCCCAGGTGGGCCGACACACTCATGGCCATCGACAGTGGTCGGAGCCACCCAAACTGGAGAGTTTAATTTTCAGCTCAATTTTGTGTAATTTTGTAAAAATAGTAAATATTTTTAAAAACTTATGAATTTTGTTATTCTAGAATATTTTAGAATGTAGTTTTTAGGAAAAATATCATTTTGATGAAAATGTCCCGTGATATATGGTCCTTAAGAAATTATGCAAAATCCAGCATGTTTCGGTTTATATATAAATGACCTTAGCAGTATAGTTTTGAGCCTAAAATTTTTGTATAGACTACTTAGATGATATAGAATAGTGCTATAAAACTCGTTTTCAAAAATTAATTTTTGAAATTTTTAGATCTTAAAATGAGGCATAAAATGGGTAATTTAGGGTTAATTAAGTAATTAAATAGTTAAATTATTGATTTAGTGAGTAATTATATGTTTTAGAATGTTGAAATCTGATTAAGTATGATACTTATAGTATTTAGGTTGTTAGATGTAATTATTAGGCTAATTATATAGTAAATAAGTTAATAGAGAAAAATAGTAAATTTTAAGTTAATTTTGTAAATTAGGTGTAAAATTTAATTTAGGATGAATTTAGACATTTTGAAATGGTAATTGATGTTAAGAGATGGTAATTAAAGTGATAGAAATATTATATGTGTATTATGTACATAATAATTGATAGTACATAATATGCAATTATTGAAAATATAATAAATAGAAGATATTAGGATAAAAATTGATATTATATAAATAATAGAGATATATAATAAATCTAATAGAAAACTTAAATTTACGTAATTATATGAAAAATGTAAAAATTTCTTACATCAGGAGTAAATTCGGTATATTAATAAGGATTTAAGTATATCGAGTGCAATAAAATATTGATTAGGGGTAATTATAGTATTTGAGATATCTGGAAGTAATGTGATTAATTTCACATTATGAGTTGAAAAGAGTTTTTAAGGTTCGGGTATAAAACAATATTTATAAATCAAACTAGAACTAAAACCTAATTTAGAAATCAATGCGGAAACTAAAATTGAACCTAGCCCCAGACCTAAAATAATTATAAAAGATTTGAGAACCTAGATAATTGGACATATTAAATCCTAAACAAAAAATAACAATAAGCGTTATAGGATAAAACTAACCTATAATAGTTATATGAAAAATTGAAATTACGTTTGTGTTATAGGGATGATCGGTAATAACCTAAGCGAGTTAGAACTCAAGGGAGTGAGCGAGGAGTTGAGATAAGTTGGGATTAATACGTTGCTGCATTTTGGAGACTTGAGATTATACTTGGTTGTGCTTGTTAGATAGTTAATTGTGTGCATGTGCTTGATTATGAGTAATGCTATGATTCTATTTGTTGTTTTGGTTTGTATCGTATGAAGTGATCGATCACCCAAAACTGAACTTAACAAAGATATGACCTGTAAACATAAATCGAACCTGCATAGCCACCTATTAGGGGAAACCTAGAATTCTCTGGCCAAATACCAACCCCTTCGAAATGGATAGTGCTAGATAGTATAATGTGTCCCTTCTTCATCCTTAGTCGCGACAAGGGTGAAGTCAATGGTTTGAAGGTAGTCGCGGGAGAAGCGGTGTCTTCATTGCACAAGCTTGGGTTTGGTTGTGAGCTGTCGCATTAACAGCAACTCCTCAAACCAGATTAGAGCAGGCATAATTTCTCTAATCTTACGATGGGCCGGTTAACGTCGTGCGATAGCATTTGCTTGAACATGCATTGTACCAAATGATTTGGTTGATAACCTTGTTTGTATTTGTGGTATAGTTTTAAGTCCTCCTTCATAACTTACTAAGTTATAGTTGCTTACATCCCTATAGACGTCGTTGTAGGTGCTAGCTAAGAGAAGGCTTACAACTATTCTAAAGCTAACAACTATTGGATCTTGAAGAGTGAGGAAAAACATTTGAAGAATAGATATATATTTTTAAGGTCTAAGCTCTTATCTTAGAATTTTTTATTTCGGAATAATGTATTAATTAGGAAATAGATTACAGTGAAACATCGTAAACGTTAATTGTAATAACTAAATTCTAGTGTATATATATATATTCTTGCTTTCTTAAGTAAATAATTTATTTAAATTACGAATTGTTTATTTCAAAGTAAGTCAGTTGTGGATGCCTTGTATAGATCAGGTTTACGATAGCGGTTGTAAGGCCAACTTTTATTTTAGAATGGTTTATACGGCGGGACTGTTACGACTCTGCCGCTTCGGAGCGTGACAAGTATTTGCCTCAACATTGACAATGGATAAGGAAGCTTGGCGTTCGTCAACGATTAAGGCTGCTGTACTAAACGCTTGCTCAACGGTCACCGTTGAAGTCAGAGTAGCGAATACTTCATGAGCAATGAGAAATAGTAGTGGGTAGTCTATTCTATGCTTTTATCACCACTTTAAAATATCGAAGTCATTGATAAGATGTTTTCAGAAAACTCGAAATTCATATGATGTAGTGTCGCATCTCAGATATTGGATCACCAGACCATTGCCTCTTCAATTTTTGCTTACCCATAAAAGAGTAATACCACTCCTTGTTAGGTGGTGAAAAAAAGATTAATGATTGGCCACCGTACTGACTTTGATAGTAGCTAAGTATCTCCTTTATGTCGGCCGTCGCTGTTGACACTTGTTGTTGTGTTTCCAAGTTATACACGTCTTGAAAATCCATTAGATCTTAAAGGTAACTATAATAAGTTTTCAAATACATTGATAATAATTCCGCTTTATAAAGAGGGTCTAAAATAGTTACTATGAGATAAATACGAGAAATTTCTTTATAATAAGTTAACCACTTCAACGTCATATTGTATACGCATGCATGCAGGTTTGGATCCTCACTGGCCTGAATTAGCATGCCAAGTATACTAATGGTTAACATAACAAACAAGTGAATATTAAGTTTGTAAACTTGTAAAAAAATCTTAATAGTATCATGAAAAACTTTCAAACTTTAAGTAATTGGATACAAATATCCCAGTTACTCGAGAAAATGTCAACTCTCTGCATGTTATACATTGCGAAGTTACATAGCAATTCGCTATAAGAAACTGTGCCATATAACAACTTATAAGTTGACTTCTAGTGATGTTACACATCTATCTTAAATTTATAAGGCCTCCTCCCATACTCCATGCAGAAGTTCCTCCACTTTTTGTGATGGGACGGCCTATTTATTATTGTCTTGATGATGTTCTTAATCATGCAAAGTTGTAATGTCATCCTTGACACATATTACTCTCAAGAATATGATATGCACAACGTATGTGGAAAAAAATCCCCCCTAATGCTAGTTGACAGTAATTTTGTAAATCAGATATTGATGCAATATTAGCAGTTGTATTATCAAAACTAATAGAAAAAATTTTCCTTTCTAATTTGTATTCATTCAGGATTTTTCTAATAATTTTATAAATATTTTACGTCGTGTGTCATTGTTAAATACCCTTAAAACCAATAATCATTTATTAAATTGCCAATTATTATCTACTCAGTGAGCAGTAACACTCATATAAGAATTATTATAAAAAGGATCTGTCCATATGTTTGTACATATGGACACTTGCGTATCGAGGGAAGCAAACTTACTTGCGAGCTCCCTTTTACCTTTATGGTAGAGTTCTTGCGTGACTCGAGTTATCGTTTTGTGGTTAAGCTATCGCGGGCTGGGATTAAACGTCTCCCACTTATATCGACTTTGCCACTCTGATGCATTCGTGTTGAATGAGAGGTGCATGTTCGCCAAGTACTGTACTAGGTTATATTTATACCTCTCTTCATCATACCTCGTTAGCATTTGTCTGGATGAACCACCGTCTTGGATAATCTATTGCTGCGTTTTATCTATTCCCACTTCCCTAGGATGCTTTGACCTTAAGTACCTGTTAAGGATACCATATTCTTATCTCATTTTTCACGTGTAACTCACATTGCAGTAATTGCAGAATACCCTTAAGTTCTCCCTTTCGTCTGTATCTTTATAGAAATGAGTAGTAAAAATATTAGACTTACCAAGTTTAAGGGGCTTACCTGAGCTGGATGGTCTTGAACTGTTGGGCTCTTATTGTCCCATATGTTCCTTTTTTATTTCGAAAATAATTTCTATGTTGTCCTCATCCTCGAACATGCTTATGAGGAAACTCATCTGTAGGGGTTCAAATCCTATGAATTATGTAGGGATGCTCATACGAGGAGGTTCGAATCTAACATGATATTTAATGACACTTATGCATGGAGGTTTGAAATTGGGAGGTGGCTTGCCCCGGTAGCTCATGTATTGATGTTCAATGTCAAAGCCAGGAGGTAGTGTACCTTAATTACTCGTACAACGAGGTTCTATATTGAAGCCCAGAAGTAGTGTAAGTTTTTGTTTCATGTTCTCAATTATATTGTGTATCATCTGCTCATTCAAGTCATACTTGTTATCCGGATACGCCTGAACATCCTTAAATAGTAGTGGTGCAGATGACATATTAGAAATTCCAATGCCCTTACCCTTATTTTTACTACTAGATGATGAATTGTGTTTTTTATTAGAGAAGGTATTGCACAAAAATATTTCCATTGATGCAAATATTTTTTTCTCTTACTTACTACAACAAAGAATTATGAGTAAAAGACAGAAATAATATATAAGAGAAAATAAAGTGAAAATTATATAGTAGGTATGTGTATGTCATTGTTATTTACTAATGTAAATTATTTTGTCTACACAAAAGTGGAGAATTACGCACAAAAATTGATAGTTAGTAGAAGAAAATATTTTTAACAACGTTTCATAATTAAAAAAAAATTGAAGGTAGAATGGTTGGAGTTGGAGAGATTTAATTAGTTTGCAGAGTAAGTATTGCTGCTAGACTTGAAGCTGCTCTTTATAAGGATCGAGGAATGTATGAATGCATCGTTTGAATTTTGAAATTTGAAATTTAAATTTTAAAATTTTAAGTAGTTTAATGCCATATATTTTAAATTTTGAATTGCAAATTTAAAATTTGTGATACATATACCAAAAGTTAAATTTACATATACAAATTTAACATGGGATGAGATAGAGGACAGGAGGGTAAGGGTCTGGGGGGGGAAGGGGGAATAAGGATGAAGGGTAGGGGGGAATAAAGTAGAAAGAGGGGAGGGGTAAGGGTCGGTCATTTTGATAGGTCAATTTTTTTTTTTAAATGAGGCGGTCCTTGAACTATTAAGTCAGGTAGTTTCACTCAAGTGAATCACTTAGGCCCTAAAAACCCGATAGTTCGGTCCTACCACTAATGGGTTGGGCCGGTTCACGGTTCAGAATTGGCCCTTACCTAGGTCTAGACAGGTTAAGTGGATAGAGTTTATGAAAAGATTGTTATGCTTTGAATAGAAGAAGTTGTAACAGTTCTACCGTGTGAACTAACCTAAAATAGAAATTGACTTTACAATTACTATCGTAAATATAGACTACACAAGGTGTTCATGACTCAATCAATTTAAAATATCCAGTCTCATGCTTGTTAACGATCAAACCTGTGATATAACCTTTCAAGATACATATTTTGTATGACTTATTGGATAACACAACAATATTTACATAAACGTTTTACACATAGAGTTATAATTTACAATCAGCATTTACTAAAAGCTATATATGTTAAAGTCTACTTACAATAACATAGGAAACTAGTGGGTTTTCCAAAAAATTCCCAATTTTTCTTCAAAAAAAAAAAAAGCCAAAAGCCTAAATTCGATAGATTTTTCATTCTTCACTTTTCTAGCCAAATTGTACACTAACTTAAGGATGGTGATATCTGAACATCTTAACCTTCATTAGTCACTTACAAAAGAGTCCATGGAGATATGACCACAATTAACTCAGTAAGTGAAACTAAGTTAAAAGAGTACCATATAATTACAAACAAGGTTAGTAATTATAATGAAATACTATACAATCAATCACTTGAAATATCACATAATGTTATCTAGATCATTGTGAGATTAGAGAAATTGCATCTGCTCCAACTTGGATTGAGAAGTTTTTAGTGACTTAAAATCAGACCAAACTTGAGCTTATGCAATGGAAAATATCCTCTTCCTATGACTACCTTCGAACCACAGCCTCATCTTTGCCATAACTTTTTCGCCTATCATTTAGTTTGATTAAGGATTAGGAAATAACTATTTCGGTTATCCTCATTGAAAGAAGTCAGTATTTGGTCTAATGCTCCTAATCATTTCCCTAACGATTGCTATGCATGTCTAGACTTAAGTTAGTAGTCAAATTACTCTTAATTCCATTTAAGAGTAGCTAGACAAGTTCATAACAAAACAAAATGAAATAATTATGCAGAATAACACATTAAGGAGTTTAACTCCTATCACAATCAGAATATCAACTATACACATGGCATGTGCACATATAGCTAGTTTATAACCACAATAAAAAATACTCTTAAGCTTTTAGATATTTTAATACAATATTTCAATAAGTGATAAAATCATGATCCTAACTTACATGTCCAAACACTCACTATGGAAGACTCATGTCTTTGACACTTTGTTCAATAGGAGACCCTATATATAAATACAAAATCTAAAGTTAGTTTTCGTAGAAGTTACAAAAACATTAAGATTCTATCTATTTGTATTCCGTTAGGCAGTTATATATATAAATATGTATATATATCTAAAGTATATTATTATTGTCCTTATATAATGGAATATAGTTTTATTATATAAGTTAAGTTAAGTTATTAAATATCAATAATATACGTAGTTATACCATTACGTATAATATATCGTTTTGATATCGAAACGTACTTTTAATCAGTTAAATCACGTTTCAATTATAGTAGGGTTATCATAGTACATAATCTCTTGTAATATTATAAAGATATAGGTTATATTACCTAAGATTGTTTGATTTTACTAAAAGTAGTATTATTGGGTTTATACACACCTAACATTATGTATTAAGGGTTCTATTTTGAAAGATAATTTCTAAAGAGTATTTTGAGTTTATGATGTACCCATATGTGCCTATAATAAGTATTATTGTATTATACTTATTTTTTGTAATTAAACTATATTTTATATAATATGCTAATATAACATAATTATATAGATATTATTTAATCTTAATATGTATATATCATAACCTAGTTGTAAAATTATCATTAAATATATAAAAATTCATTTTTACCAAATCTGACTAGTTTGTATATATGTAGTTTTTATTTTGATATTTAGCACAATTTATCCTATTATTACTAAAAACGTGCCTTTATTCGTAATTTAAGCTATTTTACTTTATAAATTCACAATAAATAACTCAGGTTACCAAATAATTCAGAGAAAATTTCTATAAATTCCTAAAAATATGAGGAATTTAGTCATTACTTGGTTTCATACTATAGATTTACCGCTTATATGCTCGAAATGATAATTTTACTCTTAAATTGCATTTAATTAACCAAATGTTATACTTTTATACAAAATTATTTTCAATATATCCTAACATCATTACAATTCACCAAAAATTACTATCTATCATTTCCATTAATTAATTTCATAAAAACCTATTTGTTTCATCATTTTATCTTATTTCTAACTATTTTTAAGGCAAAAAATTACATTAAATATAAAAAATACCTAAATTAAAAATATGGCTACATAGAAATTAAATATATATCATATGTATTTTACACAAAAATTTTAAGTTAGAAATTACATCATTTGATATATTTATTTTTAAAGTGAAAATTAGAATGAATAGTGACTTTCTTAAGTAAGTATATTAAATATTATAAATTTTACAAAAATAAAAATATCACACAAAGTTATATCTAAAATAACCTAAGTTTAAAATTTTTCATAATTTTTTGGGTGAATTTGATAATTTTTAAAATTTAATAAAAAATAAGGTAAAAATTTGATTAATCTATTCATCGAAGCTTTAGTAACCGTTGCATGGTGGAGGGTTGTCGGAAAGCCTAGGCGTGGGTGGAATAATTGTGGCCAAAAGGGTTTTATAGTAGGTCGTCGTAAGGCCAAGGGATTGCGTAAGCTCAGTAGGGTACTCTATTTTTGTAATTTTTTCTAAATTATTTTTATTTTCTAGAATTTTTCCTCTTTCTATCATAGGTTTCAATTTGCTAAACTATTGAAGTTTTGATATAGTTTGCTATTTATCGGAGTTGATTTTTGCTGCATGGGATTTCTTTGATTTTTTCCTCCTTTTAATTCAAGAAGGAGGTGTCTATTTTTTGTTCATTTGCCTTTTGATTCATCATGTCCTATCCTAATGTATTGCCACAGGAATTGTCCAGCTGATTCTAGATTGATTTCAGCAACTTTGGATAACTTTTGGTTGGTTTTTGATTTAACTAATAATATTATATATGTATTATGTTAATATTTTGTAAATTTGTTAATATACATGTATATATCCTTTATATGTATTACACGTAATGTATAATTATGTTTCTGACGTATCTTTTATCTTTAAGATATATTTTCTTCTTATTTTATGAGTTTATCTCTTATATAATTATATAATTTAGAGTTAATTTACTAGTATAATTATTATATATACCGAGTATATTCAAAAAATATGTATATACTCATATAATATATTACATTATATTATTTCCTTTTATAACCTAATTAACTTATTTCTAAATTCTCGTTACATTCTGAGCTCGGTTTTAAAAGTTTTTATCATTTTTACTCTATATTGAATAGTCATATTTTAAAGGGTAAAATTGAGATTTTCGATCATTATTTTTGAAATCTAATTTCACCGGGTTATTTCAACTAACTTTTATATTATAGTTGTAAAGTTTGGATTCAATCGAATAAGTTTTTTCGAAGGCCTTAAATTTGGGTTTGGTTGCACTAAATGCAATTTTAGGAGCTTATAAAGATTCTCTTTTATAATTATATACGAGAATGGGAAGGCTAACATAGAGGTCGATGCACAATCAAGGAGACATACTCCCCTATCAAATCTTTAGAACTGAACCGACTCTTAGGTTTTTTCCATGATTAAGGAGTTTTATGCTCAGGGCCCATATTTTAGTTTGACTATTGCTAAGTGTAGTAGAATTGTTATAGTTGATAAGTATTTTATGAAAGAAGGAATTTGGTTCCAAAATGGGAAGCTATGTATTTCAAGTTGTTTAGTCCAAGAACAACTATTGTGTGAGGTATACAATGGATGGTTGTTTAATCACTTTTGTGAAAAGAGAACAGATGAGTTGTTGATGGTTCAGTCCTTCTAGGTAGGATTGATGAGAGATGTCTAGGAGGTGTTGAAAAGTTGTGCCATATGCAAAAAAGCCAAGAACCAAACGAAGTAGGGAAATTATACGCCACTGCCACTTTTAACCAAAACGCGGTTTAAGCTGAGCATAGACTTTATCCTTAGATTATTAAGAATTGCTTGTGGAAAGGATTCTATCATGATTGTTGTGGATAGATTTAGTAAAATGATACACTTGGTCTAGTACTATAAAATTGATGATACTTTGCATGTTGCTTCTCTTTTTTTTATACGAGATCGTCAAATTGCACCAAGTACCATGTAGTATAGTCTTTGATCAAGAACTAATATTCTTGAGCTATTTTTAGAAGACCCTGTGTCGTTGACTTTAAACAAAGCTGATGTTCAACATTTGATGCTATCTTCATATCAATGGATTGATTAAGGTTGTCAACAAAACACAAGGATCTTTACTCTAAGCTACAATGGTGAAAGACCTTACTAATTGGGACTTGTGCCTGCCTATAGTAGAGTTTGCTTACAATAGATCAACACATATTATAATTGCTAAGTATCATTTTGAAGTCGTTTACGAGTTCAATTTAGACATTCCACTCGATCAAGCCCCTTACAAAGCTTAACAACTAACTATAATTTACCAAGCCCGACCTTGTAGAAGATCCACCAAGAAGTGATTGAGCACATTAGTCGAGCTACCACTAAGAGCAATGAAGCCAAGGAAGGCAAGTGAGGCAATTCCAACTTGGAGATCTCCTATGAGTCTATTTGACTAAAGAAAGATTTTCAAATCTAAGGAAGAGCAAGTTATCTTCCTGAGTTGACAGACCGTTTCAAATTACTCCACAAAATCAATGACAATGCCTTCGAGCTTGAGCTACCTTAAGGTTATGTTATCTCCATTATGTTCAACATCGCTGACTTAAGCCCCTATGTTGACTGCCATTTTGATTTGATCCTACATCCTTTGCAACTCAAAGGGAACGATAAAAATGAAATTCGAGACTTAATTACTCATTCTAACGTCTGAGGCCTACTTAGCTTTGCTCTCAAAGTTCTATCCTACCAAACTATTAAGGAAGAGACCAGTATCATCCTAAAGATCAATTTGTATGAGTCCCCAAGCTTTTACTAAGCCTATACTATCTCTTAGATGAGATTGAATAGTTGGCCGACCTAAACAACTTGGCCATCCTTACCACTGGCTTATTTTAGCTAAAACCATGCTGTCAATGAGTGTTGTTAACCTATTTGGAGGCCTTTAGGTTGTCACCAAAACCATATAGATATGTCCATTCATGCCAATAAAAGCACCCAATCATTACTTGATGTGATCTTGGCACCATTTCTATCTGCACTGGCTGCAATGCATATTCTCTTTATTCTTTTGCCATTTTGCCCCTTTTTAGCATGCATTAGGGATACCTATTGTATGGTCCTTTTAAAATGTCCTTTTTTGGTATTTTTCTTTTTACTTGTAACCTTAAAGAGCTACTATAAAAGGCTTGTTTTTCTATAAAGATTTAGTAGTGAGTAAATGTACCCTTTTTACATCTTAATTCTTGAGAAGTTTGCTTCCTAGGTCCTCTATTCTTATCAAGCCTTTAAGCATGGTTTATAGCAAGTGACCTAAATTTACTTGTACATAATATCAAGTGAAATTTAGGTTTGTGTGAGCTAGGTAGTGCATCATATCCACTTGGTTGTGCATGAGTTTCACTTAAACCCTCACATAAACCCTTGTTCATTTTGGCTATAGTTTAGCAAGACCTACTCTTGTTTATTTCTTGTGTGATACTATGTGTATCTTCATCTACAAGGTATATCAACTTCATGAGGCATATCATAGTTGCTAAAGTGTTGTCATTACCAATTGCAATGGCTAAAAATAAATTGCCATTGCAAAAGATCATAGCTAGAAATTGAGTATTGTTGTACAAATAAAAAGAAATTAAAGGAAGGGGACATTTGCTTTAACAATGTCAAAGAAAAGAATCAATGGTACTTATTATGTCGATCGATAAGTAGCGTATAAATTCTACTGACATTTAAACACTTAAAAATAAACGAATGCATCTTTTGAAAACGTATCAATTATATATTTATGTATTAAAATTTTATTAATATTTACACATTACTTATCAATTAACGTAGTATATTAATACCAATAATCCTTTCTCCTTCTTCTATAAACCTTACTTTGTTGAGTAAGGAACTTGGGAGTTCCTTGATCTTGGAAAGGCTGTAAAGCACCTTATACTATGTCTTTATTCTTGGACTTTGGCACAGGGACCTAAGTTTTAGGTCATTCACATGGAGTTCCCTCGGTATAAATGGAGGTCCTTACTTTAGGACCTGTATGTGTTAAATTAGTGCCTAACATTTACTAATTTATTTTTTTCATTTTCATTTACATATAGGTGGGAAAATGTTTATTCTTTTCTATTGCAATGTTTTTGTAATTACATTCTCTAAGTTCTAAATTTAGATGTCAGTAATCCTCTTTGCTACCTTTTGAGCAATTAAGATTCGTTCTTAGGTATTGGTATTTTTCTTATAAGCTTGAGGTAAACGAAAAATCGATTCTCATTCTTAAGTGCTGGAAATCCTTACTGTAACCATGGAAAACAAAAGGCCTAATCACATTATATAAGATAGCCATAGAATGTTTGAATCCCTCAAGGCTCATGCTTCCAAGGAAGAGACTATAGAAAAAGCTCTTAGGAGAGGAGGATTACTTGTTTAAAATAACTTATACAACCCATAATGCACATCTATTTGACTTTCTTTAAATAGTAAATTGCCCTTTGCATTGAAATTCAATTGACATATATAGTTTACCTTGTTCTTTTTTATTTATTTCTTATTCAAATTAATATCGTATAATTATTTGTTTAATAGTAATAAGTAATAATAACATTGGGAACTACGAAAACTTTAAAAAAATATATATGATTTTTTTTTTTGTGAAATTTTAGGGATAAAATGAAGAGATGTTTATAAAGAAAAGTTTTTTTAGGTCCTATTTAGATTGTCTTTTTCTTTCATCTATATCTTATCTGTATTTGTTTGAAAAATTGTTTTATCTGTATCTTATTTGTTTTTATTTCATAATTATGATGAAGATAGTGATCAGAATATCTGAATTTAGTAATGAAAATTTACATGCTTTTAAGAGCAAATAGTTGAAAAAATATATTTTATGTATTGAAAATGATTATTTTAATTGGTATCGGTAATCTCCTGAGAAGTTGTTGTACTAGGAGATAAAACCATGTAACATTTGACGCTAAAGTGAATAATATCTTAGTAAGAAAGGTTCCGATCAAGTTGTTACAAGTGGTATCAGAGTAATCCACTAGCCTAAAAGGTAGAGCCCTATTTGGTGGTAGTCTTAAACCTGTGTAATGAAACCGATAAAGATGGTGGTTCTATAAAGGAGGTGGATTGTAATATCTCTTATATACTAGATGACGAAATTCTAATTAAGTTGTCTTTTACTGTAGCGACTTAGAGAACATCGAAGCTCTAAAGTTAAATTGCTCAGGTTAGAGCAATTCTAGGATGGGCGACCTCCTAGAAAGCTACTGCATCGAGGGATAAAATCTTATGATGTCTAACACACATTAATCCCATGAGCATCTTGTCCATTCTCATTTAATCACAATAGAGAAGTTAGTCTAAGTAAAAAAACTCACATTGGTTTTAGGGATAATTAGGCTCGAACTAGTGACATCTACCACCTTAAGGTGACAATCTATCACCGATTTATATCTCTTCCCTGCTCTCATCAAGAAAAGAAATAAAACAGACTAATCTTAAGACTCCTAACCAACTCTAACAATTGGTTTGGTTTTTAAACACAAACTTCATCCTCTAAATCGATAGGCCTCTAATCCCTAGTTCTATTATAAATTCCTAATTTCTTTACTTACCAAAGAAAGCAAAGATGACTAGAAAGCGGATAATACCTAGGTAAGAAAAGTTTCGATCGGGTTGTTATTCTTGCCAAACACTAATATTCAAGTAGATAATAATAAAACAGAGAAAAGATAAACTAAACAGAGCCTTAATTAATAAACATGATTTCATTAATGATAAAGATGATTTAAAGTAATTATTTATTTTCAATTTGCCACCTTTTAACTTGTCTCTATCCTGTATAATTTCTTTTGCCAAATATGAACTTCCGGCCTATTATTTTTCACAATTATTTGGCCTTTTTGTTTTCATGCAAAAATTAACTATAAATCCTTGTTTGACCGAAAAGAAAAAAATATTACTGAATCCCATATATCGGAAATACTTGTTTAATTTGAAAAAAAAAAAAACAGTTTTTCTAATGAATTTTTTGTCTGTTCATGTGGAATATTAAACGAATTCCTTTTTACCAGTTGCTTGAACGTCGTTTTTACCTTTTCGTTTTTCCTAGAAAAGTTTAATTGCAAATGAGTTTCCTTCTTACTTTGTGTGCACTTGACTTCTAATCTAAATAATAGAGCATTTATACTCTGAAATCTTTAGGAAAAAAAAAAAAATTCATATAAACTCATTCATGACCATTTTGCCTTCTGCTTTTTATGATGATCAGAATTCCATGTACTGAAATATTGCTCCCTTGAGAGTGATTACGGATTTATTGTTAGCCTAACTACTTCTTAAGAGGTTACTTCTTATAAAAATTTTTTTAGTAAGCATGTTTAAAATTAGAATTTTAATGAACTCCGCCATCACACTAAAGGTCATCTTCATTATTAAAGTTCTATCACCTTGTACTTGATAAATATCACACTCCATGTTTTGAGTGTTTTTTATTACTTTGTGCAAGGGTACCCTAGCAAAAATAGGATCTAAAATTGCAAGTTTCAATGATTTAGAAATCTAAATACTTAATTTCACAAATAAGGAAGGCTAAATGTACTCGAAGCAATACAAAGGATTATATTTATAGTTTACCCCATTAAAAAAAAAAAAAACTCAAATTAATATCGTCTAGTATTTTTTTTTTTCTAACTATGAAGAAAGAGAATTTGAACTCTTATTTACTCTAATATAAGACCAATGATAATATCATTAGATTACAATGGTTTTAGCTCTTAAGTATCTACTGTAACAAAAATTAAAAAACAAGGAAAGATATCACGTTGATCGATCCAATTAAGAAGATTCAACCCCTTATTCTTTTGGAATGCATGATACAATTACTAAATTTGATGTATATAACGATCATTAAGAATTTATGTTTAGGCTAGAAAATAAGAAAGGTAAAATACCACAAAGAGAAACTATAAAGAGTATGAAATTAAATATAGATATTACAATCCCTAATCTTAATTTGCGAATAGGCCTCCAATATGTTTCTGGGGGATGTTTATTAAGTGAGTTTATAGGTGGATTTTAAAAGAAATACAAATTTCTAAAGTATTCCTTGAGGGAAATATGACTTAAGTGCAATTATTTTTAATCAAAAAGAAAAAAAAACTCTCAACAATTAGAAATCATGAACCTTTTTCTCATTAGTCATTATTCCAGCTAGAGCTACAAAAAATATATATTTTCATTATCCTTGCGTTCTCATCAGAAATTCCTTCCTGATTTTCAAAAGAATAAGCAAGACGGATCCTCCTATCACAGTTTCCAGTCCAAGAGGCTAAAATCCTCTTCATTAACCCAAAACCACTCGAGCTCGGATGAGTTTAGACTGCGTATGCTTCGATCGAGCAGCCACTTAGATGGTGATGCTTGCTCATCCCATATAATCCACCATTGTTGCAAAACAGATATATTAAAGACTTGTTCAACTTCACAAGCATGATAAGTGTTAATTCTTCCCTGGAAATGGATTCAATGCTGCTTGAATTTCTTCTAGTGTCCGCCCTTTGGTCTCTGGTACCAGCTTCACCACAAACAGAACTGTGAAGCCGCATACGCTTGAAAATATGAAGAATGTTCCTGAAAAATGATAATTAAGAAGTAAATTTGTAGCCCACATCGCTTCTATTAGTTTAAACTTTCAGATTAGCTTGTTGTGGAACTGAACACAATCACGCGTTTTTGTAAAAGTGCAAGAGGAGCAGCAGCGGGAAGTTGAAATATTATGTTTACCTAAAGAGCTCCAATCCATCATGAAGTTAAAGGCAAATGATATGATCCAAGAACCAAACCAGCTGACTAACGAAATGAGGCTACCAGCTGAACCCTTCATGTTTATTGGAAAGATCTGCAAGGGAAAGAATCCTTTGAAGCTAAATTTACGAGTTTCTTCTTCGAATCGAAGATTATTTGAAAGTTCTGATGGAGAAATTCAGACCCAGTTGAAGTATTATGAGGCCAATACTTACTTCTGACATTATGACCCAAGGAATTCCTCCCATGCCTAGTGAAAAAGATCCAACAAAAACCTAGCAGAAGAAGAAATTATTGGCACATGAACCTTCAGAATGAGCATTAACATGTGAATACCTCTAGCATTTTCAATTGTAATCAGCAACCTCTCTTATGTAATGTTTGAGCCATTAATTTTTAGAAATATATAAGCAAATCCTAGATAATTTTCATGAATGCAAGGACAATCTTTAAATAATTTCATAAAGATTGCTCCAGTACATGTCGGGGTTATAAGCGCACATTTGAAAAAATTGGGCGTTCTGATATAACTTTAAAAGTTTACAGGGGCAAGTGTAAATTACCCGAGTAGAAGTCATTGCATTAGATGAAGATGAAGAAAGGAATAAGCAGGATAGTAAAGTAGAAGATATGCAGTACCAGTACTCCAACAAGTGCCAAAAAAGGAGAGAACCCCTTAAACATTTGAAGATCCTAATCATAAAAGTGGCAAAGCTTAGTTATTCTGCAGCAAAAACTAAGACAATGTGAACCTGTAAATATGCTTAATAGTTAAACCGTACCTGGAGTAGAAAAGAAAGTCCAGTCAGGAAGCAACCCAAGCATGTTCCTGTTGCCGAAACCTGAAAACTCGCAAATATCAGCTTTTGAGCTTGATAACAATTTAATCTAGATATAGGTAATTGCATTTACCAATAGAAGAGGCCTACGACCGGATCTGTCCATCAAGAGTGCACCTAAGGCCGTCATTGGAATCTACAAGAAGAAAATTTCCAGTCTCAAGGATGTTATAAGACATGTCATTCAGGAAGACTTTTATTAGCAGGTTAGAGACAATAAACCTGGACAAACGCCATTGCTAAAGTCCCAATGCTACCTGAGAAGCCTATTAAAATGAAAAATTTATAGTCAAAAACCTATTGCATGTCTTGTTTTACCTATTCTGGGGGAGGTTTAGTGAGTGAACCCCTCGTACCAGCTGATATGAATATGTAACTAGCATAAAATATTATGCCATTGACTCCTCCAAATTGCTGCAGTGCCATCAAGCCGACTCCAACCTAGAAGTAGCCAACGAGTCACCTCATAAGCCATAGCACGAATGTCAGCAAAGTAGGATTTTTAATTCAAAATACTCACCGTGAGTGAATAGGCATATTGGCACTGAAACAAATCACAGATGCTTGCTTCTGAGAGCTTCTGAAGAGTTTCTGTATACTCCTATGAAAATAATGTGAGCCTTAAGAGGGAGAAAGATATAAATTCACTCTTTTAAGTCTATTGAATGGGAGAAGAAAATTCATATGATCAAAACAAGTTACTCTGATTTCAGCTGCCTCGTGAGATATATCAGCATATTTCCCTCTGAGGCGTAGTAGGGCAACTTCACAGCCTTTCATCTGTCCAATTTTTGCCTGCATGTCATCAAACATGCTTGAATTCAATGAGTCATGCCATGAAAGAAAGAGCTCATACAGATTCATAGACTGCATATTGAAAAATTGAAGGTAGAGTGTTTTACCAGCCATCTTGGAGACTCGGGGATGAAAAACAGACCGAGAATCTGCAGGATGCATGCGATGAGTCCTGAAAAGACAAAGGGGTCATGCTGAAATCAGAAATCAATACTTGCAGTGATATTAGGGATGGTATAACAAGTCATGCTCGTAGCATTACCGATCAAAGCCAAAGGACGCCAAGCCACAAAAGCTCCAATAAGATACATCATGGATGAGCCGCAGCATATCATTAACTGATGAAAGGAAGTAGTAAGGACAGCAAGTGGATTACTCCTGATAAACCTGATGTCCTAATTCCTAGTCCAGGAAATTTTACGGCATTACCTGATGTACGGTTGTAAAACCCCCTCGAAAATTCTTGGGTGTAATTTCAGCTATGTAAATCGGCACCTGTTGGAGGATTTCATTAAGGGGATCACTAGTAGTTATCATTGATCGATATTGCATGCATAACCAGACAGAAACATGAACAGCTAGGTAAATTACCACATAAGAAAGGAGCCCCATACCACATCCTACCATTAATCTTCCAGTGTCAAGCCAAAAAGTGACCTTCAAAGAAACACTAAACATATCAGTTTCAGAAGATCAACTAAAAACTAGGCGTGTGTGATAATTATAATCGTCTTTTTTAGTAAATTACAGTTAATGTTGTAGCAAAACCTCAAAATTCTAAATTTACACACCGACACACCTTGAAAAATGTTGACACCGCATGATTCCTTCTCCAACATAATTGAAAGTCAGTTTTTGGTACTAATATGCATTTGTAATTAAGTTTTTAAGCCAATTTTCTACTTGACTTGGGTTTTTTTTTATCTGATTTGATACTGCAATAGTTCATAGAGGTTAAATTAGGTGATAAATTGATACTAAAGAATAATTACAATGTAAATTGATATAAAAGATTGACTTAGTAACATATTGGAGAAGAAATACTACCAAGTCGATATTTTGTAAGAGCTGTAATTACGCAATTCTGGGAATTCGATCCAACTTATTCATGTAAGCGTCAAGAATTCGACCTCATACAAATTATCACATTTTACTCCGACCCTTGAGACGGGGCATATAACACCAGCATACAACGCACAGAGCAGGTATATATAAAAAAATTAAGGAGCTCACCTTTGAGAATGCTATACCAACCCAACCAACTATACAGAGTATTTGTGAAATTCCCATTGTCTGCCCAGGGTGAATTAACAAACTTTAGAACAGCAGTAGTTTTCCAATATGTTTATAGCAATTTCTACTAAAACCTTCTGAGATAATAAAACCAGCGGAATTACTTACACCTCGTCGGCCAATGTAATCTGCTATTCTTCCACTAATAACTGCACCAATCATAGCTCCAATATTCAGAACTGAACCAAAGACCGAGTACTGAAAATTTGCCAAGTAGAAAAGATTCATAAGAAGAACAAGGAGTTTTATGGTAATCAAAAGAATATATCTGAGCCATCTGATCTCGCATAATCATATGCCATGGAAGCTAAACTGGATTTTACTTGAGAAATGTAGACCAACAGAATCAAGCGTCCGGCTTAAAGACTAATTTTTATGACAATAAGGTTCGAGCGAACTATAAGAGCTGATAAATAATTTTAGCCCACCTGAGCTGCAGTGAGTCCCAAGTCTTTAGTGATTCCAGCTTGAGCAGGTGATGAATATCCAATCTTGAAAAATCAAAACACACAGACCCCTTGCTTTAGCAAAAAAGTTCAAGAACAACTTGACTTCATTTGTCAAAAAATGCTTCAGCTACCCCAGCAACCATGCATCCTGTCCTAATATGTATAATGATATAGATCTACGCTGATGCAAAGGCTGAAAGATGCAGTTCATAGTGCTCAATTACACAGATCCATTCGATCCTCTTCACAAGAAACAAGAAGAAGAAGAAGTTACGTTGTATTAGGGGATAAATCCAAAACCATTAAATGTCATGCTCAGTTGAAGTTTCGCTGTCAAATTCTATACTTACAAGTTTGAAATTGTTAAATAACATAATTAATTGATTTTTACTCATCAAATTTGCTGCCTTATAATCTTGTGAAGATGTTGTGGTGAAATGCTCATCGGTTGAGGGACGAAGCCGTTAAGAAATATGACAGTTGACAAAAGTGGTACATTTGATAAGCAAAAATTCGATTGAGTATCATATTTAGCAATTTTAAACTTCAGAAATAAAATTGCATGAAGACACAAAGTTCAAAGAGTGGTATTGACATCATCCCCCTATACTATTGTTAAATTCTTTTCCCTATGCTTCCAGAGATCAGTCTTATCATCCCTCACACAACTATGGCATTAGTATCTGGTTTCCTATTTGAATGAAAAATTTGCAGATATTGAAAGGTTAATAGTATCAAAAGTGCTATTGAATTTTCACTTTATATACGAACTAAGAAATTTTTTTGGAATGAAGCACAAGCTACCGGCTCCCCTCCTTTGTTAAAAGCTCTGCATTGACAACACTGCTGCTTTTAAATACAAGTGCAGTCAAGTGTAATTAGAACTGTAGACAAGTCGAGACAAGATGATATGGTATTAAGCTCAAGCTCAAGTTCAACTCGAAATTAACTTGGAACTCAATTCGAGGTCAATTGAGCTTGACTCAAATCTAATAAGTTTAAGCTCAACATAAATAAGTTCATTTAAGCTTCATTTCTCAGAAAAAAAAAATATCTTTTTTCTATTTTAACAATATTAGTATTAAAACTCAGACTTAAGCTCAACTTATATTTATACTCAACTCGCTTGATTGAGCTTATAAGTTAGTCAGGTCAAGTATTATAAAACTCAAGCTTGACTCAATTAATTACTTAAATAACTCATCTTGACTTTTATCGAATCGAACTCAAATAGATATTTATTAGAACTCTAGTAATTTACGAGTAGTATGACTCATTTAAACCCTCAGAATAACCTTATGACCACCAAATCTATGCAAAATAAATAAGAATAATTCACAATAGGGTTTTGGATCCAATTCAAAACATTGTAAATTTAAGTACAAGATAATTTAGTAATACTCACAGCATTCCCAAAAACATACGAACCACAAACTGCAACCAAGGTAGTAAACAAAAGTGAAGCTGTAACTGGAGAAGATTCAGTGCTACTCTTTCCTCCATGAAGATGTGGAGCTTCCTTGGCAAGCAGAGGACTTGAAGTTTGTGCTTCTTCTATGGTCTCTCTTCCCATGTTTTCTTTTCCTTATCTCTTACAAGACAGGACCAGCAACCGTTCATATGCGAAAGTTCCAAGTGTGATATCGAGCAGACAGACAAACAATTCCCGTTAATCATATATTACCATATATATAATTGAAAAATAAGGATCATAGTACTTGATCAGATCTAAAACAAAATTCGAATTATCTATTTTATAACATTAGAACCGAATAAAAACTATATAAAGTACGTCTATACATACTCTACTTCACGACACGATATCTATAATTTCATAAAATAATAGAAAATACATGTATTCAATGGCATTTGGAACCATTTTTCAAAATCAATTTTATGATAATTGATACGTATAAGGTAAATTGCATGATTCTTATCGAGTGTTGAAGAACACTTGGAAGGGTATGAATATTTATTGAATATGGACATACATTATTCAGCAGACAGATGTAGATTCGATATTGGAGTACTCGTGAAGATAAAGACAAAAGGGAGATTTATATATATATATTTTAGGATCGGAGGAAGTTGATCAGAAGACAAACCAAAATGAAGTCTTGCGATGCCCTCATGCATGTGAAATTCGTCGTGTTCCTCCAATGTTCTTTTTAGCCCTTCCCAAGGTGGGAGATTTTCACTTTGTTGCGTGACGATTTAATTTGTAGGTACCCATCGATTCCTATCTTGGAAAAGCTATGAAGCAAATGAATTTTCAAGTTGAAAACGAACTATTGTTTTTGTGCCTCAAGCAGTGCTATATTCTTATTGTTATTTGCATGTTGTCAAATCCAAGAAGGGTAAGATAAAACTAATCAGGGTTATTACTTTATTATTGGTAAACTAAAAATACCGATCTTGTCTAATTGGTTTCACATAGAATGCCAGCGGGTTTTCTAAGCTGGAATTTACCATTTTCTTTTTCTTTTTTTAATTAGAGAATGTACCAATTTATTGAGAAAATAAATATAAATCTAAGAAAAAGCAAAGAAAAATGTTAAAAAAAAATTCTTAACTTTCCAATTTCAATGATGTGACAATTTATTAATTTATAAATAAATATGAAGTAGTTAATGGTGCATTACAAGTGATTTAAATTTAAAAATTATACATATGTATAAAAATAACTGATTAGTTAATGTATGTTTATAAATTATCTTAATATAGAATAATTATTATCACTTTATTCAAACTATTGGTTTTTTAAAACTGTTATTAGCGGTCTTTCTATATTCATATATCAAATGCAATGTAATTTAAAAGACTTACAAATACTTCAAAAACATGTAGATTTATGTTATGTTATATTAAATCATGCAAGTGTTGCAATTATTTCACAAAAGACAAGTCTCTTTGAATACATATTTGAAGAAAAGAATCATTAGTATTGAAAAGACGTAATTGGTAAAAGTTAAAAATTATAAGCAATTAATAATTATTGCTAATTAAGCAAATTCAAAATTAACGTACTTAACTATACATCGTGGTAAATTATATTCAATTTCAACAAATCATGTCATTAACAATAAAATGAAAACTATTGATAGTTTTATTTTTATTGTTAATAGATATAATTTATTGAAATTTAATAAAAACAAAACTATCAATAGCTTCCATTTTACCGTTTATGTTATAATTTATTAAAATTGAGTATAATTTACTATAATCTTATAATAACGTGGCCTCATCATAGAAAACCTCAATTGTTCATGGTCTATCAAAGAAATATGTTGAATAGATTATAGTTATTTTTTATTTATAATTTAATGATATCAACATTGATCTTGTAATGAGATGAATTAGATTCTCCCCTTCCTAAAGTTGTATTATGATAATTGAAAAAAAAAAAAACAGAAAAGAAAAAAGGGCCATAGTCATTTAAAATTTTTTTTCCATATCATATCACATAAATAAATATTTTGATACGAAGATAATAAAGAATTTGTACCACATAAAAAAAACAAAAACATATTTAAAATTTTTTTTTCCACCAATTACAAGAAAGGGTATTCAAATCTTATTCTATGCTAATGAAAGAGCAGTAATAATGCAATTAATAAGAGGTTATGCAAAAACATGTTTTAAATTGAAAATGGTCAATTATGTGCATATTTTGTCTATCGTTTTTCTTTTGGAATAACGAATTTTTAATCGTCTTTTTTTGATTTTGAAACACGTAATAAGGCATATTCTGAATTGGCGCATTTATTGCCCTGTAAAAAGGGCTCTTGAATTGGTTACTTTCTGATACAGAAAAGCCATGGTAGGATGAAATGCAACTTGTAGGGTTAGTAGAATGACACTTTACTATTCCCAATTTCTTATTTTTTTCAATTAAATTAATTATCCAGACAATAATGCATGCTCAAACCATTGAACACCACAATAATAAAATTAATGGTAGTTTTCAATAAAATACTAATAACCAAAAGCAATCTGAAAGAGGTAATATAACAAATATAAAAGAAGTATAAAATGCGCCGCTTCCATACTCTACTCTATCCCTTTTGTTAATTAAATTAAAGAAAAATTTCGTTTTACACGGCTGAATTTTTGCACTTTAACATTTTACATACCACAATTTTGTTTTTGATATTTAGCATAACCAAGTTATTCACAATCGTTTCACCTTTACCTTAAAGCCAAAGACTTAATAATAAAAGAAATAAATAAAGAAAGAAAGAACTAGAAGATGCAAATACAAAAAATTGAGCTTTTCAAGAGTATAAAACAGCATGTCTATTAATCACAAGGAGAGGTATCCGAAGGTCAACAAATAGAAAAGCTTATAAAAGCAAGCCAAACACTAAAATCTAAAAAACTTTAATTCTCAAAAGTTTCTTTCTGTAGAAACATAGAATTTCAAATACAATTAAGATAATATTTTCCAATGATCTAATTTCAAATAGAATAAACGATACAAATAAAACATAATCCTATGTCGTTGATCACAATCGATATAAAATTTTTGCATTGTCTTATGGATATAAGAAATGTTTCGATTAAATAAAAAGCTGCAGAACACGTTATCACCAGAAATATATTTTCATGCAGTTAGTAGTCATTATCATTCAACATCAAAAATTCATGAAAGCATGAAATGATCATACCTCAGCTCGCCGTTGGAGTCAGCAACAATAGAGAATCGAGGCACCTATGAAAGAAAGAAAGAAAGAGAAAGAGTCAGAGATAGGTGGATTTTCTAATTCAGAGGAAGTTAGATTTGGGAATTATGCTTTGGATTTGGATATATATATATATATAGTGTTTATTTGTGTGTGCGGGGTTTTATGATTTGATTGGGTTATTCGACTTAGTGATGATGACTTGTGTAGAGGTTTATTTTACCGTTGATTTTTCCTTTTTCTTCTCTTTCTTGTCTGTTTTTCCTCGTTAGTTTTGACATTAAAGTCCTGTAACATAGACTATAAACAACTCAGTTGTGCTATCGTCAAAAGCAAAAATTCAATGTGTAAAAGGGAAGTTGCCCTTAAATTAGTTATCCAAGTAATGGCACATACTCAAATTGCATGACAACAAATCTAATGGCAACCTTTTGACCAAATACAAATGACCAAAAGATAAAAATCTTTTAAAGCATAAATTTATCAATATATTTATCAATATAGCCAAATTTAGATCGATTCTCCTTATCCAATTCGGTTTGACATGATCCTTTCATCAATTAGTCCAACCCTCATCAACAATGATCCTAGTTCACTCAATTAATCCGGTCAATCCAATTCAATTCCTATAGGAATTCATTGAGTCTTTTTTTTCCGTTAAAATATATTGTTTTTTCTTATATTTTCTAGAAAATATAACAATTTACGAAAAATATAAATATAGGTCAAAGAAAAATAAAAAATAAAATGTTAAAAGCTTTGAACTTTCAATTCTTGAGGATGTAGACAATTTTTAATATTATATACATAAGTATAAATTATATTATAATATTTCTATTAACGGTAGTTTAATGTTAGTTGACTATTCAACTCTTGACCCTTTCTCGTTTTTAGGTCAATTTTCCAATTCAAGTTTGATAATATCGATATTTATCATAAAAATTGTACTATATCAAATATAATAGGAAAAAAATTGTTGTAAGAGGAACAACAATGCTTATACTAGAAAAGATTAAACAAGTATGTTAATTCTTGTTTCCTCGAAATGGTTGGAAATTATGAAAAGCATGTTCATGGAATGAATTTGAGTTTAATCAGACATAACTCAAAAGGAGGAAAAAAAAATATATCAATTAGGTAGGAGTTGCATATTATTCTAAAATTAAACTTAAAATATGTACTTAAGAAAGCAATGATAAAAGACAAATTTGTTTATGATTAGATAATGCCCTCAAAAGATCACAACCATTTACTTTTTTTCTTTTTCTTTTTCTTTAATATGTCACATTACACAAATAAACACCATGAAATGGTTTTTGAAGTAATTTATTGGTATATGTCCATTTACATTGGTAATGTATAATGTGTGTTTACGAAGATGATAAAGAATCGAGGATTGGGATGCGCCAAAATGGAGAGGAGCCAATATAATTGCAAATTTTCGATCTTCCTTTTGTTTGTAGGGAATGACTCTTCTCTTGGAGGTTGCATTTGAAAATTTAAATAGTGAAAAAAATAAATAAATAAGTTAGAGTTACATGAGGATTTCCCCCATTACATATAGTTTGAAACAAAAGTCACGATATCTTATCCAACACAACTCCTTTTTTTTTTTCTTTTTCCCCTGAAAAAGCACAACCTTTTATCAAAAACAAAGAGCAAAAAAGATAATTGGATAGATATTACAAAAAAGAATAAAAGGCAATTGTAATTATATGTTATGATGGATTATATTTTAATATTTTAATTGATTTCGATTCAATTTTAGTTAACCACTATTCGACCTTCTCAACTCTTAATTTATTCTCATTCCAAAATAAACTTCATGATATGAGTTGATAGTATTGATTATTACATGTAAGTTTATACGTAAATGTTTGGAAAATAGTAGATCCTAGCTAATCTATTAAGGCTTAAGCTAGTAATAAAAACAAAATCGATCTTATCCTAATTAGATTAAGAATAGGAATTCTTTGAGAGTATGAACAACAAATCTACAATATTAGTAATTATAAGATATTTACTCTAAGAACCTAAATCAAAGAAGAGATCAAGAGTTTTTTGAACAGTATTGATAAAAATTTAGTGAAACATAAGACTTTATATGAAGTTAGATGATGTCTATAATATGGGTGTAAAAGAAAAAAATAAAAAAACAAATATCTAAAAAATTTAATATAGTTAATGTAATATACCTTAAATAGAAGGTGACAAAAATCATCGATGTGCCTTTTGATATGATGGCCTAAAATTCATTGGAAATAATACCTTTATAGAAAGAGTTCTGGTTGGATCACTTCAATTGGTATCAAAGCAGTTCACTAGCGGGAATGACGAAATCCCTACTCGATGTGATCTTAAGCTTGTGTAAAGAAATTGACAAAGATGTTAGTTCTATAAGGAGGTTTAGATTTTATAAAGTGACCTAGAGTTCATTAGATTTTTGAGGTTAAGTGTGCTTAGGAGAACGATGAATGACCTCTTGAAAAGTAGTTAAATAAGGGGCAAAACCATGTTGTATACTAAGTCAAACAATATTTTGATGGGAAGAGTTCCAATTAAATAGTTAAACTTAATAAAAGAATAATTATCATAAAAGAGAGGAAAAAAAAAGAAATATCACAAAAATTGTAAAATAATAAAATAATATTATAAGATATTAATAGTGGATAGTTATCTAGCATGAATGAAGATTATCTAAAATAGCAGGTGATTTTCAAATATACATGCTGGCATTGTGGGGGATTTTGTTATATCCTATAAATTAGCAATCAGGACATGAGCATCTGAATGTTAAGATAAAACTTTGCCCTTATACGTATAGAGTTAACAGTTGATTTAAGGTATTCAGGAAAGTAAACTGATTAAGCTAGAAACTTACGAGAAACATGATAACTTGATGAATTCTTATACGCTTGAAAGTAAAAAATATAATAAGATATTAAGAATATTATCACAATAGTAAGGATTTATTTATGTGAGCTCCTAAAATTGTGTTTAAGGTAATCATACCTAAATTTAAGGTTTTCGAGAAAACATATTGATTGGACCCAAATTTTACAACTAAGTTAGAAAAATTAGTTGAAATAACTCAGTCAAGTTAGATTTTAAAGATAATATTCTATAAACCCAATTTTAATTTTAAAAGTACAATTATTCAAAATAACGTAAAACTTATCAAAACCCTTAAAACTGAGCCTAAAATATAACAAGGACTTAGAGAAAGGTCATTTGAGATATAAAAAGGAATATTATCGCATAATATACTATATGTATATATGTGTATTTTTATGAATATACTTGGTATATATAATAAATATACTTACAAATTAACCTAAAATTATATAATTATATATAATAAGCAATAAATTCACAAAACTAAAGAGAAAATATATCATAAAAATAAATAGTATGAGAAAAATATAATTACATAAATGTAATTACACATTACATGTACTAAGTATATAGGATATATATATGTATATTAGCAAAATTACTAAATATTAGTATAATATACTTAAAATACTAATATTTGTTTAAGAAAATTATCAAAACCTATCCAAATGCTTAGGAAAAATCTAGATTTAGGTGTAGCAGCTCTAGTTTCATTCTAATTGTTGAGTCGAAAGTAAAATTAATAAAAAATATGCACCTCATGCTTGGATATTAAGGAAAAAAATGAAAGAAAAAAAAGGAAAAAAAAATCTTGGCTACCTGAAATAAGTATAAAAGGACCCTAGGACATCAGATAAGACATTTAGTAACTTAGGAAACCAAAAGAAAATTTTAGAAAAATTATACGAAAAAGGGGAAAAAAAATCAAAAACACAGAGTAATACATTGATCTAGTATGGTTCCCAAGCCAAACCATGATCTGCTATGTAGCCCTGTTGCCCCTTACCAGAGCCACCATCGAATAGGCCAATCGACAACTCCTCATCTGCCAGCAATAGCTAGAGCATCAATGAACAAGTCGATCAATTTTTTGCCTTATTTTCAAAAAAATATTAAAATAATTGGGAAAAATATGAAAAAAATTAATTCTTAGGTTATTTTATATGTACTTTCATGCTATAATTTTATTTTTTCAAAATTGTGAATATTTTATATACTTACTTAAGAAATTCATCATTGATCCAAATTTTGACTTTCAAAATAAATATACTAAATGATATAATTTCTATTTCAAAATTTTTGTATAGAATACATATGATATTTATTTAATTTCTATGTACCTATATTTTTTATTTATGTATTTCTAAAATTTATTTTATTTTTTTACCTTAAAAATAACTAAAAATAGGGTGAAAATGATTAGATAAATAGATTTTTATGAAATTAATTGATGAAATGGATGTCCATTAACTTCTAATGATTTATAATGATGTTAGGATATATTGAAAATAAATTTACACAAAAGGATAATATTTGGTTAATTAAATGTAATTTAAGAGGTAAAATTATAATTTCGAGTATATAGGTGATAAACCCAATAGCATGGAACCATGTACTGATTGAATTCCCCATATTTTTAGAAGTCTATAAAAATTTTCAAGGAATTACTTGGTGACCCACACCATTTATTATGAATTTTTATAGTAAAATAGGTTAAATTACGAACTAGGAAATATTTTTAGTAATAATAAGGTAAATTGCAATAAATATAGAAATAAAAGCTATACATATACATGTTGGTCAGATTTGGTAAAATGAATTTTTTAATATATTTAATAATAGTTTTACAACCAGGTTAAGATATATATATATTATGGTTAAATAATACTTATATTATGATTAGATAAGCAAATTATATAAAATATAGTCCAATTATATAAAATGAGTATAATATAATAAGACTTATTATAGGTATGTATAAGTATATTAGAAACTTGAAATACTCTTTGTAAGCCCTTAAAAATTAAGTTTAGAACCTTTAGGGAAACTTAACCGATTAAGCCCAAAATTTATAACTAAGATAGAAAAATTAGATGAAGCGACATAGTGAAGTTGGATTTTAAAAATAATGACCAAAAATTTCAATTTTACCTTTAAAAATAAGATTATTCAATATAGTATTAAAATACTTTGGAACCCTTAAAATCGAGCTCAGATTGTGACGAGAACTTAGAGATAAGTTAATTAAGCTCTAAAATGAGATAATATAGTATAATTTACTATATGAATATACGCGTATTTTTATGAGTATACCTAATATAAATAATAATAATACCCGTAAATTAACCATAAATTACTTAATTATATATATATTATGTTGAATTCATGAAATTAATTAAGAAAATATATCCTAAAAATAAAAGATATGTTAGAAATTTAATTATACACGTATAGTTGTATATTACGCGTGATATATACACATGATATATATACTTGTATACTACTAAATAACTAAATATTAATTAAATATACTTAAAATAATAAAATAATTATAAATCATATCCTATAAACTCCAAATGCGGTTGGAATTGCTGGAAAATCACCATAGCACAACTCCAACAGTAGATTGCAATGAGTCAAAAGTAAATTCTTAACAAATGGACACCTCCTACTTACTTTTATGAAGAAAAAAAAAAAGAAAAAATCAAAAGGGGTAGAAACCGACTCCACAAGCATAAATAGGCTTCATTGCAACATTACACAACTTTACAAATCAGAAGCACTTGAAAGAAAAATTTAGAAAAAATCAGAGGAAATTAGAAAGAAATTAAAAAAAAAAAAAAAACAGGGGAACCACCATGTTAGACCCAAATGACCACCTGACAACAAACTCGACTGTACACCACCAATGTAAGCCGTGTCTAGGCCATTTGACATACCCCCCCACCCTACGGCTGTCGAAGATACTAAGAATAGTAAGGTCAAATTTTTGCTTTGTTTTTCAATAATTTATAAAAATGAGTAAATCTACTTAGAAGATTATGAAAAAAATTATACTTAGGTTATCTGAACATACTTTTATGTGATATTTTTATTTTTGAAAAATTCATAATAGTTAATATACTTCCTTAAGAAATCTACTATTCACCCAAATTTAGAATTATAAAATAAATATACTAAATGATGTTGTTTCTAGCAAAAAATTTTTTTGTAGGAATATTTTTAATATTTATTGCATTTTTTGGCCCAAAAATAGCTTGAAAATAGTTTGAAATTATGAATTAAATAGGAAATTATGAAATTAATTGATGAAATGGACATGTACTAATATCTAGTTAATAATAACAATGTGGGATCATAATGGAATTTATTTGGTGTAAAAAGAATTATAATTGAGTAATTTAGAGGTAAAATCATAAATACGAATATATAGGCAATAGGTTGGAAAATTGGAACTAAGTGATAACTGAATTTCCTATATTTTTAAGAGTCTATAGAAATTTTCGAAGAATTATTTGGTAACCCGAACTATTTATTACAAATTTACCAAATAAAATCACTTAAATTATAAGTCGAGGTGTATTTTTAATAATAATAAGTTAAAATAAATTAAATAGTTAAATAAAAATTATGTGTGTGATTGCTGATCAATTGGGATTAAATTATTATTTTTATTATATTTATGGATATTTTCTAATCAAGATACACTCTAGATATATTAGGGTTAGATAATACTCACATTGTAACGCTATATGGACAAATTAGTTAAAATACAATTTAATAACATAAACTACATATAATACAATAATATTTATATAGTTAAATATAACTGTATTAAAAAATTGAACTACTTGTTAAAAGTTGTCTCTAGGATCAAGACTCGTAAAACGTATCGTTAGGTTTATATGAACCTAACGATACTAATTTTGTTAAAATCAAATAACCTTAAACAATATAACTTATAGCTTTATCATATTCTAGAATGTATGTATTTCGGTAACTTTACCGGAATTAAAACATGATTTAATAAATTAAAATTACATTTCGATACAATCGAAACAATATATAATACGTAATAGTATAGATAACGTATAGTATTAACAATTAATAACTTAATTCGATATATAGTGATAATACGACCATATTATAGAAATAATATATATATATATATATATATATAACCATTTTAGATTAAATCCTAATGTTTTCGTAGTTATTACCAAAACTAAATTCGGGTCTTTTGTGTGAATAGAATCTTTCAGTACAAAGAAAGTTGACGATTCAAGTTAGTAGTAGTAAGCGTCTGAATAAGTAAGTTGGGATTGTGGCTTTACCACTTGTGAGATACCGTTTTAAAGTATTCGGAAACCCAAGAATACTTTTGGCTGTGTTTGTAGATAGTTGGTTGTACGCATGCCGTATGTATATATGATACTCAGTTGTGATAGGAGTTGAACTTCTTAGTGTGCTGTTCGGTATGTTTGCATTGTTTCTGTACTGTATGAATTTATTTGGCCACCCCTGATTAAAATTAACATCTATTTGATTAAAATGAAACTGGACATACATAACACCCATTAGGGAAAACAATCAAGAGTGTCAGGCCAAATACTGACTTCCTTCGATGAGGATAGCCGAAATGGTCATTTCCCTATCCTTAATCAAACTAAGTGGCAGACAAAGAGGTTGTGGCAAGGGTAGGGATCGTGGTTTTAAGGTAGTCATGAGAGAAGAGTGTTTTTCATTGCGTAAGCTTGGGTTTGGTTTGACTTGAGTTACGATGAAACTCTTCAATCTAGGTTAAAGTGAATATAATTTCTCTAACCTCATAGTAGACTGGATAACATTGTATGATGTTTCATTTGATTGATTGCATTGCATTTCATCATAGTTAATAACCTTACTTGTGATTATATGGTACTTTTCTAACTCTGTTCAACTTACTAAGTTAGTTATGCTCACATCCCTGTAGACTCTTTTGCAGGTGCTGAGTGAGGTTAAGATGTTTCGATACCACTGTTCTTAAGTTAGTGTGCTGCTATTTAGGAAAGTGAGGAACGAGGAATCAATTGAACTTAAGCTTTTGATTTTTTTTTTTTTGGTTTTTGAGGAAACTAACTAAGAATTCCTTGCAACGCCTACTCATTTCCTTTGCTTATGTAAATAGTCTGCAAACCTGTAACTTTTTAATAAACTCTGATTATAAACTTTAACTTTGGATATAAAATGTTTTGTAAATACCGCTGTAGTACTAGACAACAGGTTGTATAGAACAAGTATTTTGTAAAGCTCTATCACAGGTTTAGTTATTAACAATGTCCAAACAGACGTTTTAAGCTAATTGAGTTGTGCATACCTTGTGTGAACTATATCTACGATAATAGTTGTGAGGTCAGCTTTTATCTTAGATTAGTTTACATGGCAAGACTGTTATAACTCTTCCCATTCGGGACGTGACATCCTTTAGAAGTCATCTCTTGAAATAGAACCCGTAATACGTATCATTAAGTATATATGAATCCAATGACACTACTTTTACTAAATTTGGACAATTTTAGGTAATATAACCTATATCTCAATAATATTACAAGAACTTACGAACTATGATAACTTTGAGATTTTCGTAACTCCTATGAAAAACTAAATCTGTGTTTTATATATATATAAAGTCTTCCAGTGAATAAAGTTTTAACAATATGAGTTTACCACAGTAAACGTTAGGTCAAGTAAATGGGATCGATGCATTATAGCATGTTTGGGTATTATTTCAGAATATTTAGAGACTTTTGTATGTATCTACTTGTGATTGTAGTTAGCTATTTGTACGTATGTAGTGCTTGTGTTTAAGATTTGATTTGCTTTGATAGGAGCTAAGTTTCATATTATGGTTATTCTGTGAATATTATGCTCAAATTATTTGTGCTTGGTTGATCATTCTAAAAATGAATTAACTCAAATTCAGCTTATTACCTAACTTGATATGCATTGCAATCTATTAGGGGTAATGGTTAGGACTCTTGAGCCAAACATGGATTTCCTTCAATGAGTATAGCTGAAATGATACTTTTCCCACCCTTAGTTGAACTAAGTAAAAGGAAAGGAGGTTGCTGTAAGGTTGGGGACCATGGTTTGAAGGTGGTTACGAGAGGAGAGTGTTTTTTATTGCATAAGCTCTAGTTTGATTTCGATTCACAAGTACGTGACGTTAAATTCCTTAACCCGGATTAAAGTAGGCGCAATTTTTATGATTTCACGACAAACCTAATAACATCGTGCAATAATATTTGTTTATACATGCATTATATCTAACCAACTTGGTTGAAAACTCTACTTATATTGTGCTAAATGCATACTTTTATCACTACCTCACTTATTATGTAAGTTGTTGCTCATCCCCTATAGTTTGTTTTACAGGTTTCAAATAGATTACAAGTACCAATTCAAAACCAAAGCACTAGTAAACCGGGATGGGGAGTGAAGCTAACAAGGAATGGCTGATTATGGTCTTTAGTATTAACTTTCCTAACTTTTAAGGAAAACTACACATATCTCCTCAAGGGGGCCTTAGTAGTTCTCATTAGTCTAATCTGTATATGAAGAGATAGGTAACTGTAGGATTTACTGCCACTCTTTTTTAAAATCGAATTTTGAGTATATTTTTAAAGATTATTTCATAAGTTTATATCAAACGGGTATCAAATCGGATGTTTGAAAGTGGTAAGGTCGAGTATGCCTGGTGTAAACTAGGTCTACGAATGCAGTTATAATAATAGTTTCTATCTTATGATTGCTTGCCCAACGAGATTGTTACAACTCCACATTTTCGAGGCGTGACAAATTTCATGTAAAATATAACACTAAGGCACCAAAATAGAGATATGGGCTTTAATATAACACCAATAGACTACTCTAGCAATTTGTGTGATTAAGATGTCAATTTGAAAAAAAAAATCAGTATATTTTACTTTATTAAGTTACTTAAATATTTGAATTGATATATGCAACAATATTTTTATGTCTATACTTACTTAAAAAATAAAAAATAAAAGTTTTAGACTTCGTTACACATTTAATATATATTTTCTTGAAAATACAAATATTTAGAAATTTAGAAATAGAAAAGGCTATCTATTAAAAAGAGAGATAGAAAAAATATAGATAATAAAGATAAAATATGGAAGTTAATGGTCGCTTGATGATTAATGAGAGAGGAAAAAGTTTGTAGTTATTTCGTATGTAAAAGTAGGAGAACAAATCAGGAAATGTAGAGGAGGGGATAAGTGGTAAGAGAGAAGATAGAGATATATGTTAGACAAATACATCCATCTTATAAGTCATTCTATAAATTTAATAATTTAGTTTAAAGTTGGTCTTTTTATTATAAAATTTTAATTAGAGAGTTAAGAAGTAATTTTAAAATAAGCAATTACTTAAGCCCTTGGGGCATTAATAATGTAAACAAAGATACCAAAGTGGTACTTTTGATTTTAATATTATAGATAATATAATAAAATGTAATGTAATGTTGAAACTAAAAAAATAAGCAATAGGTGAAAATTGTTAATGAGTTTAAAATTCTTAGTGTTGTCTCAAGGATCTTAGCCAATATGAATCGGGCTTCGCACAATTAGTAAGCTTGTAAAAAAGACTACCATAAAGGGATGGTATTATCCAGTATGACCATTCCAATACTCTAGTAAGGTATTTTGGTGAGTATAAGTACTTAGGAGCATTAAGTAGGCTTGAGTACGCAAAGTATCTAGTAGTTTATATTAGATAATAATCTTGTATTTATAAATGAGTGGCGTTAGCAGTTGAAAAACAGTTAGTGGGCAAAGCTTCTTCTACAAGTATTAGAGAGTGAGTTTGTAATGTCTAATGCATCGTAGATATGTAGGAGGTAATTGCTTGACTTGGTCTCCTGGTTTTATCTAGAGTTTTCTAGCTGTTGGAGACTTACTATAACTAGATAAGCTAAATTCTAGGCTTGGGTCAAAAGCAACCCAAGGCAAAGAAGAAGCTTGACAAGATCAGGACAAGTCTAAAGGGTCTATGATCAAAAGGGCTTATTAACACCTAAATATATTAGTGATAAGAATAACTTCCAAAAACTAAAGATAAAAACACTAGAATAAAAATTTTGATTTTTTTTTTTCAACTATGGAAGAAGATGCATTCAAACCTTGATCTATCCAATTGGAAATTAGTAGCAAGACCAAATTTGATTTGATTAGACAAGAAGGGATAAGGGAAAATCGAGAAACCCCTTTTTGAGAAAAATCACTATATGTAAAATTAAAGTGTAGAATCAATGTAATTGAGAGCAAGCTGATAGCTATGTTGTCGACATTGATCTGGGGTGATCTGATGGACTGATTTAAGTGTCATTGCCACAATGTGCACACTTCACGTTAGCGAGTTATTGATCAGTGAGTTGCCATTATACGGGTTAGTCTGTTTAGAGAAAACTGTAATTGAGTTATATTAGTATTGTGAGATATCTTTATAAATATAGTAGATTGGTAGTTCCAGTGGCTCATACTGTTGATGACTCTCGAATGAGAGAAATATGACTCTAATTAGTCATTAGAATTTCAATTAGAGCTAGAAAACCATGTATTTTCATTATCCTGTCCTACATTCTAATCAAGATCTCATGGAAAACATTAGAAATCTGTTCTTTTTTTACTCTCTTCTCATTCCTACTCTATGGAAAAAGTAAATATGTGGAGTGAATACACTTTCATGAGCATCATGCGAGCCCTTGCTTACCCCTTAGTATTACCACATGAAAATTCCAAGGAAAAAAAAAAAAGATAGGATAAATAAAACGTTTGCTCATGAAATTTCAAAAAGAAATTCCTTCCTTTTCAGTCAAGCTAGATAGACAGGTTCTATCAATTTTTCCGGTTCAAGAGGCTAAAATCCTCTGCATTAGTAGGAAACCACCCCGGCTCAGATGAGATCAACCGCATATGCTTCTCTTCAATAAGAAGCCACTTAGATGGTGATGCTTGCTCATTATATATATTAAAGACTAATGCAACTTGACAAGCACGTTAAATCTTAATTCTTCCCTGGAAATGGATTCAATGATGCTTGAATTTCTTCTAGTGTACGCCCCTTGGTCTCTGGTACCAGCTTTGCCACAAACAGAACAGTGAAGCCGCATATGCTTGAAAATATGAAGAATGTTCCTGGAAAATGAAATTAAAACGCAAGACAGATTATGTACACAACTTGTGATGCCCATGTTAAGTAATAAATTTATCGCCCACATGATACCTACATGTTTAATCTTTTTTGTGGATCTTAATTTGATATGGTATGAGAATAGAAGGTCTTAGATGATTCGTGAATCTAATCAGTTGAGTTATTTCATCTTCATTCAATTAAATCATCCAGTTGTAGTGCAGTTTACAAGTGATGGAAATGTAATAAAATCTATAATCACATGCAATATTTATAACTTTAAACTTTTAGATTATGCGGTTACGGAACTAAACTCAATCATGTTCGGATACAAGAGCAGCAGCAGCAGCAGGTAGTTAAAATATCATGTTTTACCTAAAGAGCTCCAATCCATCATGAAGTTGAAGGCAAATGAGATGATCCATGAACCTAACCAGCTGACTAGCGTAATGAGGCTACCAGCAGAACCCTTCATGTTTATTGGAAAGATCTGCAAGGAAAGAATCCTTTTAAGCTAAGTTACGAGTTTCTTCTTCGAATTGAAGATTATGTGAAGTACTGATGGAGAAAGTCAGACCCAAGTGAAGTACTATGAGGTCAACTTACCTCTGACATTATGACCCAAGGAATCCCTCCCATGCCTAATGAGAAAGATCCAGTATAAACCTAGCAAAAGAAGAAATTAGTGGCATCTGAAACTTAGGAGTGAACACTAAAAGGGTTTTAACTAGGTCTTTAACCTCTGAAAACTCCTGAAATTACATCAATACCTCTAGCATTTTTAATGGTACAAATGCAAAACCTCATATGTAACAACAAAGCCCTAATTCTTATGCAGGCAATCCTAGATGACTTTCATGAATGCAGAGACAACCTTTAAGTAATTTTGTAATGATCAGTTGGTCCAATGCATGTAAGTGGTATAAGTGTACAATAGAAAAAATCAGGCATACTGATATAACTTTGAAAGTTTACAAGGGCAATCGGTGTAGTTTGCTCAAGTAGAAATGATTGGCAATTGATGAAGATGGAGAAACCAATAAAAAGTATAGTAAAGTAGAAGCTATGCAGTACCAGTACTCCGACGAGTGCCAAAAAAGGGGAGAACCGCTTCAGCATTTGAAGATCCTGATCATAAAAGTGGGTAATCCTAGTTACTCGGCAGTGGAAACTAAGATAATGTGAACCGGTAGAAATGCTTACTAGATACAACTGCACCTGGAGTAGAAAAGAAAGTCCAGTCAGAAAGCAACCCAAGCATGTTCCTGCTGCTGAAACCTGAAAATTCGCATATATCAGCATAGTGTTTTGAGCTTGATAACAAATGAATCCAGATATAAGTAATTGTATTTACCAATAGAAGAGGCCGACGACCAGATTTGTCCATCAAGAGTACACCCAGAGCTGTCATTGGAATCTACAAGAAGAAAATTTCTAGTCTCAAGGATGTAACGGGACATGTCATTCTGGAGGACTTCTAATTGTAGGTTAGAGACAATAAACCTGGACAACCACCATTGCTATAGTCCCGATGCTACCTGAGAAGCCTATTAAAATGAAAAACTTATAGTCAGCAACCTATTGCATTTCTTGTTCTACCTAATTTAGGGGAGGTTTAGAGGGTGAACCTCCACATACCGGCTGATATGAATATGTAACTAGCATAAAATGCTATGCCATTGACTCCTCCAAATTGCTGCAGCACCATCAAGCCAACTCCAACCTAGAAGTGGCCGAAAAATCACCTCATAAGCATGGCGCAAGTATTAGCAAACTAGGATTTTTAATTCAGAATACTCACCGTGAGTGAAAAGGCATATTGGCGCTGAAACAAGTCAAAGATGCTAGCTTCTGAGAGCCTCTGAAGAGTTTCTGTATACTCCTACAAAAATAATGCGAGCCTTAAGAGGGAGAAAGATATAAAATCCATCTCAAGTCTATTGATTGGGAGAAGTAAATTCATAAGATGAGAACAAGTTACTCTAATCTCAGCCGCCTCATGAGATATATCAGCATTCTTCCCTCTAAGGTGTAGTAGGGCAACTTCACACTCTTTCCTCCGTCCAATTTTTGCCTGCATGTCAGCAAAAGATACTTCTGTTTTGTGCCACATATATTGCATTGTGAATGTCAAAAGAATAACATCAAATGTGCTCAAATTTGATGAGTCATGTCATGTAAGAAAGAGCTCATGCAGATTAATAAACTGCATATTAAAATATTTAAAGGAGTGTTTTTTACCAGCCATCTGGGAGACTCTGAGATGAAAAACAGACCGAGGATCTGCAGGACGCATGGAATGAGTCCTGAAAAGGCACAGGTTCATGCATAATCAATACTTGCTGTAATATTAGGATGGAAATGGATTTAACATTTCATGCTCATAGCATTACCAATCCAAGCCAAAGGACGCCAAGTCACAAAAGCCCCAACAAGATACATCATAGATACACCACAGCATATCATTAACTGATGAAAGGAAGTAGTACACACACACAATTAGATTATTCATGACAAACTTTGTTCCTTAGTTCCTATTCCAAGAAATTTTACAGCATTACCTGGTGTACAGTTGTAAACCCCCCTCGAAGATTCTTGGGTGTTATTTCAGCTATGTAAATTGGCACCTGCGAGAAAATTTTGTAAAGGGACCAGCAGTAGTTATAATTTGATCAATCTCCTATGCATAACCAACCAGAAATTTGAATGTCATGAAAATTACCACATAAGAAAGGAGCCCCATTCCGCATCCTACCATCAATCTTCCAATGTCGAGCCACAAAGGGACCTTCAAAGAAACACTAAACACATCAGTTTCAGAAGAACAACTAAAATTATTAAACGTTCTTTTCAGTAAGTTACAGCACCACTATCTCAAAACTATTAAAATTATAGAAACATCTCACTAAAATGGGACACCAACACACCTTGAAAACTGTTGACACCATATGATTCCTCCTCCGATGAAATAGAAAGTCAGTCTTTGGTATTACTATGCATTTGCAATTAATTTTTAAGGACAATTCTTTACTCGATTAGGTTGTTTTTATCTGATTTGACACTGCAGCAGTTAATACAGATCAAATTCTTCACTTAATTCAGATCTTTTCTTCTTTTTTATTTTGATCATAACTGGATAATCTAACAGAAGATGCTTCTAATATTTTGAAACCATGTTCCATCTTATTCATGTAAACATGGATGAACTCAACCTCATACAGATTATCAAATTTTTCAGACCCTTGAGACAGGGGCATGTGAAATTAGCATAGAGAGTACATAAACATGAAAAAGTTCAAGGAGTTTACCTTTGATAGTGCTATATCAACCCAACCAACTATGCAGAATATTTGTGAAATTCCCATTGTCTGCTCAAGATGAATTAACACATTTAGGGCAGCCATAGTTTTCCAATATGTTCATAGCATTTTTGGATGAAACATTACAAGATAATAAAATGCAATGGGATTACTTACACCTCTTCGACCAATGTAATCTGCTGTTCTTCCACTAATGGCTGCACCGATCATAGCTCCAATGGTCAAAACTGAACCAAAGATCGAGTACTGCAAATTTACCAAACAGAAAATGTCCATAAAAAGATAAGGAGTTTTATGGTACCCAAAAGAAATATATCTGAGAAGTCTGATCTTGCATAATCATATACCATGGAAGCTAAACTGGATTTTACTTGAGAAATGTAGACCAACAGATCTAAGCCTTGAGCTTAAGGTCTAATTTTTATGACAATAAGATTCAAGCAAACTATAAGAGTCGATAGATAAATTTTAGCCTACCTGAGCTGAAGTGAGTCCCAAGTCTTTAGTGATTCCAGCTTGAGCAGGTGATGAATATCCAATCTTGAAATATCAAAGCACAGAGACCCCTTAGTTTAGCACAGAAATTGAAGAACAACATGACTTCATTTGTTGAAAAAGTGCTTCAGCCACCCCAGCAACTGTTGTCCTGGCCTAATATGTATAAGGATATAGATCTACACTAGTGCGAAGGCTGAAATATGCAGCCCATAGTGCTCAATTACATAGATAGATCGGATCCTAAAACCTCTACCTAAACTCTAGGCATATTCTTCCTTTTTTCCAAATAATTTTACGTATAAAGTTTGAAAATGCTTAGTATCATTCTCAATTAAACTTTTTCTCATCAAATTTTAAACTTAAAATTTAGAAGTAGGTAATAATCATACTTACTCGAACTTTCACTTGTCAAATTTATCACCTCCATCATCTCAGAAAGATATAGTGGCGGAAACTTGTTAATCAAGGGATGACAATCTTAGGAATGATGATAGCATTAGTAAATTTAATAAATAAAAGTTCGATTAAGCATGAAATGTAGCAGCTTCAAGCTTCAATATTAATTTTAGAAGAAAACACAAAGTTCGGGTAGTGATTTTGGCATTGTTGCCCAGTATAATTGGGAAAATTTTTTCCTGTGCTTCTAGAGATAGGTTTTATCAGCCCTCACACAACAATGGCATCAGCATATGATTTCCTATTTCAAGGTAAGGTTTGCTGATACATCATGACTCGATAACTACCTCTGAAAATTCGATGGTATTATTCAAGGTGCTATTTATTTATTTATTTTTTATTTTATCATAAACTTAGAACTTCTTCTGAAATCAAATATGGTCTACTGCCCTGCATTGACAACATTCTTGTTTCTGAATATAGATGCAGTCAAGCATATTCTTTTAAGATCACAAAATCTTTGCAAGAGATTATTTTAGGAATACTCACAGCATTTCCAAAAACATACGATCCACAAACTGCAACCAAGGTGGTAAACAAAAGTGAAGCTGTAACTGGAGAAGTTTCAGTGCTACTTTTTCCTCCATGAAGATGTGGAGTTCCCTTGACAAGCAGAGGACTTGAAGTTTGTCCTTCTTCTATGGTCTCTCTTCCCATGTTTTCTTTTCCTTACTTCTTACAAGACAGGACCAACGGCTGTTCATATGTGCAGCTTCCAAGTGTGATATCCAGCATATATTGCCATATATATATATATATATAATTAAAAAATAAGACCATACTACTTGATAAAATCTATAAGAAAATTATATGTACCTATTCTATAACACCAACCCTCAATAAAAATC
Source organism: Lumnitzera littorea (assembly GCA_024138015.1). NCBI lineage: Eukaryota > Viridiplantae > Streptophyta > Magnoliopsida > Myrtales > Combretaceae > Lumnitzera > Lumnitzera littorea. Next base: position 5,166,080 of record JAMXBB010000004.1, read on the forward strand.
ACATAAAATAAGATATATACGTATATATATATTTACAACATAATAACAAAATTTTCATAGAATAATAGAAAATACTTTTGTTATATGGTTCTTGAAACATTTTTTTATTAATTTTATAATAATTTATACATATATATAGATTTTTTATAGAAAATATCATATTTATGTTTTAAATGAAATCGATTCAACTCTCAATATAATATTTATTAGATTTAAACAATCAAATTAATAGTATTTTTAATATTTTAAATTTAATAGATATTAAATAAAAAATAAAATAAAATATTTGATCAATTTTGTTAAAATAAAAGAGGATATTGTAAAAGCCATTTATACATAATTATATTATTCTCATGGGGTGTTCAAAAACGCATGGGAGGGCATTAATATTTATTTCATATGGTAACATGTTATTCAGCGGTATTTATGAAGATAGAGACAAAGAAAGGGAGATTTTTTATATTTTGCGTCGTCGGAGGAAGGTGATCAGAGGAGAAACCAAAGTGTCAGTTCGCGATGTGGGGCAGATAAATGTAACGTGTAATGCTTGTCTGTTTATGGAAGTAAGTCTTACGATGTCATCATATCGCGCATGTGAAATTTGTCGTGTTCCTCGAGTGTTTCTTTTTAGCCCTTCCCATGGTGGGACATTTTCAATTTCCACGTAGAAATAGGAATTCGTAATTTCATAGAGTCGACCTCAAGTATTGCGTAACAATTCAACATCAATTTTTTTTTTTTTTCATCAAAAAAGATGTTTCATTCATCTAACATCAGACAACAAACAAGGAAACGATAAAATCCAAATTATCCAAAAGTCTAACAAAATTCAGATTCAAGTAGTCGAAGGAGAGACGAAATGGTGTTTATCCACCCATCATAAGGGCACGTCCTTTTTCCTAAAACACTAAGCTACTCAATTTGCGGCCTCCTTTTGCTGATCGATTAATATGAAGAAAAGGATAAAATTGCATCCTCCATGGAATCTACTATAGAACGTGCTTCCAATAGGTAGCCTAGTGCACATGTTGATTTATTCCTCTCATTGCTTGAGCCAAGGAAAGAAAATGAAAAAAAGTGCCCTACATAAGCCCTTTTCTTTAGCTCATTTAAGAGCCAGTAATAATGCCTTACACTCGGTTGCTTCAGGTATTAGGGCAAAAGATAATTCAAATAGGCCCACAACAAACTCAACCTACAGCACTCAATCTTGCTTTCTTACCTTCAAAAGTCTAAGATGCATTAACCTAGAGCTCCCTATCATCTTTTGACACATCTTCTATAATCTTTTGCCTTTCTAACCGACAAGACCCCCTTGTACACTTCCTTTTATTTTTCCCCAAATTATCTTGTACTATTTCTTTTTCAACACTCAAAACCCCAATTGATTTTGAGTTTAGTATATCAATAGGACACTTGAAAAAAACAATACAAAAATAAGGCTCGGGTGAAAGTTATTAGGGATTTAAGGAATTGAAGTCACATAGGGGTATGCGACTTTAGTTTTAGTGATAATAATATATACCCCCACTCTTCGGTATACACTTTATTATCGTACTCTCAAATTCTCTCTCTAATATATTTTTAGGCGTGAAATTCTCTCTTTTACTCACATATTAGTGCTCAGATATTCCCATTTTTGTATGAATTTGTTAGTATCATTTTACCCATTCCTTACATTTAAATTTTTATTTTTCATTGTTGTGCTATTATTATTATTATTTTTTTTTTGTGAAATTTTAGTAAATATAGTTAGTTTCATTGCATTGGAAAAATTTGCACTTACTCTTCATAAATTGCATCGGTAGTGTATAAGTCATTATAGAACATTAGAAAGATTATAGTTCATTGTTGGTGATCATGAGAAAAATATTGTTTAAATAATGCAAGTAACGTATTCGATAAAAGTCTTTTGGAGATAGGTGTCGTTTAATTAAGTTATGTTATTCAAAAGCGCCGATTTTAAAGAGTAGAATGTGATTATTATATCTAGTATCTGCTAACTTGGTGATAACCCTTGTAATAGTTAGGGGGAAAATGGTGAATTACATAAAAATCATCATCGACGCACGTGGAAATATTGGTAAGGATAACGTGGGAGTTGAATATAATAGAGAGTTAGTGAAGAAGTTAAAGATAAATAAGGGGTTAAACTATACTCATTTTTTATACAAAATTTGCTATAGCATTGAGATTGATACTACTAAGTTGGAAATTGTTCACAGGCATCCAATATATTATGAAGGCGATGTGTACTTTGAGTTAATGCTTATCAAGGACGACAAAGATGTAGAGATTTGGGGTAGAAATTGTTCAGCTATGTTTATCTCATGTATCTTCCCCTACTATAGGAGTTTTGGATGTCGAGGACTTATAGTTAGGGATCGACATATCTAGTATGGTTATATTGACAACTATACAATGTTGTACGGACCAATGTATCTAAAATTAGGGGACCCATTATTCTTCTTTAGGTTTGGGTGTGAGAACATTTCCTACACATTGCTCTCATTAATAGGTTTGGCTTCATCACCATGGATAGTATGCTTCTGGCTGGTAGATGATAGATAAATAAGGACATTACTCATGGATTAACGCACGTTGTCTAGTTGTACCGTAAGGCGTTCAACCTGTAGATGAGTCATCAAGTACACACTTTACTTTCTTAGAACTTTTATGTTAGATGTGCTAACATTTTCTATTCTAACTTATGTATATTTCATGATAGGTCGTGTAGCAACCTTACTTTGATGACTTGTTGCAACTCCTCCTTCCTGTATGCATGATTAGTCGAGATGTATGGATAGTTGGAGTTCCCATCATATGCTTCCATATTATTGAGTTCTACTTCCTTAATTATGTCATTCGCCAGTTTAGAGGCTTCTAGATAGAGACCTAGCCAATATAGACTAGCGAATAGCTTTACTGATACAATCTTGAAGGTTGCACAAATATCGACCGAAGAGAAATGCACAATGGGTACATTAGACAATGGGTAAACTGGCGCTTGTGGATCATTTATCCTTAGCCGGTTTTCAGTGTGGATTGCAACTATTGGCGGTGGTATAAGTAGCACACCCACTAATATATCACTCACCTAGGTGTAATGATGAGTCATCTAGTACGCATAACCATCATAACTAATTGTGTCTAACCCCATTTATCTTGTTATATGATTGCAAATGGTTTTTCTTCCATGTAAGTCGATGCATTATGGTTGGTTCAGTTAACCGATGACGTAAGGATGGCACAAGAGATCGTTACGGATGGCCTCCAGTTCATGGAAGATCATGGTGGTACTGTCCTATACTATCCCCTTCCATATGCTCCACTACTAGATGAAGAGGACCAGCCTGAGCCACCTATACCTCAGCCAGCATGTACCAGAGTTTGTACCAAGAGAGTTGAGGCTAGAGTGAGATAAAGATGGGGTCAAAGAGATGCGAAAGTTCCATCTCTGGAGTGACATTCAATCAACTTAGGTGAGATTGGACCCAGCTTTATAGTTTCTCATGTCACATTACCCTTTAATAAGCTTTTGGACGTTTACAGTACGCCAACAATACCCCAAAAACGGCATACCACACACTTTAAGAGCTTCATTATGAATGAGGGGGTCACCCAACACAAGCCATCAGCACATGTTAGCTCTATCTTGCCCAAAGACTTTTCGGACTCACCGGTTGAGCCTTCTGTAGGTCCTTTGGAGAGATGACCATCTCTTTTATCCAGATATAGGGCAGTCTTGGATCAGTCTAAGGGTCAACGTTAATCCATTTCTTGTATGCTATGACATTTAAAAGTTGATGTATCTAGTTAATAATTAAATTTGATTTTTTTATTACATTCTAATTGTATGTATTCGTGGTACTGAGAGATGAATACATGGTTGATGTAAAGTTCCTAAATTTGATATTTGTATTTGAATGTAACTATCATTGCAGATTGAATGTATTTGGGAAAATTGTGTTCATTCAGTTTTGTAAGGGAAAAAATATGCATTGAAGTCGCATGAGGGGCATACAACTTCAGTGCAAATTTTAATGCTAAGTGAAGTCACGTGTAAATTCACTATGCCAAATCTATAATAATTTTCACCCGAAACCTATTTTCGTACTATTTTTTGCAAGTGCCTTATTGATGTACTAAACTCAACTTCTTCCTATACCAACCTCTTCTCTCTTGAAACTTTAACCTATTTCTGGTACAAGATTCATTCCTCCTTCATCTTCTTTGTATACTTCAATTTCTTTAAACCTTCGCAAATAATGCTGCACCATTGAAATTGGGTTAGGGCCTCTCCTTCTGTACATACTTGAGCATCTTTCCTTCTAGATCTCCCAAGCGATAAGGCAAAATCTTCTCTTCTTATCAATCTATCGACTTTGGTTTTTTTCTCATAATTACCAACCACATCAATCCAGTTAAGAAAAGAAGAGACTTGTGCCTTTTTTACTTTAACACCTAGTGTGTTTGACTGTATTAGGTCTACCTAATCACAAAGTAAAATAGCATGTTCTAAGCTCTCAAATCTACCTCACGAAACACGTTCAAACAATGTTAAGGCTCTACGTACACAGAGGTTGACCAAGGAAAGGTTTGAGTTATGAGTGATTCTCTAAACAAAGTATTTGACTTTAGCTAATATAAGTAATTGCCATATCTCTTTCCATTTCTCTTTAGACAAAATTGAGGACATTGATGCTTTTTTGTTTGTTCTCTCATATTGTAGGGATTCAATAAGGCGATGCGAGCTCTTGGCTAAAATTTCTCTAGACCTTTCAAAGGGTTACACAATTAGATCTCTCTAGGGAGTAACGTAAAGAGGTATACTTTTAATTGCTTCTCTTTCATTTTTTGTAGTTGCATGTCTTACTCTTCCTAGGCTCCACATTCCTACCTCCTTATCAATAAAGTCTACCACTTTTACATTTGGATCATTACTAGGCTGTATTTCTGAGGGGTTATAGTTTAGTAAGGATGGGATCCACCTATTTTGCCAGAATCAAACCTTATCCCCTAAGCCAATCTTCCAAACACAGCCTCTGGAAAGAATATCTCTATCCTTTTATATATTGTGCTACCCCTATGAGCCTTTGCATCCTCTTCTCACTTCTCTTAAATCTTAATTAAGGTAATACATCCCTTTTAAAAATCCAGCCCATAAAGCCTTCGGTTTTATCTCAAGTGTCTATGCCAACTTGCTCAGTAATGCTAAGTTAAACATATGTAAATTCTCAAAGCCCATACCACCTTTCTCCTTAACATTAGTTAGTTTAGACCAATTGATCCAATGCATTTTGCCTTCACTACGTTTCTGCCCCTACCAGAATTTAACAATGAGTGAATTGACCTCATTGTACCATTTCTTCAAGAACTTGAAACATGACATAGAGTTCATAGGAATGGTAGTAGCAACTGATTTATTAATACTTCAAGTCTTGCCTCACTTAACAAACTTTACTTCCATCCCGAAAATTTAGCAATAGTTTTTTCTTTGAGAAAACTTTAGACTTCCACTTTTAACCTTCCCCACAACATTGGTAATCTTAAGTAAATCCCTGAATCATCTCTTAATCTGACTCCTAATTGATCTTCCACTATTCTTCTTAAATCTAATGGAGAGTTTGAGCTAAAAAATATAGGGGATTTTTGAAAATTGACCTCTTATCCTGAAGTAGTGCAATAAGTTTCAATTAACCCCTTCAGTATTGAAAAATCCTTCTCATTAGCCTCTAGGAAGAATAAGGAATCATTTGTAAACAAGATGTGAGATAACACTAGATAAGAACTTTTAATCTTAATACCAACAAGTTAGCCTTCATCAACGGCTTTAAAATTCCCCTAGACAAAACCTCAGCTACTAAAATGAAAAAATAGGGTGATAGTAGATCACCCTGTCTAAGACTCCTATTAGGTACAACATTTCCACTCATTTTCCCATTAACCATAACGTTAAAGGTTACAAATTTAACACAAAACATTACTCATCTAATCCATTGTTCCCTAAAACTAAACTTCCTTAAAACTTCCTCTAAAAAATCCCACTCCACTCTATCATAGTCCTTATTTATGTCTAGCTTTGAGGTACAAAAGTTCTTCTTACCTCTCTTCCTATTCCAAAGAAAATGAAAGATTTCAAGGGCAATTATCACATTATCATGAATCATTCTTCCTTAAGATAAATGCACTCTGATTTTCTGTGATTAACTCATGGAGATGAGGTTTCAGCCTATTAACCAGCACCTTGAGATAATTTTATATAAAAAATTACACAAACTAATTGGATAGAATTGATTGACAAACTCAAGATTATGTACTTTAGGAATAAGAATTAGATTAGTACAATTTAAGGATTTAGGGAACATACTTGAATTGAAGAAACTAGAGACTACTTAAGTGACCAAAGGACCTACCATATCTCAACAACTTTGATAAAACACCCTTGAGAAACCATCTAGTCTTGGAGCTTTCAAGTCACCTAGTTGAAAAGCAGCAACTTTAATTTCTTCTTCCATAATACTACTACATAGCATGATGTTCACCTCATTTGGAACTATTTTTTCCACCCAATCCAAACAATTACTCCAATTCTTGCTTCCATTATATTTGAATAACTTCCTAAAATGCTCTTTAAAGGCAATGACAATCTGGTTTTCTTCTTCTAGCCAATCTTCATTTCTATCCAATCTCCATTTCTATCCATTATTCTTAGGATCTTATTCCTATACCTTCCACGTAAAGTAGACTTATGGATAAAAGGCTAAGTTCTTATCTCCACATTTAAGCCATAGAATTATAGATCTTTGCTGTCAAAACCTCTCTTCCCTATCTTACAGAGAGTCTAAATGATGATACAGCTCATTCTCTTCATTACAAATGAAGAAATCATTCCCATCTTGCAAGTTCTCCAACTTCTGCATAACTTCTTCATTAGCTGCCCTATTATTTGGAAAGTTTTCTTTGCTTTATTTAGTTAAAGATTGCTTGAACTTCTTGAGATTATTCAATATCAACCAAAACACATTACCACCAAATTTGGAAACCCAATTATTTCTCATTATTTCTTTACAACTTTCATCCTCCAGCCACATACTTTTAAAGTAGAAGTGCCACAATAACCGCTACATGATCTAAACCATAAGCATTCTGATGTAGGACTTGACAATGAGGAAAGTTCTTTATCCATAACATTAAAGCTAAGCCCTTACCAATCTGCTCCATCATAAGAACTCCATTAAAGCGTTTATTACACCATATGAATTTAGGTCTTTTAAAACCCAAATCTTGTGGATTTAAATAAAAAACCAGGTCCCTAAATCCATCAATAAATCGTGCTTCCATTCTATTCCCCCCTTACTTTTTCATGTTCTTCAAGAATTGCATTGAAATCCCTAACACAAAGAAAGGGGATAGAAGTATAAGCTACTTTTTGTCTTAAAATATTCCATAACCACATTTGTTTAGAAAAATCTAAGTGTGCATGAATCCAAATAACTCTGCCTACTAATCTCCCATCTCTATATTTAAAAATAGAGTCAATAAAATGGAAATTATCTTCCTTCACCTTAACTTGCATATTATATGGCCTTTAAAGAGCTAATCCCTCTACAATGCCTCTTCTTTGAACATAAAAAATTTCAACCATCTTCTTATTTTTTTCTATGTTGTTTTTTGCATATTTTGTTTCTATAATAAACACTACAGATGGACTGAATTTATTTATTAGGCTTTTAAGGTTCCAAACTGTCTTAAGTGGCCCAAGCCTGTAACGGTTGTAACTAAGAAAACTCATGGCCCCTATATGGCTATTTTAAGCGAGCCACCACCTCCCATTGACTCACAAACAGAAATAAGTACATCAACTCAATTATCCTCATCATACTATTCAATCTTCTCTTCAATACACATAACCATTGATTTATACATTCCCTTTCTTTCTTTTCTTAGAATTTACTTTTTACCTTTTCTAGCATCCTCAAACTGATCTTTCTTGGATACTCCATTAAAAATGAGGTTAATTTGCTAATCAAACTTCTCTTCTTTCAATCTCTTAACATTTCCAACCAACTTGTTGCTTCTTCTTTTCATCTTTTCAAATTCATATTGTTAAAAAATTTAATTACTTTTCTTACTACAGGAGCAATTGTAAATGTAGCTTCACTTCTCGCCAATTTCACTTCCAAGGAATCCATTTGAGTTGAGTTTAACGTAGCATCCAACTCTACTTCGTGTGCAAGTTTTTCATGTTTTTGTAAGGTATTGCACTAGTTTAGGATTTCATATTTTTTAGTTTCTATAGATTTGGCTAACGGATCAAGATGTTCTAAGGGGTTATTTAGATACTGTTTTGTATTAGATAGGGTTTGAATAGAAATTGGGTTAAAGTGTTTGGATATGGTTGAGGCCAATTGGTTATGTTTGCAGTGGAATTGTTTGGTTCTTTAAGGTTAGAGCTTATGCTATATGTAAAGTGTTTGTGGTAGTATAATTTAGGTTGCTATTTTCCTTTTTAGATTGCACACCCTCCTTCTTAACCTTAGTTCCCCATTCTTTACTGTATTAGCTCTCATGCTCATTCAAATTTCTCTAGAAAACAACTACAAAACCACAATTCTTGCTAAAATGACCTAACCTTCCACACTTAAAACACCAATCATTTAGCTTCTCATACTTAAAAGTAATCAAATATTTCTCCCCATAATTTCTACTTATCCTCATTTGAGCTTGCAAAAGATACATATAGGTAATCCATACTTTATCCCTTAGGAAACCCTTTCTTTCCCTTATCTTTGACACCACAGGCTTCACTTTGACAACCTAACCCAATCTAGCCTCCGATATTTCTACATTTTTTACTATCATCTAATCTAATTTTAGATCATGAATTTGTACCTAAAAATAAATAGAATTCAAGGGAATATCCTCCACATTCCATTTTGCCTTCTATTTCTCCATTTCCAAATAGTGACCCATCATAGCCCATGGACCATCATTCAACAAAGATAAACCCATATTCTTTTGTTTAACATCAATAGAAAATGGATTAGGTCTAATTGTAGAGATTACCATATCACCGTATGCATTCCAATCTTTCTTTAAAATGCCAATCATCACTCCTTTGTTTAGTGTTTTATCTGATATCCGTCATGCCTTGAAGCGGCAGAGTCGTAACAGCCCCGTCATGCAAACCATTCTAAAATAGAAATTGGCTTTACAATCGCTATTCTAGACTTGATCTACACAAGGCATCTACGATTAACCCACTTTAAAGTAAACAGTTCGTAATTTTAATAAATTGTTTACTTAAGAAAATAAGAAAATATATATATACACTAAAATTCAGTTATTACAATTAATGTTCACAACGTTTCATCGTAATCTATGCCTTAGTTAATACATTATTCAAAAATGAAAAATTCTAAGATAAGAGCTTAGACCTTAAAAATATATGTCTGTTCTTCAAATATTTTTCCTCACTTTCTAGGATCCAGCAGTTATTAGCTTCAAGGTAATTGTAAGTCGCTTCTTAACCAGTACCTGCAACGACATCTATAGGAATGTGAGTAACCACAACTCAGTAAGTCGAGATAGAGAATTTAAAACTATATCACAAACACAAATAAGGTTATCAATCAACTTATTAGGTACAATGCATGTTCAAGCAAATGCCATCACACAACGTTGTCCAGCCCATCGTGAGATTAGAGAAATTGCGCCATCTCTAATCTAGGTTGAGGAGTTGTCATTAATGTAATAGCTGACGACCAAACCCAAGCTTGTGCAATGGAGACACTACTCCTTCCGCGACTACCTTCAAACCATTAACTTCACCCTTGCCGCGACCTCCTTACCTATTACTTAGTTCGACTAAGGATGAAGAAGGGACCCATTATGCTATCTAACGTTATCTCTTTCGAAGGGGTTGGTATTTGGCCGGAAAATCTAAGTTTCCCCTAATGGGTTGCTATGCAGGTCCGATTTATAATTACAGGTCGGATATTTGATTAGGTTCAGTTTAAGGTGATTAATCATTTCATACAAATCATACAATACAAGCTAAGCAGCAAATCAAAAATTATATCATCAGCTCAGAACAAGTACAATCCAGTACAATTTCAAGCCTCCAAAATACAACACTGTATTAATCCCAACTTACCTCGACTCTTCGGTTGCTCACTCGAAGTGAGACTTGTTTAGTCCATCGCTAATGATCCCTATAATATCAACGTTGTCTCAGTTTTTATATAATTGTTATAAGTTTGTTTTATCTCATAACACTTATTATTATCCTTGGTTTAGGGTTTAATATGTCCAATTATCTAGGCTCTCAAATCTTTTACAATTTTCTCGGTTTGGGGCTAAGTTCGGGTTCGAGTTCAGTTTTCACATCGATTTCTAAATTATGTTCTAGTTCAATTTCTAAATACTGTTTTATACACGAACCCTAGAAACACATTTCAACCGATAATGTGAAATTAATCACATCACTTCCAGATATCCTAAATACCATAGTTACCTTTAGTCAGTATTTTATTCTATCCGATACACTTAAATCCATATTAGTATATCAAATTTACTCCTGATGTGAGAAATTTTTACATTCTTCATATAATTACCTAAATTTAAGTTTTCCATCAGATTTATTATATATTCTTATTATTTATATAATATCAATTTTTATCCTAATATTTTCTATTTATTATATTTTCAATAATTACATATTATGTATTATCACATATTATGTACATAATACACATCTAATATTTCCATCACTTTAATTACCATCTCCCAACATTAATTAACATTTCAAAATGTCTAAATTCATCTCAAATCAGATTTTACACCTAATTACCCTAATTTACAAAATTAACTTAAAATTTACTATTTTTTCCTATTACTTATTTACTACATAATTATCCTAATAATTACATCTAACACCCTAAATGATACAAATATCATACTTCATCAGATTTGAACATCTTAAAACATATAATGATTTGCTAAATCAGTAATTAACTATTTAATTACTTAATTAACCAAAAATAACCCATTTATGCATCATTTTAAGGCTAAAAAATTATCTAAAAGTTTCAAAAATTAATTTTTGAAAAAGGACTTCGTGGTACTGTTCTATATCATTTAAGTAATCTATAAAAAAATTTTGAGCTTAAAACTACACTCTTAAGGTTATTATTTTTAATCCGAACAAAGCTCGGGTTTGCATGATTTCTTAAGGACAGTATATCACAGGATATATTTTTATCAAAATAATATTTTTTTCTAAAAACTACATACAAAAATATTCCAGAATAATAATTTTCATAATTTTTTAAGAATATTTAATATTTTTACAAAATTAAACAATATCAAGTTGGAAATCGGACTTACTTGTGTGAGTGGCTCCGGTCGCAGTGGCCTTGTCAGCCAATTTGAGTGCTGCTACTACCATATGGTGGTGGTGGCCATCTACTCCTAAGTGCTCATCAAGTTTAAGTTTTTCTTAGAAGCTCAACTGTGTAGTTTTTCTTTTTTTGTAATTTTTGGTAAAACTCTAATTTCTTCTCAATTTCACCTCTCTCTAATTTTTTAAAATTCTAGGCATCCAAAATGAGCTTTTTGAAAAATTTGAGGTATTTATAGAAGTCTTAGGGAACTATTGTGCATTAATTAGATAAGACAATTGTCTTATCTCTTCTTTTTTTCACTTTTTATTTGTTGCATTTTAATTGATTACTTTTGTTTCTTCAATTCCAGATTGCAACGCCACTTTTTGGAATTTTCCTCATTTTTTTTTATTTTTCTTTATTTTTCCTTAATTAATTATGAATTTTTTTAATTATTTAACATTATTTTAGCACATTTCGCATATTTTAAGTAATCATATGTATTTCTACCTATATGTAAATTCATATATAGTACAAATAAATATTTCTAAATATTATTTATGTTATTTTATAATTTTTAGTATGCATATAATTTATCTCTAGTAACTTATTAATTATCAAAATATATTTTACGCATTTTCAATAAATAATAAGTAATATGCTTAAAATTTAAAAATTTTATATTCTTTTATTTTATTACTTATTTTTTTAAATTCAAACTTAAGGGATCATTTTTACTAATATTTCTAGTTTTACTTTATAATTTAGGTTTGATCGGATCCTTTAGCCGATTAGAACTCCAAATAATTGGTTGTGAGGCTTACAATATCACTCTTGTTGCCATAAGAAACTTAACTTCAAACTTCTGGTCTTGATCAATGTCCAAATTGATCTCTTCTAGTGGTGTTTGATCAGTTTGTTGGGACATAGCAGAAGTTCTAGTTAAAAAGGTTGCCTAGTACTGTAGACAACACAAATTTGATTATTAGACAATAGAATAAAAAGAAAAGATGAAGATTAAAGGTGCTAGTTTAGATCTAAATGGAAACGAAAAAAGGACAACAAAATATAGATATGAGAATCAATAAAGACGAAATAGTGCCTTCTTTGTACTCATTTTTTCAATTTTTCGATTTTTCTCCCTTTTTTTTTCTTCTTACAATATGGGTTTCAATGTAACACAGCAAAAAAGAAAGAGGACCTACTCTCATTAGTATGGATGGTGTATTGTAAGAATGCAAAATAAAAAACAGGATGAATCTACAAACGAGAGAAAACAGAGTTAATAATGAAAATAGTTGCAATAACTCAATGAAATGATGTAGCAATGTTAAATAAAGTACATGAAAAAGGTGTGAAATAAAGGAATCTAAAGTCCTTAACTAACAACCAACATGATGTGACCCACTCTCCAAAATAAGAGAAAATGTCTCTCTCTAATTCAATATCAATTCAATCCTATATTGGAAAAGCTAACTAGCTACTTGATTTTTAAGTTGTAAATGAACTATTGAGTTTATGCCTCAAGTAGTGTTATATCGTTATTGTTATTAGCAGTATAGACCATGTTTGGATCGCCCAATCCAATTTCTTATGGATAATAATTTAAAAAGATCCAGTTAATCTAACTAGTCCAATATAGTTTCTTATTAGAGAATACACTGATTCACTAAAAAACATAAATCTAGATCTAAGAAAAATAAAATATAAGATGCAAAAAGTTATTAACTTTGGGAAAATTACATTGAAAAGTATTAACATTTAGAGGTAAGTTTAATTAGGAGATTAATATTTCAAAAAGTTTAAATAATTAATCAATTTTCAGTGAGTTGTTAAAATAAATGATCAATGTTATAAAGCCATTAGTTTCATTTCACATGGTTGTTAAATGATAATGGCACTTACATGGTATATGCATGGAATATATGTTGTGTTTGCATGTACATATAAATAATAAATAAATGGAAAAATTGAAAAACCGGATAAAATTTCCAAAAAATAAAAAATAATTAGAAAAATTATTAAAACAAGGAAATGAAAAAAATCAGAAAATTAAAAACGATTAACATAAATAATTATAATATATAATAATATAATTAATTAAAAATCAAGAAAAAGGAAAAAATTGCAAAAATTAAATATATATATATGAAAAATAAAATAGAAATTATATATATAGTCTATATGTTTGATATAGAAATAAATATATAATTTATGTTTATATATATACATATATATAAGATAAAGATTATATGCATAATGTAATCTATTCATTTGTTATATATTTTACATCTATATCCGTATAAAATATATATTTACATATAACATACATAACACATGTATAAAACACATAGAATATATGCATAATGTAATCTATTCATTTGTTATATATTTTACATTATATCTATATATAACATATATATTTACAAATAACATGCATAACACATGTATAATCTATTTATTTGATATGCATATACATGTATATGAATATAACCTGTATGTATACAACAAATATATATATATTTATATATATACAACATAGTAGGCAATATACTAGAGCGTGACTATAAATTTAATGTAAAAAATAACATAAAGCATGTTTAGGATCATTGTTTTCACTATCTTAGTCCTTATTAGGGGCCTCTTTTATAGCCTTGAATGTCAGGGGTCCTTTCGCCTCCTCCTCAATTGCATCATTATTATCATCTAACTTGCAATCATCATTTGCTCCTCTTACACTTTAGTCTTCCTCTAACTCTTCATCAGGAACCTCTTCTTAATCCTCCTTTGGGTCTTCCTCTAACAACCCTATTATGTGCTATCTACTTTTGCCTTGTAATTCTACAGAAAGAATTATTTAATATTTTTTGAGTGTTTTTTTATTTTAAGAGAATTTTAAATTAAAGAACTCCTAAGCCTTAAACACTTACAGGTTTAAAGGTGAAACTTCTACCTATAGTCTACCTACACTTAACTAGGTGATTAGTTGAGTTCATTCTCTAAGGTTCAATTCTCTTTTCTAGGCCCGTTGATAGTCTAGCTAAACCTAAGGCTATCATATAAGCAAAAGTGAGATAGTTGGAGAGGTCAAATTCTTTTTTTATAATAAGCTCCTTAGAGATGCATCTTAGCCTTGGATAAAAGGTTGTAGCTTACAATTATTGCTTTACAGCTTCTTAAGTAAGAGATTATTGATGGGATCACTCTATCCTTTTAGTAAAATTTTTCAGCACTAAGGAGGTATCTACCAGAGTGGCTTGGTAATTGAACTAGCTTAGTGGGCAGGTTGCTTAAGAAAACTCGATTGTACTCTTGCATATGTACTAATGATGGAATGGCCTATTAGTGATTTCTAAAGGGAGATAGGCTTAAGCTTAGTGTAGAGGGCTAAATTCAATTTATCTGCCTTGAACCCAATAATTAGAATGGATTTAACTTTTTGGGCTAAAATGATAGGGCTCAAGGAGTTAAACCAATATATTTTTAAGATGATCATGGGAGACTTGGTGTAGTGGGCTTAGAATAGGGTTCATTGGATCAATTCGTTTAATCCAACTTTTCTTAATGTTAGCTCACACTAAGAAAGTAAGGTTATTACTGGGCCCAAAGTCGTTAAAGATGACATATTTGAGCCCTTGAAAAAAAGGATCAATTATAGCCATTGATTATCATCACAATCGGATCAATTGCTAACTTCTATGAATGCCTCATCCCTTCCCTCATTTGGACACAATAAAAAACTCCGACCAATGCCATTACTTTACCAAACTACTTAATCAAACAAATCAAACACTTAACTTCCTTAAGAACTCTCACCTTGTTTGTTACAAATAATGGAATTTAATGCTTTTCAACTCTTCTAGTTATCACAACCCTTGTAAGAGCTTTACTAAGATTGTTTGCTCCTCCTCCCCTTTCAGGTCCAATTGATCATCTCATAAGTATTAGTTAAGTCAAGTCATTTCCCTTTGTCACGTGTAGCATGTTTGTCATGCAACACATATGTGACCTCCACATTCAGACTCCTACACTAGACTTAGCAATTTGAAGCCTAATCCGCTTGGTTTTGACTAGCTAGCTTAGAAGGAAAAAGGTCAAATGGTCTCTAATGAGCATATGCCTTTGCTAGGGAGAGATCACCTAAGGTTGCTTGATGCCATACTGTATGGAGTGAGCATGCAACACCTAGACATGCCTTCATCTTATGGCTAATTGCTCAAGAGAAGCTCTACACCATTGGACAAGTTGCTGAAATGGGAGCTGGTCTCCTCAAACTGCTCTCTCCTGCGCAAGAGGGGGGAGGAAACATATAACAATACGTTTTCAAGGTGTAGTTTCATGTCGGAGTTTGGAGGAAAGTTGAGAGGCTTTTATGTTGGAGGCTATCTTTGCGTTAGGACGAAGAAGCTTAAATGGGTGCTGGAAGAAAGCGATAATTATCCCGTGTTACTACGGAAGGAAAGTAATAGCCTTCGTGCAATGGAGGTCAATTTCTTATATTGCTTAATCATCATGTATCCCTTTTTTTATTTGCATTTCCCCAAAACTTGCATGACTAGAGGCTTTTCTACACGGAATAAAGCTAGCTTGGAAAGGCTTGATAAAGGTGTCCAAGTAGGGGCAGATTATATTAGCAGCAATGCTTCTAACACTTTGATGCCACGTAGGTCGATTGCTTTGAAGTAGGAAACATTATTTGATTTGAGGAGATATAAACTGGGATACCTTTTAAGGATATAACAGCCTTTTTTATATTTATCAACAGAACTAAAACCCGTTATTCATGATAAAATTTTGTTGTTCTATAATATTAACCTTATATGTATCAAATGACAAATATAGGGGCAAAGAAGCAAAATTGAAATCTTTGTTAGTTGAAATCCTCACTTTTGCCTGCCCTACCCATTTGCACCCTTTGCAATTGGGAAGATTACAGGATCTGATGTGTATATGGTAAGGAAAATCGAAAAGTACAAGTAATAGGAATCGAGATATATACTATATATATTCCGAATACATAATAATATATGATTAGGATCAATCTGAAGGGAAGTATATTTGTCAATATCGGAAGTTACTTCACGTATCAATTCAATGGCATAAAGTCCCTTTTCTTATCCTTTTGGAATATCTATATATCTCAGCTTAGGGGAAAAAAAAAAAACTCACTATATAGATCCTGAAACAAAAATTAGCAAAATCACACGCTTACTAATATGATCTAATCATTGCCAATTATTATTGAAGATATTTAATCACAGATAAATTTGAAAGAAAAGAGACATGTTATCTCCAATAGGATACTGGATATGGATAGACATCGATAGATATGGAAATCCTGGTTGTAGTTTATTAGGAAGGGCTATAAATAGGCATAAGTTACCGATGTTATCAATTATCAATGTGGATAAAGCATTATACATATATAAAGCAAGGAAATCAATCCCATATTGCTATTACTATATAAAAAAGAAAAAAAAGCCAGAGTAATTTAATGTTTTGAATTCTAATCTTTGAACGACATTTATTAAATTTAAATTCTTCCTCCCTGTACATAAATAAACATAACTTAACATATAATATTGACATAATTTTCCACACACTCTCTTGAGTGTCGAGTCCATACTAGTTATTAGTTTCCATATTCTTCCCCATTTAAATAGTAAAACCTTAATTCTTATGTGTCTCTCATATATTATTTACATAATTAGTTAGTATTCTTTTAGACATCTTGGCTGAGGCGTTTACCGGTTATTAATAATGTAATAACATTGTAGGAGAATAACTATTTTGAGGCCATTTTCAAAATGAAAGTTAAGGTGTTATTTGAAAAGCAAGATATAAGAAAACAAAAATTATCTACCAAATTTTAGGGATAATTAGGTGTTAATTTATAAGGGGAAAGCAACAAAAGGAAATATAATTTTTTTTTTTGTTTTTTTCAATGATGACAAATGACAACGGGGAAAAGAGATTTAAACTTGGTCCATCTCATAAAAAAGACTAGTTTTCATGTTATTAGGTTATAAGGCCATTAGCAATTATTTCTTGTTAGATAAATGTACGACGTTATTATATTATATGTAAAAGAGATGTAAATCAATAAATTTGCTTTAAAATGGCTTAAATTTGGTAGCCGTTTATTTATGTAATAAGATGTCAATTGTAAAAGGAAAGTCAAAAAATGGGTTTAAATCTTGATATTTTTCTATACAATTTTGGAAATTTTGGCTTTTATATAAGAAATTGAAAGGGAAAGCCACACGTAACTATAAATTCATTATATAAGGTTAGGGGTGAGTAAGTACAGGATATATAGAGTATGAGGCTCTACCTCGTATCCTACCCCATGTGTATAGGGTTTAAGTTTTTGTACTTAGAACTTATCTTATAATACCTCCTGTAACACCTTAGAATTATCATGTTTCTTGTAAATTCTACAAGATACAAAGTATCTTGTGGAACTTTTATTTTTTACATTTTGTAAAGGGCTAAAAATTATTATATTAATTATTGAATTAGGTCTACTATTTATTCAGGCTTGACTCCTTAGACTAGGTAATAAGGCCTAAGGAGTCCAGTCTATAAATTGGTGTTAAGCCTAAATTTTTTATTTCCTTTATTTTTATTCGATTTTTCACTTTTCAATTAATACTAAATTCTAACTAATTCAGTATTACTTCTCAACTAGAGAAATTAGAAAATTCCAATTTTTTTTTTGTAATTAAAAAAACTTTTAGAGTCGCTACCCGACTGAAGTCGGGAAAAAGAGAAATCATAATTAATTAAGTGGATTGATTACGATTTAGTTACTAGTCTTTGACTTTAATTTGATAAAAACCAGATGATTTCAAATTTAGGGGCTAACCTATTAAACTCTAATGGATATTATTATTTATTTTTCAAAATTAGATTTATTCATCAAAATTGTCCTTTTTAAAATTTTTTTAAGAAAAATAAAAACCAAAAGAAAATAAAAAAAACTTAAGTTTCTATAAATTTTAACGTCATCTCGAAAATATCTACGTATCCACTAATCAGGATTAGACGACCGTAGTTCCTTTTAAAAATTTTAGTGTGTTGTTTTATTTTAATTTTTGAAAACCAATTGAGTTTACTTAGTTATCAATTTAGTTTATTCAAATAAAATTTTAAAGGGGTCTTAATTCTTGAGTGTTTTAAAAAAACTCTCTAAAAGTCCTATTTCTTTAAAAGGATTTTTTATTAATTTTTATTTTTAAAAAATATTTTTTCTAAGCGAGGAATTCTAAAAAAATAAACCTAACACTAAAAAAATTTCCTAAGCTAAATATATTTCTTCCTTTTAATATTTTAAAACGACTACCTAATCAAATCAAGATGAATGTATATAAATGAATATAGCAATAATAATAATAATAATTTCGTAGGCAATCATAGATAAGTTTCATGACTGCAAAGACATGCTTTAAGAAATTTCCTAAAGATTGGTCTAATACATGTCAAGAGGTATAGGTGTACAATAGAAAAAAATTGGGTTTACTGATATAACTTAGAAAGTTTATAGAGGTAATAATTTTTGCATCTTAGATTGCTTATGAGTACACCTAAAGTTGTAATTGGAATCTATAAGAAGAAAATTTCAAGTCTCAAAAACATAATAAAACATGTCATTCTGGTAGACTTTTTTGCAAGCTAGAGATAGTAAACTTAGACAACCACCATCGCTATAGTCCCAACGCTACCTAAGAAGCTTATTAAAATGAAAAACTTACAGTTAGTGAACTATTGCGTTTCTTGTTATACCTACTTTAGGTGAGGTTTAGAGGGTAAACCTTCACATACTAGCTTATATGGATATGTAACTAGCATAAAATGCTATGCCATTGACTCCTCCAAATTTTTGCAATACCATCAAGCTAACTTTAACTTAGAAGTGATCGATGGTCACCTCATAAGCCATGGCACTAATATTATTGTTATAAGATTGCATATTAAAACTCAAACTAAGGCTACTAATAGCACAACTAGATTCACTTTCTTGTTTAGACATCTTTCTTTCATGTCAACCTATGGTGAACGATAAAATTATGGGCTCATTAAGAGAGAACCCGACGATCTCTAGTTTAAAGAAACCCACAAGTTTAATAAAAAATCACTCATATTCTTTTTATTCTAGATATTGACTACATTTGAAATATACAAACAGTGTAGTTACCTCAACTACATATCCCATAACTACATCTATAATCAACTGAAATGTGTTCATGTACCCTGTCTCTTTTGCCTACTAACATGCCTAATACCCAACACTTGGATAGATAACTAATGTCATGTAACCCTGCACAATAACCTAAATAATAGCCTATTGACTACATTTAAAATATTACAAGTAACACATGTAATATAAATAAATAAAATACATAATACGATATAAGCATCTAGACATAACACACATATTAACTAACATATACACATAACAATTACCAAACTAGGATTTTTAGTTTAAAGTACTTACTGTGAGTGGATAGGCATATTGGCATTGGAACAAGTCAAAGATGCTAGCTTCTGAGAGCCTTTATAGAGTTTTTGTATAATCCTAAGAAAATAATGTGAGCCTTAAGAGAGAGAAAGATATCAAAGCACATATACCCCTTGCTTTAGCACAAAAGTTTTGAGGAAAACATGAATTCATTTATCAATAAATGCTTCAACCATCCTAGCAACAATTATCCTGGTCTAAGTGGATAATGATATAAATCTATACTAGTGTCAAGGCTGAAAGATGCAATCCATAATGCTCAATTACATAGATCGATTCCTTAAAACCACTAGCTAAAATTTCATTTACTCTTTTATTCCAGGTAATTTCACAATTTGAAGTTATTTGTTGTTAATTATCACACTTAATTGAACTTTCACTCTGTCATATTTATGACCTTGATCATCTCAAAAAAATAAAAGGAAAACACTCGTTGGTCAAGAGACGGTAATCTTAGGAATGATAATAGAATTAGTATATTTAACAAATAAAATATCAATTAAATATGACATTTTAGCAACTTTGAACTTCAAACATAAAATTGTAGAAAATACCGCAAAGTTCAAGTAGTCATTTTAACTTCATTGCTTGTACAATCATCAAAGTTTTTCTCCTAAGCATTAGCATATGATTTTATAGCTTGTTTTTTAACATTCCATAGTATCAAAAGTGCTAATTATTTTTCAATTTATCAGGCTACTGCACACTCTCCTCTGTTAAAACCTCTACGTTGACAACACTACCTTTTCTAAATATAGATGCAGTCAAGCATAACCTTAAGATCATCAAATCTATGCAACATATATAAGAATAATTCACAACAAAGTTTTGGGGTCCAATTTCAAATCATTGTAAATTAAGATAAGAGATTATTCAGTAATACTAACAGCATTTCCGAAAACATATGAACCACAAACTGTAACCAAGTGAGCATATACAACGTAAACTGAAACGGGAGAAGAGTCAGTGCTACCGTCTCCTCCATGAAGATGTGTGAGGTTTCCTTGACAAGCAGAGGACTTGACGTTTGTACTTCTTTTATGGTCTCTCGTCCGCATGTTTTCTTTTCCTAATTTCTTGCAAGACCAGACCAACAGCTGTTGATACGTGCAGGTTCCAAGTGTGATGTCCAGCATGCAAAGATAAACCACACCACAATAAAACAATATCCCCCCGGCCCCACTTGAAGCTCCAAAAAACACCCGCACAGAAAATTCTTAAAAGACGAGTGGAAGACTTGGCTTAAAGAGGTAATAAGAAATATCTTGCTTTAAATGACACGTGGCAGGCATTGATTGATTGAATGAATCAACAAGACAAATATCTCCCAATGAATTCCTTTCCATTTTACTCATTTACCACGATATATTTTTAACCCCATTTTCCTGGCATATTCCAAACTTGTTAAGAACATACGCCGAAAACAGAAACAAAAACAATCCAGTCCATCCGTACAATACCCTAATTATATTTTCCCTTTACGTCGTTGGATTCACCATCTGAATGAACTCTAGTCCCTTGGTGGTTCGGGAGGTTCTGTGTGTGTCTTTTGATTTTAATTTGATTGGGAAGAACTAGAGTAAGATAAGATGGTGAAATCGAAGGATGAGAATGGAGGATCATCCAGCTCCATAGCACCCTTTCTCAACAAGTGTTATGACATGGTGGAGGATGAGAGAACAGATGGCGTGATTTCATGGGGAAATTCAGACAATACCTTTGTTATATGGGACATTACTCAATTCACTGTCCAGTTGTTGCCAAAGTATTTCAAGCACAGCAATTTCTCTAGCTTTATGAGACAGCTCAACATTTATGTATGTTTCAGACCCTGTTACTCTTTATGTCTTCTCTCTTCTTTTTTAGGTTTGCTTGTTACCTTTTTAATTTTCTTAGTTGTTGTCTTTCCTAAATTCAAGTCTTGACCTTGAAGGACCTGAATTGTTCTCTCTATTTGGTTTTGAACTTTTGAAGTCTCCATTGACTTAAATTGTGTTTATCTAGGGTAGAGAAACGAGGGATAGTTTTCAATTTTGCAGAGTAGAGTTTTTTTCCCCTTTAGATAATGTTTGTGCATTTGACTAGTTTAGTTGAATTAGTTACTGCAATTTCGCTGATAAGAAAATATATCTGGCCACAAAGATATCTTGTGCCATTAAAGATTGATGCTTGAGAAGATGAACTGACTGCTTGCTGGTAGTATTAAAAGGGTGTTCCTCCATGGGATTATGCAGCAATTGGGTGATTCGATTGGCAAATGTATATTCCTTGTATTAAGTCCATGTAGATGGTCTTCTTTGCACACTATGATGCATCTAGCATGCCGACTCATGCATTGAATGGTAACCAGTTAATAGGTTCCTTCATGTTAATTTGATATGCCTTGAGTTTTCATAATGGATTTAGAGGCCTTATGTCAGAGCAACCTTCTATCTAGTTGATGACTCGGTCTGGTAACTAATATATTCATTTTCAACAATTAAAGTCCTGGAGGTTGAAATTCAGGAGTGAGTTTGTATTATGATTCTAAGAATGCGCAAAATTTTTTCCAAAAAGTTGGCAATCTGGTAAGAATTAAAAATATCCTGCTTGACGGAATAGCAATGTGGAATGCACTGCTTGTGGCACCTCTAGCTGCTGAATTCTGAAAGCTGTGGGTAGAGAATGATAAGACGAAGGAATTCTAGCGTGCCATCTTCACACGGTCATTGTTTGTGTCTTTATGAATAGCATAGGGTATGTGTATTGATGTCTGGATGGTTTCTGAAGGACTTGTCTTTCTGTGAGTCATCTGTGGATGTCTTGGTGGACCAAAAACAATTACATTATCCTTTTCAATTAGGTTTTCTAAAGATTTGTTCATGCACTAAATTTCAGCATGATACATGAGTGTGCATCTTGAAGATCTTGTTGGTTCATTCGTTCTAATTAGATTGACTTCTTGTTTTCATTATCTTCTTTCTTAATTATTTCGTTACTTTCTATTGAATTGTCAAAAGTTATATTTAGCCATATACCTTCTTGAGTGCTTGAATCAGATGAATAATGGAGTTATATGATCATAATGTTTGCTCAAATAATTGAATAGTTAAAAGATAATTGTAGTAATAGTTAAAATTTTTTATTCTTGCTATTAGCTTAAGAGTGTTGATTTGGATGATTGATTGGAGAAATTTTGCTCAAGTTATGTTCTCCTTTTGGTATTCCCATGAAGATTTATAATTGTCTACACTGTACCTTAAGTCTTAAGCTTCAAGAATACTATTGGGACCCCAGGGAGAAAAACCCCAACCCACACACCCCATCCCCACCCAAAAAAAAAAAAAAAACAGAGGAGAAAAATCAAAGAAATATACACACACACACACACACACACAGAGTAATTAAAAGGACATTAAGTTTTATATCTGGGGACCGTAATGCAAATTAGAATCATATTCTGTGGGAGTTAGCTGATTGGTTATTTCCTTGAACTTAGGCTCTTAAACGTCCTCCACCTGGGTTCAATTTGCTACCTCTTTAATGGGTGAATCTTTCAAGGCTTATCCTTGAGAATCTTCTAAACTATAACCACAATTCTCTTATCTTTTAACTCACTTGTCAGGCAATTTTGACTTAATAAGTCAAAGATCCTCGTGGATGGAGTTTTTGTTTCCATATTGATAATGCAGGAGAAAACTGAATTGAGGAGGGACTTTTTTGATTTCTTCATTTGGATTATTGGGTGGTCTTGCTTTTTAGATATATCTCCATTTTATTGATATCATATATTTGTCCTTAGAATTCTGTGGTTCATTTGGCATTGGTAAGCAAAGTCATGTCTACCCTGATATGTACCTTTGCTGTTCTTTTTTGTTTTGAGTAATATAGAAAACTGATTGATTTTTTCATTTCTGATGTTTGCATTGTCATAATCTCTTCAATTCATTGACTTGAATCCTGAAATGGTTAACTTGATGAAGGATTTGCTCAGCAAGATTTAGTTTCAATGATTTATTAATCTGAGATGATAAACACGTATTACCTATGAGAAACAGAGGTTGTACTGCATGTGCACACAACCATTGTGTGTTTGTCCCTCTCTGCTTGTCTTCCTGATGAAATTGACTATTTAGCTAAATCTTTGCAGGGGTTCAAAAAGGTCGACCCAGACCGTTGGGAATTTGCTAATGAAGGATTTGTAAAAGGGCAAAAGCATTTGTTGAAGACTATCCATCGTAGGAAACATGTGCAAGCTGCTGAACAAAAGCAGTCTTCTAAACCTCTGAACAAATACGTCCAACCAAAAGAAAACACTGAGAGTTACAATCTCTGGAAAGAAGTTGAAACACTCAAGAAAGATAAAAAGTCATTAATGCAGGAACTGGTCAAACTTAGACAGCATCAGGAAACCTCAGAAAACAAGTTGCTTGTCCTGAGAGATCGTATTCAAGGAATGGAAAAGAATCAGCAGCAGCTGCTGTCATTTCTGGTGATGGCCATGCAAAGCCCTGCAATTTTGGTTCAGTTGCTTAAACCTAAAGAGAGCAATTGGCGAAAGGCTGAGACAAGTAGCATGCTGCATCAACTTGCCGCTGACACTGGATCGTTAATTGGTGATGGAACCATTGTAAAGTACCAGCCTCCAGATGATGAATTGCCAAACCTTGCTGAAATTCCCATACCTTCAGGTTCAGGAGAAAATGTAGAATCAGGACAGTCTGTTGAGGGGAACAAAGATATTTTCATGAATATTGATTTTTTGAAAATACTTATGGATGGAAACTTTAGGCGGGATAATCATCTGATTGGTCTACCAGAGTTTCCTGATGCATGGGAACAGTTCCTTTTAGGTGGTCCCTCTAAAGATAAGACTGATGAGATTAATATTGATAAGGAAGATCCTGATGATTCAACCATGCTGACAGGGTCAGCATTACCTAGATCCATCGATGCAAACTGCAACAGTTTTGAAATTCTTATGAAACAAATGGAGGAGTATCATGAGGTAGAAAATGAAACTGTAGCTACTGATTCTCATGGCGACAATGGCATGGGCTTGGAGTTTCTGACTGAGCAAATGGAACATCTGTCTTCTGACTCTAACATAAGGCAGCATTCCGAAGGCTAGAAATATAAACTAAAGAGACAGCCACAACTTTATATTTTTTGTCTGCAATTTTGTGCCCTTACATATGCGGCAACATAACTGAATCTCTTGTTTGGTATCTTCCATACTCTTTGAGTACTTCCCTGTGCAATCTGTTGCAAGTCTTTTCTCCCTGAAGAGAGCATCCGTGGGTGATGGGAAATTTTGCAAGTTTGCATCAAGTTCCGTTCCTTGAGCACTCACGTTCTTGTTTTCCTTGGGCTGCTATTAATAGGCCCAACAGCATAGTAGTTTACCCAGGTGCGGTTTCAGATACTATGTTTCCTCGTTATTTTCTTAACATTAGCCATCTTTCTCCTGGCTCTTTGATATACTGAATCGGAAGAATCTGGAGATATACTATCGCTTTCATAGCCATTGCCACCAATATGTACAGATTTTATACAATTATGCAGAAAACAGACCTAACTGCTTAAGTGAAATGATAATTAGTACATCAAAAATGCTTGATGGGCCAAATGTATTGTCTGAAAATATAATTCCTACTGATATGAAAGTTTGATAAATGGAGATTCTCCTTTTCCTTTGAGATTTGAGCCTTTTTGTGAATTTTCGGTTTGGTGGGTTGTTCAGAAAACATCATCAGCTTGATGTTCAGTATTCTTATTCCATTTATATCCATGGTTAGCTGTTTGTCCTGAGTCCTCTTTCCTATGTATTTCAATGAAGATGCAAAAATGAGTCATCGTAGGGGAATGTCCGCTGTATAAATTGCTAAATATACTTTATTTTTGAGAAAGATATTAGAATCAGACATGTCCAATGAAAATTGACAATGGACTTGACAGAAATTTTTTTTATCAGCTTTGTAATAATTAATATATATAAGGTAAATCGTATGATTCTTGTGAAGTTTTCAAATGCACTTTGATATGGCAATATACTGTCCAGTGCACAGACAAACTGTACACGAAAATTGGATATGTAAGAATTTATGAAGATAGAGACAAAGAAAGGGAGATTTTTTATATTTTAGTAATCGGAAGAAGGTGATCAGAAGAGCAACCAAAGTGAAGTTTGTGATGGGGACCGGATAATTACGACGTGTAATGCTCCTGTGTTTGTAGAAGTAAGTCTTAGATGTCATCATGCAAGTGAAATTTGTCTGTGTTCCTCTAATTTCCTTATTAGCCCTTCCCTGGTGTGAAATTTTCACGTCCCATGTAGAAAAAGGGTTTTGGCAATTAGAATAATTCATCTCTACTATATTTACTAGCTTAAACTTTTAAATAAGATAGTTTTAATATTAGTTATAAGATTGTATAGCATTAGAGTGGGGTTCCTGGATTCAAACCCTTATATCATGAATTAACCTCCATCTAATCAAGTCATCCACTTGTTCAGCATCATTACACACAATTGAGAGAGAATATTATATAATAAGTATAATAATTCATATCGTGTTTACTAGCTTATACTTGTAGAAAAAACAGTTGCAATTCTAATTATAACAGATTCATGTAGTCAACCTCAAGTATCGCATAACAATTCGATTATTGTTGGGTATCCATTGATTCCTATCATGGAAAAGCTAAGAAGCAACTGGATTTTCAAGTTGAAAATGAACTAGTGCTTTTGGATCTATTTCCATTTCTTTTGTGCCTCAAGTAGTTTTATGTCCTTATTGTTATTAGAAGTGTTGCTAGACTCAGGTTGTCTCGATCGGTGCAATGTGGTTTGACCTAATCAAACCATAAAATTGGTTTGATTATTCCTTTGAACCCCATGACAATAACCTTGAAATACCTTGTTGACTCCATCAATTTAACCAAGTTATGTTTTTAGAGTTGGAATTTGCGATTTCCTTTTGCTGGTTCTTTAACCTTAATGAAACCATTATTTCAGCATATAATACATGATACAATTTTCCATACGATCTCTCTTACTCCCATCTTTATCGAGTCCAAGTTAGTTGTTTGTTTCCATATATTTTCCCATTCAAATAGCAAAACATTAATTTGAATGTCTCTCTCTTATATTATTTACATAATTAGACATCTTGGGTGGGCGTTTACTGGTCATTAACAATGTAACAACAATGAAGGAGAATGACTATTTTGAGGCTATTTTCAAAGTGAAAGATAAAGGTGCTATTTGAAAAGCATGCCGATCAATAAATTTGCTGGAAAATGGCTCAAATTTGGCAGCCCAATATCTAAATGTAATAAGACGTCGATTGTAAAAGAAAGGTCAATACATGGGCTTAAATCTTGGATATTTTGTTATACAATTTTGGAATTGTTTGGCTTTGATATAAGAAATTCAAACAGAAAGAGATGCATGACTATAAATTTGTTATATAATCCTTCTAGTTATGTGTTACTATGTATGAAAAATATTGATGTGATATCTATTTTTCCATGTTTGTATGTCTCTGACAATATCTTGTTAGAGTGAACATAAATAAAGGAATCAAATACTATTTGGAAGTCGAGTATTATATTATAATAGTATGAATATGGGTTTTGGAAGTCGAGCATTATATTATAATAGTATGAATAGGGATTTCCTAGTAAATGAAACAGTTTCAATTCTTCCTTCCCAAGTAGCTGTAATATGATAATTGGCAAAAATGTAGAGTTTTTTATTTTTTAAATCGGGATGCGTTCAAGTATTAATTTCTTCACTTACAAAGAAAAATTATGGTTGATTCATCAAGGGATTTTCTGAAGATGGAGCAAGGATGAAAACAAACAGAAACTGTGTCTTTTCTATGCACATTGCATTGCGCTCATAATCAATATGGGATGAAAAACGTGCTCATAGCCACTTTACGCAATCTAAGATAGATTATTATTGGAAGGCACAGCAGCACTGCGACTGTTTTGATACTGCAAGTCACTTAATGCAGAAAATTGGTGAGAGATGCTTGGATTTCTTCCAGTGTTCTCCCTTTTGTCTCAGGTACAAGCTTTGCAACAAACAGAATGGTTGCACCACAAACACCACAATATATGAACAATGTACCTGAAATTATCATAAGAAACGGGATTAGGCATGTGTTATTACATATGAATTTCATGTTCTGTCTGGTAAATTTTGATACCATAGCTAAAGTCATCAAAATGCTTGAACTAGAGGCTAATGTGTGGTTTTGTATATACATTTAAGTACTCGCGTCACATGTTGAAGAATAGATCGAGGCATATACTGTAGAACTACTAAGATGGCTCAGAACCTTCAGCTCTGACATATCATAATGAGATTGATACAAAAGCCAACTCTTTCAAGGATCAAACTAAGTGCATCTTAGCAGAGAGGGAGGTGGAGAGTGAGATCACCTGGTGCGCTCCATTCAAACATGAAGTTGAAAGAGTAACTAACAATCCAAGAACAGGCCCAGTTAACCAAAGTCACCAAGCTTCCTGCTGCACCTTTGACGTTTATAGGGAAAATCTTCGACATGGAAGAAGGATGACCGAATCAATTGAATGAATACATATTTATTTCCAAAACCCTATCAACATCGATTTCAGTTGGTTTAAATATTCAAAGCTTCATATAAGTATGTACCTCTGACATTAGAACCCATGAGAGTCCAGCCATCCCAGCTGGATAAGCAAAAGAATAAGCCTGATAGCAGCAACATGTCATTAGCCATTAAGTGATAAGGTTGTTGAGAAACAAGACGGGTGGATTCAGCAACGAAAATAAGAGACCTAAGTATGCATGTGCAGAGTACTCAATTTTAGTATTGAAAATCAGAGACTTTTAATTGTTTTCTACATAAACCTTTTAGTCAATTTATGTATGGTGTGCAACATATGTGACTTATAACATGCTGTTAGTCAATAAGTATAAACCTCAGAAGATTTGACAGATTTAAGCTTTTCAATCAGCTTGTTGTGAAGTTGAATCCAGCGTAATATTAGAGTAAGACATCCTGAGTTCAAACTCCTATGTACTCATTTCAATCCTGTGATGAATATAAAACCGCACCACATCCAAAGTTTAGTCCATCATTGAGTGTACTATATTGGAGTGACCTCTTTGAAGACATTTGGAAAAAAGTGGTGAAAATAATGTTTACAACATTCATTGAAGTTGACTAGACTTTTTGAAATCATCAAAGGGAAAGAAAAAGGGAGATTGGTGAACAGTTATTGCTACTTGCGTTCATGTTTTTGATATAAATGACCAATTAAAGGAAAGGTTCAAACATAGTGCACCCCTCTAATTGGTTTGGCTGGATAAATTCAACCTCAACTTCCTTCCAGTTGCAGTTGCATTACAAGAGAAATCATGAAGCCCCCATAAAGAGGACTTACCAATAGGCCAACGAGGACCATTGTTGGAGTGGCATTCCCCCACTCATTCAGGTCCTGATAACAGAAAGAATTCTTGGCTTCAGATGATAAGTTGGTTTAGAATTATCTGTACTTTTACAGAAGCAGTACTCAGTAGAATTACCTGCAGTAAAAATGCTAGTCCTGCAAGGAAGCAACTCAAGCACATTCCGGTTGCAGAGACCTACAAATGTTGATCGATTGAAATGATCAGCAACTGCGTGGAGATGGATTTCTAGAGATAAGAAAAAGAAAAGAGGAAAACTCACTCATAGCCTAACTAACCATTAGAAGTGGCCGTCTTCCTACTTTATCTATCAAGATGACGCTAAGACCAACTGCTGGGATCTGCAAAACTATATCCATCCCTTGATGAATGCAAAAAGAAAACATAAAGGTGATTTATTTTCAGAATGCAAAAGAAAAATACCTGGATAATAGCCACGGCTATTGTTCCAAAACTACTTGAAGCACCTGTTGCAGATGTGTTTGGATGTTAGTGTTAACTAATAAATATAAAACCGTATGCCTAAGCTTTTAGATGATGGTTGTGGGTCTAAAATTTAGTATGGTTTGAGCAAGAGATCATGAGTTTGAACCCTTGTGCAATCGTATCATTTCTATTTAATTAGGTTGTACATTTGAATGGACTTCAATTGAAGTATAAGCCCATAAGTTAGGAGTACATATTAATCGATAACAATAAACCCGCATGGATCTTACAAGCTTAAACTTTTAGATTGAATGGTTGTCGACCAAAAATTTATCGTTTACCAATAGATGTCCATTATGTTGTTATTGAGATGGGGGAAACGAGAAGAAAATGAATTGACTTACCGGCTGATTCAAATATAGAGCTTGCATAGTATGCAAATGCATTTACCCCTCCAAATTGTTGTAGAAGCATTAGTCCTACTCCTATCTAAGCATTGCAAGTGTTAGTAAAATTGCAGAGGTCACAAAAGGCACAGGACAGAAACATTTTTTTTGCGTTAGAGCTCACTATGAGTGCATGAGCATATCTTCGCTCAAATAAGTCTGTGATTTTGGCATGAGACTCCCTCTCAAATGCTTCCGTGTAGTCCTGCCAGCAAATGTAAATGATGCACTCATCATGCCCAGGCTCAAAACATTATCAAAAATCTTAACTGAACTTGACATATAGATGTGAAATGAAAGTTTACTCTGATATCAGCTGCTTCTCGTGAAATATCGGCATTGTGTCCTCTGAATCTCTGCAATGAATCTTCAAACTCTTTTTCACGACCAACTTTCATCTGCACAAAACTGTATTTAGCACCTTTTTTTTTTTTTTCCCCCTTAGTAGGATCATGGACGTTCTCAAAGTTTGGCTCCATAATCAACTCTGAAAGTTTAAGCATATAAATATCGTGTAATTAACATTTCCCTCCACTGATTAATTGTGAACATGGACTTTTGGTTGAAACTTATCAAGTGAATGGATCAATTTAATTGCAAGTGAAATGACAGAGCAAGGATTCAAATTTAGAACATTGTGCTTTCATACCATATCGAAACAATCAGCTAATTTAAGAGTTAAGTCTGCAGTTATGATATGGGTTTCTAGATTTATAGTTTACAGCTAATTCTGTACCTAGTAAGGCTCAATTCACACGGTTTATGCTTTAAATATTAAAACTGCATCATATGCATGAAGCTACTTGGTGAACTGAAGAATCAACTCACCAGCCACCTTGGAGACTCGGGAATAAAGAACAAACCAATGATCTGTATTACAGAAGGAACCGCACCTGAAAATGAGGGGGAAAGGAAAAGAAAGAAAGAGTTGATCTAATTTCGAAGAATGAAAGCAGGTAAATTGAAAGAAATGAAACCAGATATATTACCAACAAGTGCCAGTACACGCCATGAAACAACCGTCCCAAGAAAATATGTCAAGGAAAAGCCACAACATAACATGAACTGCAATGCAAGTGGATATGTACTAATAAGAAATGGTTTGGAGAGCAAAGAGAATCTCAATCAAATTGAAGTATCATACCTGATTCAATGCAGTAAATGCTCCTCTTATCGTCGGAGGAGTTATTTCAGCCGTATATACGGGTACCTACAAGCACAGAAGTAATCCATCAATTCAAGCTTTGAGTCTGTATGAAGCAAAATGGGAAAATTTAAACCTTTCTGCAAGTACCACATAACATATGATGCCTACGCCACACCCGATAAGTACTCTTCCAATATCTAGCACCCAAGCATTCTGCATTGTAAACCGTCGTATAAGTTGCTGTTACAAGGCTCATTCTATGTCTTATAATCTTCTGAATACATGACTAATAATTATTTTTCATATGTTTTGTAGTAGAGATAGTATGCAAAAGCATTAGATGTGTATTGTAGAGTGTGACTCATGTCCTGAATCCAAGCTAATCCAAGATATGAATGAATGATACCTTGGTGAATGCAATGGAAAGCCAACCGGCAAGACTGAATATTTGAGAAACCCACATTGTCTGCAAGAAAATTAAAAACATCGATAGAACTATGAGTATGATTCTAATTGGTTATGTTCTATTAAGGATAGCTGGAGAGTTTGACTCACACGTTTGCGGCCAATGATGTCGGTCATCTTTCCATTCACTATAGAGCCTAGTACTCCTCCGACTGTGACAAGAGAACCAAAGAGAGAGTACTGCATTGTTGTGAATTAGTTAGAGAGGATGCCAAGGAGACCAAATCAAGATATTGGGAGAGTTCCTTATACATCTTCCTTGGTATAACGTGCAGTTGTCAAATGTTATCATAAGGTTGCAGATACAAGTAGTTTTTTTCAGTTGCAAGTGATGGGTGAAGACGACTGCAATTGGCCACACCTCTAGTGGCAGCAGTTAACAACCATAAAAAATATTAATAAAAAATGTTTTGTAATGAAATCATTTCCGTTATTTTCTATTGATACGTTATGAGATGGTCAACCACCACCATTCTTTAACCATGGCTTATCAAACTTCGGTCTCCACTATCATTGCGCAAAAAAACCCATTAGTGATTGCATTACTATTTGTTATATTTGATGAGTCTAAGGTTTTGAATATAATAAATATTAAAAATATAAATCCAAAAAATGTTTTTAAAGAAACACACACATATTGTATTAATGCTTGAAATCACTTTAAACTTTCAAACCTAATATGCCAATTTAGACTTACCTCCGCTAGCGTGAGGTCCAAGTCTTCCATAATGCCAGACTCAGCTGGAGAAGAATAACCTGACTGCAAGCAATGTAGTTAATTAAGCACTTCTTAGCAATGTAGTTAAGCATTATTTAAGGAAAAAAAAATCAATGTTATTGACATACCACGTTTAATTTTCTTTTCTTTTCTTTTCTTTTTTTTAAAGTTTTAGTGTTCTCTTGCTATTACTACTTTCAATCAATATCTTAATATTATTTTTTCTAGCTAATTTTAGAGTAAATAATAATTAATAAAATTTATTATCAAGAAATTAAATAAGAATGCAAAACAAATATTATATATACAAATTATAAATATTTTTACGAGAATGTTATTTGTAATAAAAATTTAAAGCGAATATACATACTTATTTTCACTTATTTATAGAGAGAGTAGAGGGGAAAAAAAAAAGAGGAAAAAATTTTGCTGTTTAACTAAATATAGTTTTGCAAATGTAAAAAATCACAATGCAACTATGTAAGGTTAGAAAAGAAAAGTAAAAATAGAGGGTCTACTGAAAATTATCACATGCAACAAAATTTCGCATTTCAAGTAATCTCAAAGGAACAACGTGGTTGAAATGACAACATCAGATGAATTAGTTTAGAGAAGATTTAAGGAGGAGGAATAAACAATTTTAACATACAAATACACTTATGATATGTAAAAATCATGATTGTTAAAATTGCGAATCAACTCATAAGATCTTATAGAATTACACTTTTATGAGTTTTCTTATATTGAAAACGGATGCAAAATTGTTTTACTGAAAACTCTTAATAGAATTATTAATCTAAAGTTTATGGTTTATAGATCTATCATTGTAAAATGATTCTAAGGTTTTATACCTTAAAATTCTAAGTCATATCACAAGCTTGACAATTACAACAGAAATTAACGATTTGGAAGCTAAAAAGAAAAATAACTTAAGCAATAAATTATGAGTTTGCTGTAGATGTTCACCGTAGATCTAAAAAATCAAAGGAAGATTTTGTGGTTGTAACAAGAATGAAGAGATTAGAGACGCTATTGGAGACTGGAAAGAATATTACATCCACTCATCTAAGGTGATTTTTCTCAAACTATAAAAATATGAGGGAGATCATGGAAAGTTGTTATGTTATGAATTTAACTTTGGTTTTTGTTGGTTATTGTTTGATCCAAAGAAGTGGACCAAGTGGTTTGATAGTTATTATTCAAAGTCAAATCTTTCTAAAAGAGGAGAATAATGGTGCAAATCTTAGGAAGATGACTAGCCTGGCTGATGAGGTTGCTAGCTTGGTCGACTAGATTCATCATTTTCAAAGAGGTTACGAGGATCATACAGAGAGTTACATCCTTTTGTACTCAGTTATGAGAAGGTTATGATTCATTTATTAGTATCATAAATTATATATCTCTTGAATAAGAAGGTATAAATAATAATAATGAAAAATATAAATAGCTAAAAAGTATTATTGAAAAAATTATAAATAATATTAAATAATAATTAACCTAAAGTTTCAAATGACAAAAACTTTTAAAACAATATCCATAAAAAATAAAAGATAAGATTTAAAAACCACTAATAATTCGAAAAATATAGTGAATAGGAATTATTTAAAAAAGAAAGTAATGTTAATCACTAAAAGTCGATAATGAAGAAGTATTTTTAAAGAAGATAAAAAAAAAATGTTTTCCAAATTACATATCATAATAGATTATTCCAATTATCCTATATATTATAAGTACCCTTTTCTTTACACTTTGTTTAGAATGGTGAAGAAATTAGGAAGTA
Source organism: Lumnitzera littorea (assembly GCA_024138015.1). Classification (NCBI taxonomy): domain Eukaryota; kingdom Viridiplantae; phylum Streptophyta; class Magnoliopsida; order Myrtales; family Combretaceae; genus Lumnitzera; species Lumnitzera littorea. The sequence goes on from JAMXBB010000004.1 coordinate 5,200,412, forward strand.
AATAATATACGAAGAAAATAGATACAAGAGTATTTCATTCTTTAGATAAATTTGGATAACAAAGGAAAGAAAAAAATAAAAAGATTGTTAATCACCATTAAATATATAATTTATTATTAGAATACCAAGAGAGCTGAAAAAAAAGGCTGGATGAAGGAAAGAAACGGTAGAAGGTGGAATGGAATAGGAAAGGAAATTCAATAGTTATCTCCGGGGGAATTATTTAATTTCTTTCTACGTATTTATTTTCTCGTTTAGCTCTCAAACTAAATAAAGGAAATTAAATATTTCTTTTTCCGTGCTTTCTTATCTCGACTTTCTCTCTCTATAAATATTTTCCAGGAGGTCGATTCTTCTCGTATTCGCAAGAGACACGGACGCATACTGTTACAGATTTGTGATCAATGATGATCGTCGTCTAGGGTTTCTGTGGTTTTTCTGTTGAACTTATTTCAATGGATAATTTCAATGAAAGTCTAGCCACTGCAGAGTTCAGGACGAACAACCTAAGAGAAACCCTATCTCAACTCCAAGATCAGAGCTCCTCGCTTTTACGATTTTCTTTCGAATGGAGAGAACTCGAAGCGCATTACAACTCTCTACGCAATGTGCTTTCACGGCGCGAGAAGAGAGTCCGTGCGCAGGAGGTGAGCGTAGATTGTCGGTTACGATATCTCGAAGAGCAGTGTCGTGAGTTCGAGGTGAAACGGAGCGAGCTAGGTATTTTAGAGGAGGCCATGAAGGTCTTGAGGAAGGAGATTGAGGTGACGGAGTGTGAGTTTAGCGAGAGAGCGAGGTTAGAATTTGAAGCGAAAGGGAAGGAGATTGAGGAGAAAGTTGAGGTTTTGGAGAATGTGAGGAGAGAGATTGCAGGGAGGTTGGTGGAGATTGAGGCGATAGAGGGGCGTGTGGAGAGAGTTTTTGAGGAGAGATATAGAGAGGAAGAGAAGAAAGTCAAGGACTTGGAGGAGTTGCAGATGGAAACCGAAACGAGAGAGAGAGCAATCGGGTGTAAAGATAGGGAATTAGAGAACAAACAGAGGGAATTGGAGGAGTTGCGGAGGAGAATCGAGTTGAGAGAGAGAGAAATCAAGTCTAGAGATAGGGAGTTAGAGAAGAAAGAGAAGGAACTGGAGGAGTTGAGGAAGAAAATCAAGAGGATGGAGGTGGATATTGAGTATAATGATAGGGAATTTGGAGTGAGATGTCGGAAATACGAGGAGAATGTGGTGAAATTGGAGGGGAGAATACGAGAAGCTGAGAGGGGAGAGAGGGAAAGTGAAATTAAGTCTAAGGAGCAATTTGCGTTGCTTGAAATTAGGAAAAAGGAAGTCGAGGAGAAAATCAAGAATGTTAGGTTGGATGAAGAGAAGTTGAAGGGATGGCGTGGAGAGATTGAATCATGGAAGAGAAAATTGGATGAGAGAGCTGAGGAAGTTGATCTGATGGAGAAGAGGTTAGATGAATTGGCTGAAAAGCTTGAATCGGATAAAAGAGAACTCGAGGAGAGAGTTAAGGACACTAATTTGAAGGAGCAGAGGTTGGAGGAACGGTTGGATGAGTTTGCCCTTGAGAAAAGGGAATTTGGGGAGAGGTTGAAGGAAGGCATTGTGAGGGAGAGGAAATTGTTTGAGGGGATCGAAGAGCTTGAAATTAGAGAAAAGCAATTACAGGAACGGAATGGAGAAATTGATGTGGCAAAGAACAGATTAAACATTGCCGCGCTTGCTATGTTAAGGGGGGAAGAACCACATAAATGTAGGGTGGGTACTGCTGGTGTGGTGGCTCAAGATTGTGTGGTTATGGATGGAAGGGCATTGCAGATTTTCTTAAATGAGCACTGGGAGGAGCATGATAAAAAACGAGATACAGTATCTGCCTTGCTTAGACTTTGTTCAGATCCTGCAAAGCTTGTTTTGGATGCAATTGTGGGGTTTTATCCTCCACATTTGAAGCACGGAGATCGTGAGTTTGAAGCCATCGTTGTCAGGAATAATTGTCTTTTGTTATTGGAGCAATTGATGGAAATTGGCCCTAATATCAAGCCTGGTGTAAAAGGAGAAGCCATGAAATTGTCTTTTGATTGGATAACCCGAATGAAAGTGGGTTCAGAGCATTCCATGGAGGTTGTAGCATTCCTGGAACTTGTCTGTGCTTATGGACTGGCTGATGCTTTTGATGCAAACGAGCTTTTAAATTATGCAAAGACTGTTGCTCATTATCGGCAGATTCCTAAGTTGTGTCAAGCATTGGGATTGGCAGAGAGGATTCCTGGGTGATTGAAAGCCTCTTGAAAAGGGAGCTAGATCTCATTGCTCTGGGATTCGCTGTTGAATTCCATTTGATTGATGAGTTTCCCTCTGCCTTCCTCTTGGATGACTTAATGAAACTTTCCGAAAGTGCTGCAGAAGTAATTAGTAGAAAAGGAAATAATTCCATTGACGTGCAGAATCGCATTCTGGCTAAAAGAATAGCCGTGTCGAAGGATGTCACTGAAGTGTATATAATACCATGATGTTAGAACAGGATTCTCAGCTGGAAGCATTGAACTAATGGTTGATTCTTTGAAGCCAAAAACATCGCTTGACAAATTTTTTTTTAAAGGCTCTGTATTTTTTTCTCATATCTGTTCCTTTTACAGTTCCCCTTACGGAATTAATCACTGCCCTTTTATTAAGATTGAACCAGATTGCAGCTTTTTCCCCATATATACCCATGTATTCAAAGAAAACATAGCATATCTATCCTATTCTAGTTACATATAATAACAACTCATTCCCTCTAAAATATAGAATTTAGAAGGAAATAAAGCAAGCTTACCGCACAGCCAGTGACGAAGGAAGCGCAAACAGCAACCAGGGTGCTGAAAATGACGAGAGGCGTGACGGGGGCATCATATGACGGTTCGTGACTGTCATGGTGGTCGAATTCTGGTTTTACAAGCAAAGAGCTGGTGGGGAGTCCACCGTTTTCTGTGTTTTCACTTTCTCTATCCATTTCCTTCTCTCTTTGCGCTCTTACTTTCTCAGTGAGAACAGAAGAAAGGAGAAAACCATGAAACCGAGTCAAACATGGTATAGTTATATACTAACTGAGTATGAAGCTGTAGTTTGATGCTCTCGTGAGGGGACGTTGAGATGGGTTGGTGCGAAAGAAGAGTAGAAGAGCTGATTGGACTTTTCGGTTGAGTAGTTTCATGCTGTTTGTGAGGGGACGTTGACGTGGGTTGGTGCGAGAGAAGAGTAGAAGACCTGATTGGACTTTCGGTTGTGATAAAGTGAGGAATTTTTCTTGTTCGGATAATCATGAGGTAAGGATTTGACACTGCATGCTTTGCATTTAACTAATTATTATTTGATTAATTGATTTGCCACGTGATTCATTGAATCACTTTCTATAAGGAGAACGAGAAACGTAAGTAGGGAATTTCTACGATCCATTTTATCTTCTATTATACCGTATAAATCTAAATGGATAAAACTAATAGTTTAAATTTAATAGATATTAAATTAAAAATTTGATGAAAGACGAATTGATCCTATAAAACACTAGTAAACGTGTAAATACAATGTATATGTAAGAATTAAATTTTACTATATAATCAAATATAAAACAAAAAATAATTGCTGAATCAAACAATATACATAATAGATTATTTCATAAAGGAAAAAGAAAAAAATCCATAAATACAACCAAATTTAATTTTAACATATGTATCATATATGCATATTCATTAATATATATAGATGATTATTTCAAAAGGAAAAAAAAATCCATGAATGGTTTTTAAATTATATAATGAAATGTATAAGTACAATCATATAAGTACAACATGATTATGCACTACTATAGATAATTATAGATATGTATTGCATGTTTTAGCTGCAATTTAAAAAGGGAAAAAAATAAATCATTTACTTAACAAAGTGAGGAAATATATATATATATGCTATAATTTAGTTATTACAATTAAAGTTTACAATATTTCTCTATAATATATTTTCTAATTATTACATTATTCAAAAATGAAAAAAAAAATTCTAAAGTAAAAGCTTAGACTTTAAAAAAATATATGTTTATTCTTCAAATATTTTTCCGCATTTCCTAGAATCTAGTAGTTGCTAACTTTAGAGTAGTTGTATGTCGCTTCTTAACCAGTACCTGCGCGATATCTATAGGGATGTGAGCAACCATAGCTCAGTTAGGATGGAGAATTTAAAATTATACCATAAACACAGCAAGGTTATCAACCAACTTATTAAGTGCAATGCATTTGAAGTAAATACCATCACACGACGTTGTCCGGCCATCGTGAGATTAGAGAAATTGTGCCCTCTTTAATCCAGGTTGAGGAGTTGCCATTAATACAATGACTCACGACCAAACCCAGGCTTGTGTAATGAAGACCTCGCTCCTCCCACGACTACCTTCGAACCATTGACTTTACCCTCGCAGCGACTTGCTCTCTTGTTACTTAGTTCGACTAAGGATGAAGAAGGAACCATTATAAAATTTTGTACTATCCTTTTTGAAGGGGTCGGTATTTGACCGGAGAATCCTAGATTTCCCCTAATAGGTTGCCATACTGGTCTGATTATGATTACAGGTCGTATATTTGATTAGATTCAATTTAGGGTGATCAATCATTTTACATAAATCATACAATACAAGCTAGAACAACAAATAGAATCATAATATCACTCATAATCCAGTACATGTACGCAATCAACTATCTAACAAGCACAATCAAGCATAATCTCAAGCCTCCAAAATACAATGGACTCCTCGCTCGCTCGCTCACTCACTCAAGGTTCAACTCGCTCAGGCCATCGCTGATCCCTATAACATAAATGTAATTTCGGTTTTTCATATAACTATTATAAGTTGGTTTTCTCTTATAATGTTTATTGTTATGTTTTGTTTAAGGTTTAATATATCCAGTTATCTAGATTCTCAAATCTTTTACAATTATTCTAGGTTTGAGGTTAGGTTCAGGTTCAAGTTCAGGTTTAGGTTTATTTTCCGCGTCGATTTCTAAATTAGATTCTAGTTCGATTTTAAAGTATTGTTTTATACCTAAACCCTAGAAATTCATTTTAACTCATAATGTGAAATTAATCACATTACTTCCCGATATCCTAAATATCATCACTACCTCTAATTAGTATTTTATTCCACCCAGTACACTTAAATCCGTATTAGTGTACCGAATTTACTTTTAATGTGATAAATTTTTACATTTTTCATATAATTACATAAATTTAAGTTTTCTATCAAATTTATTATATATTTTTATTATTATCATAATATCAATTTTTATTCTAATATCTTCTATTTATTATATTTCTAATAATTGTGTATTATGCACTATTACTTATTATGAATATAATATATATCTAATATTTTTATCACTCTAATTATCATCTCCCAACATCAATTATCATTTCAAAATATCTAAATTCATCCTAAATCAAATTTTACACCTAATTACCTTAATTTACAAAATTAACTTAAAATTTACTATTTTTTCTTATTACTTATTTTCTACATAATTAACCTAATAATTACATATAGCACCTTAAATACTACAAAACACTAGTAAACACGCACTTATGATGCTTATGTAAGAATTAAATTTTACTATATAATCAAATATAAAACAAAAAATAATTACTGAATCAAACAATATACATAATAGATTATTTTATAAAGGGAAAAGAAAAAATCCATGAATACAACCAAATTTAATTTTAACATATGTATCATATGTGCATATTCACTAATATATATAGATGATTATTTCAAAAGGAAAAAAAAAAAAGAAATCCATGAATGGTTTTTAAATTGTATAAAGAAAAGTAAAAGTACAATCATGCAAGTGCAACATGATTATGCACTACTGTAGATAATTATAGATATGTATTGCATGTTTTAGTTGCAATTTAGAAAGGGGAAAAAAAAAAGTACAATGAAGCATATAGAACAATGCTCTTCAGAAAAAGAAACTAATAAATATATTAAAGTTTATAACATTCCACTTATCCATAAATATAGACAATATCTACAACAAATTATTCCAATAAATATATACATACTAATAAATATTAAAGTTTACAATATTTCTCCTTTTATCTCTTTCCCTATCTCTATCTCATCAGAATGTCTTTTTTAAGCCAAAATGTGAGTGCAAACCCATTTGTTGTTGCGCAAGAATTAGGTTAAAACGTAAAGAGAGAAATAAATGTAAATAATTGAAAAAGAAAAAGGAATATAAGAAAGTTGCTCAAAAGTAGTTATAATAACACGGAAGTTTGAAAAAATAGGAAAAATTAATTGCTTAATAGAACATGACGGAGAGAGGCAAAGAGAGAGAGAAAATGGAGGCTATGAGGTTGAAAATAGACAACGACAATTTTATCTATGTAAAATATTAATAATTACTTTTAAAAATATGAGTTGTTTGTGATTATAAGATACTTTTAGACTATTTTGATAAAATCAAAAGTAAAATGAAGAGGTGATTACTTAAGCTCTAAAAAACTTTAATAATATAAATATAAATGGAATTATAAAAAAATTTGATTTAAACATGTAGTGTGGAAGTTTATATGATAAGTACTACCTATTGAATCTATTTTTGGAAAGTGACCAATGAGAGTTTTTTTTTTTTTAACGATTATATATGATTCTTTCAAATAAAAGAAAAACTTAGTGAAAACTGGTGGTTTGAAAAATAATTAGGTTAGTTTTGGTCATTTTGATAATTAACTATTTTTTTTTTCTCTTGCCAGACAACTACCTGAAGTTTTTTATTATTTTTTTTTTGTCAAAATAACTGTCTGAAGTTCAAAATTGCAATTTAATATTAAATTTTGCCACTATTTGCAAGTTACTGTTTGAATTTTGTCCCTTTTTTTCATAATTAACCACGTAAACTTTATCATTTGTATAATTATAATCTTGGTACTATAGCCGATTCTAAAAAATTTATATATAATAAAGTGGTTAAGGAAAATTCGGATACTAAAGGCAATAAATAATAAGGAAGTTGGGATGATAATAGTGGATACGAAGCAAGTGCGGGTGGATTTTATAAAAGAAAGTGCACGTTGTGAATACGCTTCTAAGGGTAAAATGATTTGTCTACATAAAACGAAGTCGCATTAATTGGTCATTTCTCGAAAAGTCACGTGTTGGTTTTGCAGAGAGAACCTACGTTGTAATTGCGAAATTCAACTGCTTTGGACACATCATATTTTGTTTCCAAAAATCTGGGAGAACTTTGATTCAATGTTTAAAATAAAAAAGATCCATGCCCCCAGCACAAGGGGGTCGGGTCCAAGACGAGAACGGATCGGACAGACCCGTACGTTATTTCCACGGTTGGCGAAAAGGGTGAAAAGGGAAAATCCTCTGGAAGTTCTATTGTTGGCCTATAATTAATATGAATGGTTGGATCGTTCACTTACCATTGATCAACATTGATCGTATGAATGAAATGAACTTCTCATCATCATTGGGAAGATTTTACCGTTCATTCTTTTATTTCGATGTAATTGATTTTATCTTTCATCGTATTATTCACTCGTATTTTATAAAATTTAGACTGTTTAATTTACAATATATTTAATAGTTTAAATTTAAAATAATACATATTAAAAATAAAATAAAAAATAGATTAATTTTATAAAATATAAGAACAAGACCGTAAAAAAAAAATTTATTAATGGATTATAATAGACCGACTATTATTTCTCTAGATATTTCATGTTATAATATCCATTAGACATATGTCCATCTTTTGGCTTAGATTTTCAAAATCCTAATCTTTTTATTTGGCTCTCTAAAAAAAGCAAAGTAATTTACAAGCTTTGACATCGATTTAGGATGTAATATATGTATAAAATTTATGACCGAGTAAAAGTATGCTTTAAAAGTTAGAAAGATCTATCTATTTTACTTTTTTTTTTTATTTCAATTATTACTTTTTTCTCCCCTTATTTAGTCCGTAGCTTTTTCGATGATTTTCGGAGGATTCCTATCAAGTCCATAAAAATTTTATTTACTTAACACATGTCAACTTTTGATTTTTTCAAAATAATTGGTTTAATAAGAAAACATTACCAAAATAATATAGTAAAAATCACAAATATATAGGAGAGTAATTTTCTAGAAAGAAAAATTTATGGAACCCTAAAGACCCAATCGGCCACTTTAAGATTCAATGTCAGTGGCCCTTAACCTTAGAGTGGTTAAAAAAAAAAAAGGAATCATGGTAGGTGGCATGACTTACTTAAAGTGGTAAGTAGACATAAAGATGTGTAAGTGGGCTTATGACCTTTAAACTATCTCATTTAATTTGCTTTTTAAATGTGCTTGAATTGAGATATTTTTATTTATTAAAAAAACTGACCAAATAAGCTTGATCTATTTAACTCACAAATCAAAGTAAGTTGGTTTACATTAACCCATTTAACATATTTAAGTCTTTAGTTTATGGATTAGTCCGCTTAATCCGCTTTTTAAATGGGTTAGCCAAGGTTTTTCGATTTGTTTAAAAGCAAATCAAATAAGCTTAACTCGTTTAGCTCTTGGGCTAAAATGGATCAGGTTGGGTTAGCCAATTAAACTCACATGCCAAATTAGTGGAATTTATCAAGAAGAAAAAAAAGGACAGGTATTTTGGATGAACTTTTTAGATTTTATATGATTTCATTCTTCCAATTCCAAGTTTTAAATTTGAAAGATAATAACTGAAGATATTTCTTGTCATATTATGGGATAAAGCTTTTCATCAATGGCTAGTCTAAGATAAAATCAAATTGTAATACTCTATGGTTAAGCGTCTCATATGAATTGTGGAATGTTATGATTATAAAATATCAACTTATAGTTATAATTTTTAGGATAAGTGATTGAAATGGATCTATTAATATTTATTAACTTAGTTATTTACTACTTTGATATAAGATTTATGCAAATCTTTGAAGATATTTCATATCTATGAGGGAGATAAGTCATTTCAAAATTTGAATTTAGAGAACTAATCAAATCAAATTATTTTCATGACTCCTACCAGTGACTAATCAGAGATAAAATTAAAGGATACTTTTACGCTTACTATTTTCAATTTTGCATTATCATTTCGAACTTATTGTTAGATGAAGCTTGTATTTACTCCTAAAATGATTATTACTCTTTGTATCTAAGAGTTAGGAGAATGGTTAGAAGAGGAGATTACTTTTATTTTGTAGATCTATGATAAGTTAAGAGATAAGTTAGGGAGACAAAGTAGAACACAATCATTTGTAATTCTTAAATTAATTGTTTAAAAGTAGAATGATACTATTGTAAAATACAAAGTTCCCGACAACAAAGTCATAAGGGTCTAGTAGTTACAACATCAAAACACTATAATTTTTTCGCCTAATCTTTATTTACTTCTCTCTTACACGTTAAGCAATCAAAGCAGATTTTTAAATCACAACACGTTTTAATTTTTAATAAATTAATCAATTCACTCCTCTCCTATTTAGTTATTTAATCGGGACCTTCAGAGTTGTTTCCTTCTCTCGTGAATTTTAAATTTCGGATATAATTGGATTCATGCTGCTGATGCACTCCCTAGTATGCACACGAATTTGCTCAGCACATGAAACACGATGTTCTTCTATAATGTCCAACAGCCACCAACGGCTCTACCCGGATGTAAGGCCGTTTATAGTCACCATAAAAATAATTGGCCGTTTGAAACTGTTAGATATTGTTTTGTTGATAAAATAAAATAACATAAAGAAAAATTCGACAATATAGTAGGAGTATATAACAGAACCCGCTTGTCCCACGTCCGATGTGTAGAAAAACAATGCAATATAAGAGTATATATATTAATACTGTAAAATAATTTTTTTTTTACCACCAAATATGCTAAAGATTTTTTAATTTTAATCGATTTAAGTACCACAACTACTACTTTTCTCATCTACCGCTAGTTTAAATCAGCTACTAATGATATAAAATAATATATATACATATATGCATATATTAGACTCATAAGAGGCAGTAGCAATTTTTTTTTTTTTGGCAAAAAAAGAGGCAGTAGCAATTTAAAACAGCATTTTTTTTTCCTCCATTTGATGACAGTGAAAGCCATTGCTATTAATAACTTAAAATAATAGCCACATTTAAAAAAATAATAGAAGTGATAATTCTAATTACAAATAAAATTTAATTAAAAATGCCAAAGATAACCAGTAAAAAAGTTGGCCTTTCGTGTTTGGAGCTAAAATGCCACGCGGCAGTTTTTAAACGGCCGGGACAGCAGATTTTCATCACAGGAGGACAAAATAGCCATAATTTTAAAGTGGGTGCCTTTCTTTAATAGGTAAATGGGAAAAATTTTGCACAATTTGGAAGCAAAGAATCTTGGAGGAGCTCAAATTTGACTATCCGCTGAAATCGTCGGTCCAAATTGTGTTGGTGAAAACGTGCATGCAAGTACTGTAACCTGATTGTACAGTGGCTGGCGACTGCATCAGAAAAAAAATATTATAATATTAATACATTATATAAATTAATCAATAATATATAAATATTAATAATATTTAATAATCTAATAATTAAGAAATTTATATTTTAAAAAAATATTAATTATATTTTTATATATCAAAATTTTATTAATATTTATATATTATTTATCAATTATATAACAAATCAAAACATTAAAATTTTTCTTATCACTAAGACTCTAATGAGATTTTTTTTTTCTTTTCTCCTTTTCTTTTTTATAGATGGCTAAGTGAAAGAGTGGTAGATAACAACTTATGATATACTTGTTTTGAGGAATTTATATGAGAAAAATCTCATCATCCCATTTTCAAACTTTAACACTTCAAATTAAGATTTTAATCATTAAAACAGACTCTTACATAATTGAAAATATATCCTTACAGTACAAAGATTTTATTGTACAACCTAATTAGTGAGAGCATTAATAATTTTCAACTTATTTTATTCTTATTAGTTACTAGATTGAAACATTGTGCACATCGATATTGAGAATTTGTCACAGAAATGATTGGAAAAAGACGTGTGATGGGTGTCCTTCAAATCATTGATTTATTCTTCCGCAACATTGATAACCGTATTGAAGAAGTAGAATATTTATGCACTCAATAATAGGTTTGAAGTTGAACATCTGACAAGACTATCTTATTTTTAACGTACCCATTTTGATTTTTAAAATGTTACATTAACATCATAAAAAACTTTTTTTTAAGAAATTTGTTATTTTTTTTATTTTGGATTTTTTTATAATGTTTTTTTTATTATTTTTACAGATCCCGTGTCATACTTATACTTTAATCAAATAAATAATAATAATAATAATAATAGTAGTAGTAAGAGGAGAGTGCAAGCCTTGTACTATAAAGGAGAATATGCTTTTTAGAGTTGAGGGATGTATTTATAATTATTCACGGCCATTTTTTTGTCCATCCAATATTCTTTCCTCATGTGTAAAGTCAAAAAAGAAGAGGGGAAATTTTCTTCGTGTAAATTGGCATAAAGATAAAAGTTTGCTAATTTTATAAGCGAGATTAGGCATATTAGAGTCATAACTTAATAGTGTTATAATTTTCATATTAGAAATTGACTTGTGATAATGTGGTGGTTTCATTAAAGGGAGACGACCTAGGACGACATGAGTGGAAAATGATGAAATTGTAATTCTTAACTACCTAAAAGTTAATATAAACTAACGGTATTCATATTTTAATGGAATTAATCACGTTCGAAATTATAGCATAATTGGTAATAATAATAATTTTCTACTGCTTATAAGCAACTCTTGCTTATATCATTCGTTATCATATCACTCACTTTTCATCACAAGTAGGGCAAATAAAGCTTCCAACATTGTTGTTAATGTCAGCAGAAAAAACGAAGAATTCATGAAGACTAACGAGTGACCTAATCAGTTAGAATTAAATGAACGCATGATACTCATGCTTCATGCGTTAACATAAATAATTGAATGAACCAACCAGAAACACAGCAAAGGCCAATTTTTTTAGTAATTAATTTATGGCCCCGTATAATTACCCTAAAAAAGAGAAAAACTTATACCTCGTTATCTATTGACACTTACGATCCGCTTACTTTTTGAAATAGAATATATAGGGATAGAAAAGCTATTCTAACTATTATTAGGAAAAAAACAAATATTTACATTTTAGTATATACTTTGTCTAATTTTTTGTTATAAAGAATATTTGTTCTATCTAGTGTTGTCAAACCCTAATTGAAAGGTTGACTCGAAAATGAGAAGGGATTAAGGATTGAGACAGTCAATTAGAGTTAAAGTGGAGTCATTAAAAATATTATAACATAATTTATATTTATATATAAAGTAATAAATATTATCTATTTCTTTGAGAATTGAAAGTTGAAAACTTTTCACAATTTTTTTTTAATCTACATTTATTTATGTAGCAAATTAGTGTATTTTCTAGAAAATATACTAGAATAATATATTTTAACTTGGATAAACCCAGTGGGTTCTTATAGGAACCAAGTTAGATCAGTCGGGTCAACTTATTGAATTGGGATTATTGTCAATAAGGATCGAATGGGTGATTTAAATCGGTTTTCTAGAGGGATCAGGTCCAATCAAGTTAAACTGGGAGGGTTAACCTGAGCCTGACAATACTAGTTTCAACATTCATTTCACTTATCAATTGCAATATTAAATTGAGAATAATAACTAAAAAAATTTTATTCTTTGTGAAGAGAATATAAAAAATTTCAACTTACAAAATGTAATAACTATTATTTATAGAAAAAGGAAAGAAACATTATGGGAAAAAATTCCCAAAACAATTTTCAAGTAAATAACATAATAGAAAGCATTCCAAAATTAGTTATTTTATCCCTCTCAATATTACTTCAAATAAACAAGTCGTTACATAATCACTTTTGTTATATATCATGTAGGTCTTAATATCAAAACTAAACGGGGCGTTCACTTAAGGTAATGGTAATTTCATTCCCTTCTTATTCCTCATCTAACCGTTATTACTCTGTTTAGTTAGTCCTTCAACCTTATAATTGCAATTCCTAAAGAATCCTCATTCTTCAAAAGTCTGAATTAGGATTCACAAGTTAGACTCATAATTGGGATTCGACTAAAAATTTCTTTTACTGTCCTCTCCTTTTACTTTGTAGAACACTCTCTCCCCACGAGTTTTGTACTTATATAGCGTAAATATTAAAAAAAATACGAAAATAGGGTGTTTCAAGTAAATTTTACGAAAATGATGTAATAAGCTCCTTATAATAATCATAGTAAGCTGATCAACACCCTTTGGTCTCTAACTATGAACAACCCACATTTGGTGGTCTACCTAAGTCAATATGTATCCTTGATACGCGACCGGCCAGTCTATATTCGCCCTACCTCTAAGGTCAATATAGTATAGCTCCTCACTTGTATTAACATCTACCAGTATTGTTTGGAAGCCTCCAAATTGTTGTATAACATGGTTAGAGAAATAAAACTCGACCATTTAGAAGCAAATAAGTGGCATCCTGGCCTTCCAGATACTCAATCGGCACTATAAAACAGGGGTAAGAGATCAATAAGGTCATCCAGGTACGGCTCCCACACAATCTACAATGCATTTGTAAAGAAAGTGCATTAATAATCCATAAAATTTTAATACAGATCAATAATAGAAACAAAATTGAAGAAGTACATACCTATTAACTCGTCTACAAATTAAATACGATCCAGTATGCATCCACAACATGCATAGCATGATGTGTAGTGTCTCGTGATATAGCCTACCTAGCAGCTAGTGTAGCCCCTCTTATATGGTAAAACCAAACCTGGTCCATGATGTAATGTGGGAAAAATGATCCTATGCCCATATCTGCAACAGTATGGTAGCGCCTCTAATCTCTTGCGCTTCTAATCATATTGCCCTACATAGCTGATAATACAACCAAGCCAAATAAGCAAATCCCTAATTAATGTCACGGCATGTAGGAAATACTCCAGCATGAGTAAGAACATCATGTAGACAAGAGACAAAGATTTATTTACAAATAAAAAACCACTTAATAATTGTAGGATGTATGCACGGGTGTATCCACGAACAGTCTCCTTATTTGCATCTGTAGGAAGTACACTAAATCTGTCTTATAACCAAGCCAAACTAATACACCCCCTCTGCTAATACTATCAGTGGGACAGTCTCCTGACAGTCCCCTAGTTACCTAAGCCCAAACTAATTACGTAGGCCTAGTCACTGTAGCCCCATCCATATGAAGACTAAACAGCACCTCTATATCCTAAAGCGTGATCGTCATCTCCCCATAAGTCATATGGAAAGTGTGGGTCTCAGGTCTCCACCTCTTAACTAACAACATAATGAGGTGATGATAGATCTGGATAAATGGTAGCTATGTGACCGCGAGGAAACCTGCGTTGGCAAGGTAGGTCATGAAGTGATCATCTAACAATATTTGTGACGTGCCCTTCTGCAAGCTCAACTCCACTCAACGAACCGTAATTTACTTATCTTCCTGAAATATTATATTCTTTTTCATCACAACTGTAGAAAATTATTAAACTGTACAATTTCACAAATAAATTAATGTCAAGTAATACTTGAAAATCCCATACGTCCTGTGATCGATGTCATCCTTATCCATGCAATACTGACGGGTCACTTGGTCCCAAATCCATCTAACTTGCAAAACAATACAAATATGTCGTATCATTGACTTATGGAAGCATAACATGATATGATATATAATGTAATGTAAGAAAACAACGCAAATATGTCTGTTTATACTGTTTCTATTAAGCTGAGGACACCTCCTTCTATTGTATCATTTCATTCTACACACACTACACCTACTCTTAGTAGCAAGTTCTCTCAAGTCCATCTCTATATAGTATCTCTTCTTCTTTGGTTTACTCAAACTACGTTTCAGGTTCTCATTGGGTATGAGGAATGGGTAATCTAGACGGGACCAATTCAACTCATCACCTATTGGCATGAAGTGTCTGGTGTAGACATTTAACTGATGGGACCGCATATGCCATACCCCAATGTATTGACCAGTAGTAATCTCAATAGAATCAAATGCCCTGATCACATGTGAGCACGGGATTCTATAGATTTGCCACTTTTTAAATGAACGCGTCATTCTATTCATGTCTATAATGTGTGTTCAATCGCCCCGATTCATCACTCCATTTGTTTCGTGCCTCCAACTTATCTTCATCTCTCATATCCTGTTTTCACGGCTATATTTCTTGATAGAATGAGTTGGAGCTTACCTGGCCGGTGTTTTAAGCTTCTTCGCAACATAATTCGTATTCACTTGCCTACGTCCATTCCCTTCCTTGCTTGTTCAACTCTTCTTTCCCAATAATCAACACAGTTGTAGAAAATTTTCTTGACAAGTGAAGTCAAAGGTAATCTTCTACAATCTTTCCAAACGGTATTGTAGGTCTCGATGATGTTGGATGTCATATATCCAAACTAATAAAAACCATCATAGGGTAACGTCCATTTGCTCTTGTCAAAAGGTATGGATCATGATGGTATGTCCTCCTTTATTTGCAACATCTGCTCCATTAAATACTTAAATTTCCTAGGCTGTACCTGCATAGCAATAGCAGTAGCCAGCTTCTTGCACAGTTGGTTCTTATGTGTCGTGTTAAAATTGCTAATGACATGTCGTATGCACCATCTCCAAACCGTAGATGGTTCCTTCCAACCAACTTCTTCTTTGTTGAGCGCATTCTCGATACTTAGGTGCCTGTCCATAATTAGGAAAATTGTCTCCTCACGACCACTAACCACAAATTGCTTTAATCTTTTGAGAAACTAATCCCATGTCTCCATGGACTCTTTGTTAACAAGCGCACATGCTAATGGGACAATACAGTTATTTCCATCCATATAATAAGTAATAAATAGTGCATAATCGTACTTCTCATATAGAAATGTTCCATCAATACAAACTACTGGTCGACAATATTTGAATGCGTGCACGCAAGGTCCAAATATTCAAAAGACCCACTTCATTATTGAAACACTAGGCTCAAGGGATCCCCTCCATCTCCAAATCACCTTTGTTCTAGGATTTGAAATCTTGATTACGTTTAATATAACGAGAAGCTCGTTGTATGTTTTCTCCCAATTGCCATATACCATCTCCATAACATTTCTCTTCGCATCTCAAACTGTAAACCCTGTAAATTTAGCTATTTAAGAGTAGAAGTAAACCCTAATACTAGAAATAACTTGAAAAGTCATTAAATTCGAGCAAGATAAAAATTTAATAAATCATAAATCTAAATGTATTATAAGTAGTAAAAACCTTAGAAATTGATCAAAACCCTACATTACATACTAAAACCTTAAAACTGACTTACACACCATTAATCAAAATTGAATCCGAATTTGATTGAAACTCTAAAATTATAAATATAAACCTATAAAATAATTAAATATTACTCAATAGTGATAAAATTATAGTCGATTGCAATTTTTGACCAAAACGCCTATTCGCGTGAAATTATAACGAAATCGTCACAATAACTTATAAAAGTTATAATTGTAACGGGTGACAATTAAATTTATAAAATTTTACAAAAATTTTGAAAATTAATTTACGAGGAGAATCGTTATAATTTATATGATTCGAAAAATTACATATATTTATTAATAAATTTTATTTTTCTTTTCTTTCATTTTCAATTTATCTCTTTCCACTCTTTTCTTCTTTTTCACAATTGCAACATTCTGGAAACCCATTTGCTGCCCACATGAAGAAAAGAAAATTGCCAAGTGTTGAGTGGAAAATAAAAAAAGATGAAAATAAAAAAATTGGATAAATACTTAACTTAACCTTTAAGCTAACCCACATGTATAAAAGGAGGAAAAAAAAAAAGAAAAAGAAAAAAAAATTTGCACACTGAAAATTCTGGACACCAAACCGTAAGAGAAAAAGAGAGAAAGAAAGAAGAAAAAGAAGGAGAAAAGAAGAAGAAGAAGAAGGAAGAAAAGAAGAAGAAAAATTAAAATAAATAGGTAAGTAAATTATTTTCTAGTATAGATGTATATTATATAGTATATACATGTATAAATAAAGTATTTGTATAGTATTTTTATACATAGAACATTACTAATACATATTTATGTGCATAAATACTTAGATTTAGTTAAATATATATGTATAAGGTCATGTGTCTATACATATATGTACATAAGTATATTATACGGAGGAGTATGTATTATGTGTTTTTTTTAGTATACATATGATTAGTATTAAGTATTTATATTAAATAATTATAGTATATCTATGTATATGTATGTATCGTGAGATATATATATATATATGTGTGTGTGTGTGTGTGTGTGTATCTATGTATAACTATTTTAGTATATATATATATAATCGTGTAGTATATATATATATATATATATATTATATATATTAATAAGTGGTAATTATATTTATATACCGAATACATATGTATGTATTTATATGTATGTACATATGTAAGACTTATATATAAATAAATACAAATACATAAATACATGAATATGTATATAGGAGTATGTTTATAATACGTATAATGTATAGTATATATATATATATATAAGTAGTATACTGAACATGTATTAACATATATGATATATAATATATATTTACTAAATTCGTAAATATGTAAGGTATATATGTATATATATATGATAACGTAATTAAATATTTTTCAATAAAATAAATTATAAAATAAATATTATAAGTATATGAATATACATATGTGTATAATCGTGAAGTACATAAGAGAAATAATAAATAAGAAAATGAGAAATAGTAAAAATAATAAAGGTAATAGTAATGACAACAATCATAATAAAGTTAAAAATTTCAAAAATAGGAAAAATATGCTTAAAATAATAAAAATATCAATTATATGGTTTAAGTAATTATTAAATCATAAATATATTTAGAAAAAGCTAAAATTAGTATTTTATCATTTTTAAACTAAAATAATAAATTTTGTGATATTTTTATATCACAATTCAAATTGCGAGTCACAACGTCCAAAACGAACCTCGTTACGAGAAAATACACTCGAAAACGATCAAAATGGACTATAAGTTCATAACAATCCGAGCTAAAACGAAAATGTTCCAAAATACATAAAGGAAGTCTTGTAAATATAAGAAAATAGTTACTATTAATCTCATTAAGTATGATAAACCCTATAAATATAAGACTTGGGGTATATAGGAGAACTGAATAAACTACAATAGACTTTTAGTTAACTAAAGAGTCTGACTTTACAGAATACTTATAAGTGTTATTATATTTTAGGTGTTCAATATCGAGTTCCAGAAACCCCAAAGGCTTGGAGAATGAGCAATAATCCAGGTGAGGGAGTTTTAATGACCTACTACTTGCTTGTGCGTGTTATTTGTATGATGTTTTGCTACTTGCTGTTGCTTGTATGTTTGAATGACTGTTCTGCTTATATGCCATCATCTATGTGATCATTTTTTTTAAAATTGACAAATATAAATATCTGACTCAAATAACTAGTTCTATTCGTCCCATGTCTATAACCCAATAAATGTATGGATGGAGAGTACTAGCTTTGCAAAATGTTGAAAAGGGTATTTTTGGAAAAAAAATTTCTTAATCTTAAACGTATTTTGTACGATTTTGATAAGAGTCGCAGTGTCAGAAATGATATTTTATCATTAAGGCAAAATTAGCATGGGTTCTCTACTTAATAGCGAGAGGACTCGCTTTATTGTACCTATAAGGCCTTGGTTAATTTTGGCTTGCGAGATGAACTCGCAAGTTGTGCCCGAGGGGCCTTAAAGAGTGGATAGTCCTAAAATGGAATCCCCCTATTTAAATTGAAATTTTCTTTCTCGGCTAGGGTAATAGTCGAGTGTAGCCTAGGGGGTGAGGCCCCTAGGTAGCCTCATGCAGGTAAATATACTCACCCCCTAGGTAGCCTCATGCAGGTAAATATAAGAGATAATCGAAGTGTAGGCGACGTAATTTTACACCTTCCATAGTTCCAGACTCCTATGGATGTGTTGATTACATTCATCGCGCCTGCATTCATTTTGTATGTAGATAGCTTGTTTGCATGTGTGATAATAATATGTGATAACTTACTTGAAAGTTGGTAGTGAGGAACGAACTCACTGAACTGTTATAGACTCACTCCCTCATAGTTTCTTTTGCAGGTTTACTTACATTGGGATTAAGATAAGTCTCGAGTGCCGAGTGTGAGATGAAGATATGTATCTTAGTATTACAAATAGCCGAGTACTCTTTAGATGATACATAAGCAACCTTTGTTGATAATTTAATTTTTCTTATATTTCTTTTGTAATATTGGTATATCCTATCTTATTATTTGGTAGGGGATATCGATTCTCTACAGTTCTGAGGCACTGTCGGATATCGGACACCCATAGTTATTTATATTTGTATTTTATAATAAATTAATTACTTAAAAATCAGTAACTTTAGTGATTAATCATTTAGAGTCTTGCAATCTCTGACTTGCAAGGCGGTTTTCATATCATGGGTGCATACATGTTATGAAAATTTTAGGTAATCCTACTAAGCCCTCTATAGGGTCATGACACAAACTCTCTTTCTTGTCACATCATAGTCAAACATGTTTAAAATGTTTGCTGTAAGTCTGCAATATTTATATCAAGATTCTCTTTAACATTGTTAATGAAGCAATTGGCCATCAGTCTACTGTCAATCTATCTGTAGTCCTGCATTATGTCGAGGTTGATACATGTATGTGGACTCTCAAGAATTGTTATAACAAATAGTCTCATTAAACTTTTATATAATGCCCGTAACCTCTCCTTGCATCCACCATCCTTTTCCTTGCAATGAAAGGCCCATAGGTATGTTTTTTATTCATTAATATGGTAGTCACAATGGTGATTAATGTGATATCTTTTGACGGTTTCAATAAGCTCATCCTTCATACTGGAGCATTGTCTAACAAATAAATCTACACCGTTAACCTGGTTACTACTCTCCGCCTCAATGTCCTCTTCAAATTCCACATAACCACTACTATTACCAATGTTCATATATGGAATTAAATCTCTAACCTGGGATGTTAGCATCCCAATCTGTTTATATTGGGGAGCCATCCTAATCCCTTAGCTAGCAGTAAACTGAGATACGGATGGAATGCTACTGGATATATATTCTAACATAGCTATATAATTTACAATGTTTTTAACTTCTACAATTTCTTTATCTACTTCATATTCAACCCCCACGTGCTCTCCCTCGACCTCTATTCCAGGTCCCATTAGAATCAGATCTTCATTAGGGTCATAACCCGGGTCATTCTATAAGATTAACCATATTTCTACATTAATTGCCTCTTCATTCACACCACACTAACCAAAAGTAAGGTCTTCCGCCGAATAAGTTTCTAGTTCGTCGTACATAAGGCAGTCTTCCTCGATTTGCTGCACATGAGGTTAAGGAATATTAAAAGACCCAACTTATAAAGTTTTATTGACAATACTCCTACTAGGCTGATCGGAAGCCCTAACATATATCTCCTCTATTAGGTTTTCTCTAGAAGTTTTCTACATCATTATCATCAGTAATGGCCATCAAAGTATACAAAATACCTCCTTCATAATAAGAAGGGTGTCGATGAACAAGCTCAACTCCATAAGGATTAACTCTATGCTTGCATAGATCCGCTGGAGGAAATGATTGAAGTTGAAATCCTTCCTCATCATCAACTTTTTCACTAAGTCCCTGTGACATTATGGATTGTTACTTCCGTTAGCTATATTCCTACCCGTATAAACAATTATCTTTACATAATCAACTATTGACAATCTATTGATTCGTGAATTACAAAATTAGTAAAGCTCATACGATTTTGCACAGTTCGTAGCACCCACACAATTTCACATTTTCGATGAGGTGTCTCATTGCACCTATACAATTTTACTTCTTGATAAAATGTTTTATCACATACTATAACTTTAAGCACCCATACAACTTTACTTTTCGATGGGGTGTCTCATCATATCCACATAATTTCACTTCTCGGTGGCGCAACTCATCGCATACTATAACTTTAAGCACCCACACGACTTCATTTCTTGGTGGGGCATCTTATTGTATTAACACAATTTCACTTCTTGATGGAGGCATCTTATCACACACTATAACTTTAAGCACCCATATGACTTTATTTCTCAATGGGGCATCTCATCACACCCATACAATTTCACTTCTCGATGGGGCGTCTTATCACACACTACAACTTTAAGCACTCACACGACTTTATTTCTTGGTGGGACGTCTCATTGCACCCACATAATTTCACTTCTCGATAAAACATCTTATCATACATTATAACTTTAAGCACCTACACGACTTCATTTCTCGATAAGATATCTCATCGCACTCATATAATTTTACTTCTTGGTAGGGCGTCTGTCACATACTATAACTTTAAGCACCCACCCGACTTCACTTCTCGGTGGGCCGTCACATCGCACTCATACAATTTCACTTCTCGATGAAACGTCTCATGACATACAATGGTTATAAATGCATATGTACTTCACTAATACATCAATAAAATCACCTACAATCTACGGGTCGCATATATATTTTTTTACGTAACCACCACAGCTTATATAATTATATATTATCATATGAATAATGAATAAAATGTAACATGCATATTACAAAAATATAAATACTAAAAAAATTATCATTTAACTACATTTCATGTGGACAATATAAATATTACTGTACTAAAAATATAATTTGTATTTTAAAAAATTATTATGGAATAAAGAATGGTTGAGGATTAGTTACAAATAAGTTGAGGAAAATAAGGTTACACTGTTACTTGGAGAGAGAAAATAGGGTTACGCTACCACTCGAAGAGAGAAAATCAAAGGTTTTGAGAGATTTTCATAATTCGAAGAAGTGAGAATGAGTGAAGAATGTGGAAATTAGGCTATATATAGTAGAAGTGAAGGCGTGCTATATAAAAAATCCACGCACAGTACATACAGTGTAGGCGTGAGTGTGGCACATGGCTTCACTACACCATTTTCATAAATTTTAGTTAGAACACCTTATTTTCATACTATTTTCGGCCAATTACACTATAGAAGTACAAAACTCCTCTCCCCATTGTCCTCTTTTCTCCTTCTTCTTCATGGCCATTAGACTTATCGAACACTAGACCAATAAACACTCATCATTAGCGACCACTGTTGACTACCACAAACTCATCATCAACAACCACTAGTGACCATTAAACTTTCTTCATCATCAAGCATGGATCTTCTTCCTACAACACTCAGAAACACCCATAATCAAATTCTTTTAAACATTCATCATCAAAAACATTACCTAACCCACTTCAGTCGAATTAAGGTTTCTAATCTAGGGCAAATTCAAATGATTTAAAACCAAAGTTTAGTTTTTTAAGAGTCTATAAATACCTTAGAATCGACTAGGACTTCTACTTTGCTTTGATTTAAGTTGTAGAACTAAAATTTTTAGAGAGAAGCTTGAAACAAGTTTTAGTTTTCTATAAAGAGAGAATCGAAATTCAACCAATTTCCGCAACTAATACCTTTTCTTTGCTTTATACCTCTGTTTTATTCAAAAAAAGGTGAACAAAATCCAACTTTCTTGATTGTTTTTTTTATCAGTTTGAACAAAAAATGCATGAACATTGGATAAGAATTTTTGTTCGATTTTTTTGGCCTAAGTTTGTAGATCTATAGTTTACAAGACAATATGGCCCCATATGTAAAAATAATAAAATAAAAAGGGCAATATAGCAATTAAATCCTATTACTGGTCCATTCTTTATCTATATTTTTTTCTTTCATCTAAACAAGATAACGGGCTAGTACAGTCTTATTCCATTTCTAGTAAATTAGCATTCTATTCCCCTTTTATTATATTTAGTAAAGTAAATGCCGTGCATGTTTCTCTCTCTCTCTATATATATCAACAACTTGCATACCTTGCCCCACATTAGGAATATACATCCCTTGCCTTATCCAACTACCTTTTCCCGATTAGTAACCTAGGTAAATAGTTATCATTAATCAATTAATGACACATTTATCTAATCCCATATTAGAAATACTCATTTTACGTCCAACACAAATCAAATCACTTTCACATGAAGAAGCTCAGCAAGCCTTGCAAGAAAAACATGCTTTACTAATAGAGGCATAGTAATTTGCTGACTTAAGTATAGGATCCCATATTAGGACTTAGTAGCCCACAACATGCATAATCAATAGCAATGAAAAACTTGTCATGCATTATTCAAACCCATCCAATTTATAAATTCCACTTTCATTTGTACGGGCATAAATAAATACTAGTTACAAACATAACCAATAAACTATCTTATCTTAATTGCGTTAGACACTTTGTTAGAATGAAACAATCAAGCTGTAAAACTATCTCCAATTATCAATAATTATTTTATTATTAATGATTTTACATCATACACAAGAAAATTTGGTTAGCTAAATTGCTTTAGATTTGAATTCTTCTTTTTATTGAATTCAATTGACTGAAACAGGATTTGATCAACCAAAATCTAAGTTTCCCATATTTTGAATTTCAAAATTTTAAGATTTTTTTTTATCTTAATCACTTATCATAATCCTTTTAACATAGGTTTTCCATTTAACACTTAGGTTGATTAAGCTCTTTAAGTGACTTAAATCTAAGATTGAGCCATCCTAATTCATTAATGACTAAATTATTATCTTGTTTAATTGTAATCCCATGTAAATAGACCCATAATCCTTTATCAATGAACTAATGTACTTGAATAACTCGAATCGACACACTAATCACTTCTCTAGATTTTAACCCTAACAGTGAATCTAGAATAAGTCAATCCAAGAGCAAAACGAGCATTATAGATCAATACATAATGAAAGAAACAGGGAGAGACATGGTTTTTGGCTAACTTCAAGGCAACTTCCAATTGTAATTCCATTTTAATTCACCGTATGTCCGGAATAGTAAAATGGAAAGGGAAGCTCCTTAGTAATAATTAGTTTAGGTTTTGTCGCTTTAGGATTTGAAAAAGGTTCTTTAGTAAGAATTAATCTAGGTTTTGACGCAATAGGGCTCAAAAAGGCTAAACACTAGTCCTTAGCTTTAATAATTAAATACCTTTCAACCTATGATTTTCAACTTAACCATTGGATTTTTATATTTTTTATTTTGACGAGACAATTACAACTCTCCTTTTCATCTTTAATTTTTACCAATTTCAATGGTTTAAATATAATAGATATAAATCAAAGATGTGATTGAAGAGCTAGACCGATCTTATCAAAAGTACAGATGAAATCATAGAAAAATCATAACTATTCAGGACATATCAATGATAGTTTATGCAAAACAAATGATGGTAAATTAATGTGAGTTTTCAAGTTTGATTCAAATATGATGATATAAAATTTAAGATGAAAGAAATAGTTGAATTGGTCCCTCAAAAGAACAAACAAAATTATAGAATAGAATAATCCTAATTATTGGGGTCTTTCACTGATAATTTGTGAAAAATAAACGATGGTAAATTAACATGACAAGTTCCCACACTTGATAGGGAGCAAAAACTTACGTGTGTCAATTGGCCATTGTTTACCGTAAAATCATGATTGGGGCTTTGAACAAATAAAGCTCAGAGTTAAAAGGAAGCATATCACAACCACGAGGGCAAAGAGGCATAGTGGATTCTACGAAGCTGTGCATATTGTGGTGAATATATTTGAATGTAATTTTACCGATCGTATGTATATATATATCTATATAAATATATTTTATAAGTTAGAATATATTTTTATAATTACATTAAAATAAGAAGTTCAAGATATTACATGTTTATCCAAACTAATGGATCATGAAGCTTTCATATGTACTAGTGTCGCTTAGATCTGTGTAAGGATTAGTTCCAAACTGTAAACTGATCTAAGAGTAAGCGGGGTCTAAATCAATTTACTAAATACCAAGCCTTAAGGGCCTAGGCTGTACAGCTTGCCAAACCTACCAAATTGACTGGCCAGTGAACTAATCAGGCCAGCTTATCTAGTTGGCTTGCCAATTCCGTCCCTCCAATATAAAAAAAAATATATTACATATCTTCTTCTACTACTTTCCCCTATCTCAATACATATCAAGTACCATAACAAATTACAATTGATAATTACATTGTAATTTAATCTTTCCATATTGATAATTTATTTCAAAATTCGAATGAGATATTAACATTTTTTATAAAATGAAACTCCTCTCGTTAACATTAAAATAACATTACGCTCACACGGTTTAAATTAATTATTTTAAAATGGAATAAAATTTGTAACTTTTCTTGTTAACATTTTATATAATATAAAGTGTTTCAACCATTTCAAGAAAATAATAGAAAATGAGATTAAGCGAAAAATTATTTACAATAATTCATGGGAATGCATGAATAAGATTAAAGAAAATTTATAAAAATAATAATAATAAATGAAAAAGGGTAATCAGATCAAGGGTCAATAAACCGGCCCTCGAACCACTAGTTTAACCGAACTGGCTCGAGCTTATACCCTCAATGATCGCAGACCAGATTCAACCTTGTATCGACTCGTAAACCAGTGGTTTAGAGCTTGTTCGACCTGACGCTCCGGTCTAATGTTACGTCTTTGGGCGTTCCAAGAAGGGCAGGACAGTCACCAATGGTCAAAAATTGCCAAACTCAAAGTGTAGACGTTGTGGGTGCATGATTTAAATAAAACCAGACGTATAAGTTAGACGGCAAATAAAGATCAATTTTTGCAAGATATTAAAATATTTACTATTGTAATTGATCTCATCGGTGATATCTTGATGGTGGGTGATAGGCTCGGCATGAGACGATTTCAGTAGACGCTTGGATTGCAATTCAAGTAATTAAAAGTTTTGGCAAATACAGGGCTGTGGACCCCGCGATCCAGGTTATGAGAACGTTTGAATTATGTATTTTGGCTAAATTTGAACTGTGATCCCAGTTGTTGAAAATTATGGATAGATATGAGGCTGTGGTATAGGTTATGAGAAAAAAACTATGAGATAATTCAAATATATAATTTGGCAAATACTAACCTGTCGTTCAAGTTATAAGAGAAATTGGATCTTTTTTTTTATTTGGCAGGAATTGAGTTGCAATATGATGATGTTTGACAGTGGAATCTCAGTGTTTTGAATTCGTATTGATGGATTGTAATGTTTGTGTAAATTAAATATATGAAAATAATTAATTTGTGGTTTAATGTATTTAGTTTGTGCAAGCCTGTATGATAGTGTTACATGTGCTTATGTTTGTTGCAGTATAATACTTATTGGACGTATTGCTCACCTTGTTTGAAGAAATTGTCTTTTTAGATATTTTCGGATTATGGACTTAAAGATATAGAAAACGTAGGAGAATAATCTCATGGGCTCCTAATTGTTCGGGAATATATGATTAATGAATGATGTTGTTAAGTTAGGGCATCATTGATAGGCCATTTTAGACCTAAGATCAAGGCTCTCTCCAAGTACTTGGTCTAAGTATTTTGGTCAGCTTGGATACCACCGAGCACCTTCCCTAAACGAAGAGCCTAATCTCCTCTAGCAATCTATTTAGTCCCCCTCGAGAGCTCAAACTCAACTAGGCTACAAGTCTACCCACAAGCCAACATAAACTACTTGAGGCCCTTAAAAACATCGGCTCGATACCTTAGGTCAAGGTAGCCTTAGCTCTTGAGCATGCACTAAGTGCTCAACATGCAACTTAGTGTCCATAGTGCTTCAATCTTGCACTCTTTCTCTCTTCATTAATTGCCTTTTGACATTTGTGATATAGCCAGCAATGCCTATCACGCCTCGAAGTAGCAGAATCGTAACAGCCCCCGCCGTGTAAACCATCCTAAGATAGAAGTTGGCCTTACAACCGCTATCTTAGACCTGATCTACACAAGGCGTCCACGACTAACCCGCTTTGAAGTAGACAATTTATAATTTAAACAAATCATTTACCTAAGAAAGTGAGGAAATATATATATAATCACTATAATTCAGTTACTGCAGTTAAAGTTTACAATATTCCTCTATAATATATCTCCTAGTTCTTACATCATTCGGAAATGAAAAATAATTCTAAAGTAAAAACTTAGACCTTAAAATATGTGTTTATTCTTCAATACTTTTCCTCACTCCCCAGGATCCAACAGTTGCTAGCTTTTGAGTAATTGGTTGCCGCTTCTTAGCCAGCACCTGCACGACGTCTATAGGGATGTGAGCAACCACAGCTCAGTAAGTAGGGACGGAGGACTTAAAACTACACCATACACACAACAAGGTTTTCAAGCACTTATTAGGTGCAATGCATGTGCAAGCAAATGCCATCGCACAACATTGTCCGGCCCGTCGCGAGATTAGAGAAATTGCGCCCGCTCTAATCCGGGTTGAGGAGTTATCGTTAATGTAACAGCTCACGACCAAACGCAGACTTGTGTAATGGAGACCTTGCTCCTCCTGCGACTACCTTCGAACCACTGTCTTCACCCCCGCCGCGACCTCCTCTCCTGTCACTTAGTTCGACTGAAGATGAAGAAGGGACCATTTTGCAATCCTGCGCTATCCCTTCCGAAGGGGTCGGTATTTGGCCGGAGAGTCCTAAATCCCCTAACGGG
Source organism: Lumnitzera littorea (assembly GCA_024138015.1). Taxonomy (NCBI): domain Eukaryota; kingdom Viridiplantae; phylum Streptophyta; class Magnoliopsida; order Myrtales; family Combretaceae; genus Lumnitzera; species Lumnitzera littorea. The sequence goes on from JAMXBB010000004.1 coordinate 5,228,230, forward strand.
TTGCCATGCATGTTCGATTATGATTACTGGTCGTATATTTAATTAAGTCCAGTTTAGGGTGATCAATCATTACATACAATTCATACAATATGTGCCAAAGCAACAAAGAAAATCATAGCATCACCCATAATCAAGCACATGCACACATTCAACTATCTAACAAGCACAACCAAGCATAATCTTAAGCCTCCAAAAATACAGCAACGTATTAATCCCAACTTACCTCGACTCCTCGCTCGCTCACTCGAGGTCCGATTTGCTCAGGCCATCGCCGGTTATCCCTATAACACGAATGTGGTTTCAGCTTTTCATATAAATATCATAGGTTCGTTTTATCCTACAACGCTTATTGTTAGGTTTTGTTTAAGGTTTAATATGCCTAATTATCTAGGTATTAAGTCTTTAGGTTTAGGGTTAGGTTCAGGTTCCGCATCGATTTCTAAATTAGATTCTAGTTCGATTTTTAGGTACTGTTTTGTACCCGGACCCTAGAAATTTATTTCAACTCACAATGTGAAACTAACCACATTATTTTCAGATATCCTAAATACGATCACTACCCCTAGTCAGCATTTTATTCCATCCGGTACACTTAAATCCGTATTAGTGTACCGAATTTACTCATGTTGTGAGAAATTTTTACATTTTTCATATAATTACCTAAAATTAAATTTTGTTTCCAATTTGTTATGTTCTGATTTTCATTATTTTATTATCTAATTAAACCTAATTTTTCCATATTTATTAATTTTCAATTCTACATATTCCTAATTTTCTACATTTACCACATAACACCTTCATTAATTACACTTAACACTCCATAGACTAGGATTAAGTTTCCACATTAGAGATTAACATCCCTAAACATATAATTACCATCTAAATCAGTAATTACTATCCTAATCACCTAATTAACTCCAAATTACCCAATTTTTCCATCATTTTAGGGCTAAAAATTAACTTAAAAATTTCGAAAATTAATTTTAAAAAAATGGCTTCATAGCACTGTTCTATGTCACATGAGCATCCTACAGAAAAATTTTGAGCCCCAAACTACATCCCTAAGCCTATTTAATTTCCGGTTTAATCATGCTCGGTTTTGAACAATTTGTTAAGGACCCTATATTTCCAGACATAATTAAACTAAATCAACATTTTTCCCTAAATCTACATACAATAAAACCTCAGAATAACAAGTTTCATAATTTTCTGGGCAAAATAACTAATTTTACAAAATTATACAAGAATCGGGCTGGAATTTGGACTCACCGGTTCAGGTGGCTCCGGCCACCGCGGGCCGCCGTGGACTTGTCGGCCGGCCTGGGCACTGCCACCACCGTGTGGTGGTGGTGGCCGTCCACTCCCAGCTCCTCGTTTGGTGTGGGTTCCCTTTAAAACCCCTAACTGCACAGTTTTTTTTATTTTTTTGAATTTTCTCTCGAATTTTCAACTCTCTCTAATTTTCTCTGATTTGTATCTGTCCAAATGAGCTTCTGAATTTTTCTTGCTATTTATAGACAATTTTTGTAATTATTATGCATTAATTTGATAAGATTTTGTCCAATTTCCTTGATTTTTTGCTTTTAAGTTGTTCAATTTTTATTGGTCAATTTTTCTTTTTCTGACCACAACCTGATCTTGCATCAGCTTATCTTCTTCTGATTTTTTTATAATTATTTTGTATTTTTCTTTAATTATTTACTTAGTTTTCGGCCAATTTTAGTAATTACACGTATTTTTATCTACACGTAAATACATGTAGGGTACACGTGAACATTCCTAAATATTATTTTGGTCATTCTAAAATTTTTAGTATACATATAATCTATCTCTACTAATTTATTAGTTATTATATTACACTTTTTGCTTTTTCGGTAATTAGCAATTATTATGCTTAAAATTTGAAAATTTTATAGTTTCCTATTTTATTATTTATTTTCTTGAATTCACGTTTACGGGGTCATTTTTACTAATATTCTTCTCAATAATTTATAATTTGGGTTTGATCGAATTTTTTAACCGATCGCCCAAAACCTTGGGTTCTAAGCTCAATCCTACGGTTACTTGGCTTAACTTTGGAGCTTACAATGCCTATAGCTGTGGACATGTCAACTTCCTAAGTTTTAGATGTGGTCACTAATCTATCCAATGCTAACCAAGTGACAAAATTGCTCTGTCCCCCCTTCCTACAATGTATGCCCCTTACAATAGCCACGTACAATCAAATCATAGGATGCCATATGTCTATTACAGGTAAGCTCTTTGTCCTAAGTAGGATAACAAGTCAAAGGTAAAATGATCTTCTCTCTCTGATTCCTTCAACACACCTAGCACCATAAACACTTCCTCAAAATGCTCAAAAAACTCTCTTTCTATTCTTTCTTTGCTAACTTAAATATCGGAAGGCCATCTTCAATATCATTACAGAGGGCTTTTTACGGATCTTCTGTCAAGTATAGTAGATAAACTACCTATAAAAACCACCAATCAACTGTTCATGATATCAAGCATCACTAAGCATGACACCAAATAAAAAGTAATGATGACGATTTCAAGGATATTCATGTGATCGATAGGGATTAGTGACATGTCAAGAGCATATCGAGTGGATTATTGGATGCTCACGAGGATCAAATAAACATTCATTATAACTAAACTGTCACGTCTCTCGCTAACTACATTGGATTCTTTGAATAAAACAAGTATAGCTGAGAGAGCGGATTTGATTCCGTATATGAGTTAGTTGTGAAGAGGCCAAGTTTCTTTTATCACTTGATCTTACTTTAATAATGAAGGAATATCAGCATAGAGCATTTCGACGCCATCGTTTTTAAGGTAGCTATAATGAAGCGATAGAATGACACAGAACAAAGGTCGTTAGATTTAAAAAAAAAAAAAATGAAGGGTTTTTGTAACATAAAATAAAGTCACGTAAAGTATTTATCAATACAAAATATAGTCGGAATTAATATCCCTATGCTTTTCATATTTACTGGTCATTTCATAAAGTGAAATTCTTATATATGAACAGGAACAGATATATGTCACTCTGACTTTTATTATTATTATTTTTTTTTTTTTCTAATCATGTGCAGTGTGCTAAATACTGACATGAAATTCAAACTTCTTATGTTCCAATCATATTACAGAAAAATCAGCCAGCGATGCTTGAACTTCTTCCGGTGTTCTTCCCTTTGTCTCTGGTACAAGGAATGCAACGAACAAAATTGTGAAACCACAAATGGCTGAGAACAGGAACATTGTACCTGAAAATTATTATAGCATGATATAGTTTAAGGTATACTTTATGATCGTGTTCGATAAGTTTGATCCGCAACCGCTACATCTATATAATACCGTTAAATTATGATCTTTTTCAGGTTTACAGAAGTTTTTAATATAATTCTGACTCGAAAAATAACGCGGCATGTATAAAAAAAAAAAAATTTAGGAAACTGAAAATTCTCTCGCTTTTTTTTTTTTCTCTGATAGAATGTTCATAAAAACAAAAAGAATATATATATATATATATATATAAAAGACTATTAAAAGAATGCCTAAAGAAATCTCAAAATTAAAACCCTAAAATAATAAAAGATTCGTTAAAAACCTTAAAATGCGTTTTTCAGTCCAAAAACAAGGCAAAAACAACCTTAATCAGCCTTGTTTTAATTGCCTCGTTCTAAGACTCGAAAATTCCTTTTCCAAAATATATTATGATAAGAAAAATTTCTCTCGAATCAAAAGTGAAAATCGACGGTCCGTTTTGTTATTTTGTCGGTCCACGTCAGAAAAAATAGATGAACGGAGATGTACCTGCGGAGCTCCACTGAAACATGAAGTTGAAAGAGTAGCTAACAATCCAAGCACAGGACGAGTTAACGAAAGTCGTTAGGCTTCCTCCTACGCCTTTCACGCTTATTGGGAAAATCTTCCAATTTAATTTTATTTTAAAGAAAAAAAAAAAGTGAGAGAGAGAAAAACGTATTGTCAGCATTGACTAAAATTGGTATATACAATTTAAAAGTTGCAATATCAAGGGATGTACCTCTGACATTAGTAGCCATGATAATCCTGAAATCCCAAATTGAAAAGCGAAAGCATAAGTCTGAACAGCATGAACTTTCAATTAGCCACTTTAGTAGAGAGTTCAAATATTGGCTCACAATATTACATTTGTAATAACGAAATAAGGCTATATGTCTACTGAGTTCATATAAATTACGGTTCTCGATTTGAATTTCAATTCACCAAACACAACCATGATACAATTATAAATAAATTTATATAAAAAAAATTTGATATAATTAATAAATGGGTTAGACACATTTCAACTAGTTCATATATGTATTCGCATTCGAGTCCAACAGTTAAATACGTTTTAATATCCCTTAAAGATTAGGATTTTTAATATTTACAGTTCTATTTTATACTATTCTCTTTGGCTATTCTAATATCCTCTTAATATCTACTTCCACACCCTCCTCGCTTTCTCTCTCCTGAATCATCTAGTGCTACCTTTCCTTTGTTATCCATATTGAATCTAATAGTAAGAATAACACTTTTTGGCCCATTCACTTCACCATGTGAAATAAGGATGGAATTAAATTGCAATTCAATAAGAATAGGATTGTAAGTGTAGCCTATTACTTTTGTTTAGTTGGATAAAACTATACATATTGGATAGACAACAAAAACACTAAAATGACCAAAACCCTCACTCCTCCAAAAGTTTCATCTGATGTACAACTATGAAGGACACATGGCCATAAACCCTCACCCTGTAACTCTTCCCTCTCTTTCCTCTCATCTCTCCAAAACCCTCCTCAAAGCACCCCTTCATACTCAAATACCAACTCTCAAAAATCTTCTCTAGTAACAACACATTCAATTCCTAAAGTCATTGGAATCCCCTTATCACCTCGAAGACAACTTAGTTCTCTTGGTCTCTCTTATTGACTAAACTTATAACCTATCATGAGATTATAGGTACATAACAATTCCTTTCCATTACTAATCCAAATATCATCTTTTGTCAATCAGCGTAGTCAATATATGCATCTTTCAAAGATTAATCACATGCAAGTAATCAAGACTTCTCTAATATCTTCATTATACTCCTTTATTAGGCCTTTCCATCTTTCAACATTCCTTAATATTAGTCCTGATGAAAACTAGCTAGTTCTCTTAAAACTTATCAATTCACAATATGCCATTTTTTTAGGGTTCAGTCTCATACCCTAGCACTCTAAGAAACTTGTTTTTTTTTAAAGCTCTATGAAGGCTGAATCGGGCACTAGCTCATGATGTAGGACAATCTACGTAGATTTATAATATTTCACATAAGGTGCGAGTCCTTTTCTAACATCTTATCATCTTAGGCTCTAGTAACCTTAGAGTGTCTATCTATCTAGTAACCACTTACAATATAATCACACCAAACATGTTAATAGTAACTATCACTTTGTGTCTAAAATTGTTGCCATTGGTCAAATCTAGTTCAATATGTTTTTATACATCATTACATAATGGATATCCTCACTAAGAACTTATCTACAACAATAATTTTTTTTATCACTTCTAATCTTACTCTCACACTTGCAATTTGATATTGAGGGGTGTATTATACTTATATTTTTATAGTAGGGGTATGTGCTACATTAAAATTACAAACCTTAATCATCTTCTATAAATCCTCTTTGTACACTAGTTTACAATTAAGTTCACATTTACTTGATTATACGATTGTTCACCATGCTCCAAAATATAATAAACTTTCAAAGAGAGGTCATTACTAGGATGAAATGAAATAACATAGTGCAAACTCTATAATTCAAAGTTATAAGTAATTACATCGACATAACATGCACATATATATATATATAATCACATCTCCTTCTTCATGCTCCATTCAATCACATGTTTTTATATATGAGTAAATAAATTAGGGGGTGTAAGGGTGAGGGAAAGGAGGCAGATTAGGGTGGTGTACATGTTAAAGGCTCCTTATACATGGAAAAATGTAAAGAAGGGACACTGAGAATAGAGAAAGTTAATTTGTTATAGAGACAAAATTTCTCTTTGCTTAAATTTCTACTTATCTATGTCCCATTCAACATTCTTTATACATAACGGCATGTCATTGGAGAGCCATAGAAAATAACTTATTTTATGCAAAGAAAATATAAAGCCCGACTAAAGGAATAAATAGGTAAATAATAAAAAAAAAAAGAAAATAGTAAATATAAAGTATTATTTACCTTAAGGGCATGGTTGATATTACAGAAAGTAAGCAAGGGCATTTCCAAGTATGGGAAAAGTTATACGAGTTATGGTATAAAAAGCTGCACTTAAGGTTTGGATACCTTTTTTCATAAACTCTCTCGTGCCACTTATGTGCTGGGGTTCCTACACGTATCTTCAACTAAGGAGAGATTCTAGCGCATTAGACAAAGATCTATCACAATAGAGTAAAGGTAAGTTACGTGAATCTCTTTCTTATTGAGATTTTTATTCTAAGGATATCAAAAAAAATTTTTTTTTTTTGCTAAGGCAACAAGAAAAATGAAGTTAGAGAGGTTTAATAAGAGTTCTACAATGGATCTTTGGTATTCAAGATAAGACTATTGTGACAACTTCCTTTAGGGTTCTTGGTCGAATTCCTACAAGAATTCATTTTGCTCCATAGGGGAGCTGTGAAAAACAAATTTGGGTGTTATTTTGAAGAATCCACAACGCATTTTTGGTAATGGAAGCGCTATTAATGAATTCTCTAGAGGTAAGTAACATTGTTACTTGCTAGTACATGTGTTCTTGTTTTTGAGTTTTGTTATTGTGAATTACGAAGGTTTGGTTTGAAATTTTGAATATGTTTGAGTGTTGAGGGGTTGTTTAGATTGGGCTATAGACGTTTTATTGATGGGATATTGAATCAAGAGTGGTGGTGTCCATTTTTAGCGGAAGGAGGTGGAAAATTGAGGGATGAAATGTTGTTACAATCTATAAAATTTTGCAAATTATAGCTAGCGTCTGGATGCCATCCCCCTTAGCATCCAAACATCGGGGGGCAAGTTCACACTTTTCGCCCAAATGCTAGTCATCTGGGCACCATGATCCTTGATGTGTGCAGTGATGTTTCTCAAGGTCTTCCAACTGTGTTTTCCTATCCTAAACCCTTTTCCAACCCTTCTAAACATAAGTCTTCACCCGAACATCTTGCAAATCAATCTAACTTCTTAATAATCCCAGATTCCTTATGTGACTTCTACATATTTGTGAGAAGCTTTAGATACCATGTTAGAGAACATCATTAGTTTAGTTTAGAATCTAAGTGAGTGTGTTGTTTCTTATATGAACAGGTTGTGAAGACCTTATTTCAGATTCCTAGCAAACACTTCAGTCAGGTACGGGTTTGTATGTTGCTTATGTGTATATGCTTAGTAACGGTATAAATGAACCTAACATATATTTGGCCTAAAGAATTTGTGTTGTGTGTACTTAGTTGGACCCAAGGGATTAAGAGGACCAAACCTTGGGTTAGCACCCTAATAATCTTAATGTAACGGTGTTCTCATTGGAGTCTCATTTTGAAATGATCTAGATAAATTAAGTATTCCTTAGTTCCTGAGGTATTGGGGAAGGCCCAATTCCAATACTTATATATATATTGTATGCCAAAGTCATGAGTTACTGCAAGTTTCAAAACACCAAAACTGTGTTGCTTGACGAACCTAATTAAGGATAATAACTTATGGTTGTTGCATATAGATATTTAGATCAACTGATGCGTGTGCTTATGCATTTGTTGTGTGTTCATGTGTATTTGGTTAGACCTTATACTTAGCTATTGCTCACTGTGTTGGGGATCCTTGTTTTTAGATGTAGGAGCAATAGAGTCATAAGTTACTCCAAGTTTCAAGATGCCAAAACTATGTTACTTGACGAACCTAATTAAAGATAATAACTTGTGGTTGTCACATATAGATATTTGAATCAGCTAATGTATATGCTTGTACATTTGTTGTGTGTTCATGCATACATAGTTAGACCATGTACTAGGCTATTGCTTACCTCGTTAGGGATCCTTATGTTTAGATGCAAGAATAGGTCTTAGTGATTATAAGGATTACTATAGCAAGCATGGATACTATGGTGAAGATGCTAATTATTATGATTATTACTATGACTATGGAGATGGCTTAGTGTGGTTGTCGTAGGAATGTTAATTTTGTTGAATAAGATCATCAAACAATTTGTTATTTACATATATTTTGTTACGTAGGTCATTAGAAGTCACTTAAGACTTCTCTTATCGATTTGAGTCTTGTGTTAGTTTAGTTGAATTTGAGGAAGTTGAGATACAAGTTGTATTTATATTTTATAAATAGATTATGTTAAACTAAGTTTAAGTTTACTTCAATGAACAAAGTAATTCAAAAGTTGATCTTCATGTAATTTTTGGTGACTTGAGGATCTTTAAGACATCCCTGAAATGTGGTATTGAAGTTATTACAAGTGATTGGTGATTGATAAAGTATGAGACAATAATAATGAATGTGTCCTTGGAGTTGTACACGTGAAAAGGCACCACAACAAACCAAAAAACAAAGGAAAACAAAAGGGGTATAGCAAAACTTGAGCAGTTACCAACCGATCCTACTTAATCTAATCTTCACTTGATATGACAAATAAGTAAGGATTAGGATCACTACTCCTTACTAAATGGGATAAATAGGAACTAAAGGGAAACAAAAGACACAGCTAAGTGCTCTTGAAGGGGTAAATTTCTATATTCATTGATGAAGTGATGATTTCTATGTACAGATAAATGGGGTTTACATACTAACTCTATGAGGATTACATGTGTATAAGGAAAAGACAAAAGGGTAAATTACAAATGTAATACTTAAGACATACTAAAAGGGATAAAAAGGACAAATTTTGTATAATGAGTTGGTATTAGTGATTTGATGCTCAACTGTTCTTGTAGGTTCAAGCTCTTTGACATCCCGGCACTCGTTGGAATCAACTTTAAAGAGGTCAGAAAGAAAGTAGAAAATTTGGCTAACTTAATCTGGGCTAGGTCTAAGCTCAAATGATGGGTGTTAACTAGAGCCTCTTTTAATCGGGCGATTAGACGGCTCGGCTCAAATGAAAACCTAGTGTTCGTCAGTTTAGGTGTCGTCTTAATCATGGTTAAACCTCGGCACTCAAGTTGGGTAAGATGAGGTAATTCAAGTTAGTGATAGAATCTTCGCCCTTAAAGGGTGCTCAGGTTAGTATACGCTAGGCAAGTCCTTGCAGTCTTCTAGCTTGACTTCAGGTAATGGGCCCGAAGGATTGATTCCTATCATCAGCAGGTTGAAACTAGATGCCCAACATGTTAATCGATCATAGAGACACGTGGTGGGCTGTAATTTCCTAAGTTATGGGGTGTTACAACTTTAGTGATATTAGAGCCTTAAGTTTTAAATCTAAATCATAAATAGCCTAACCATGAACCTTAGTAGAAGTAAGTTGTGAATCAAGTGCTATAATTATTTTAAATATAAGGTTAAGACGGGTAGCTTGTAAAGTTGTGTTACGATTGTATGTTTAAAATAGTTCTTTGTGATTAAGTTGCTCTTTCTGTTTAAGTTCACAGTAATCCCTTCCTTTGATGTCAAACTTACATGACTTTGCTCACATATTTCCTCTTATAGCATGCCTGGATGCGATGCTACTTCTAATTCTTAAACTTTCTTAAATTGGAAAATAACCTATTTAAACTTTGATTTTAATGTGTAAACAACCTCCTAGTATTTATACATCAAAATCAAAGTTTAAGAGGTTATTCTCAAACTAGGGAGTTGTTTTGCCAATTTTTAAAAGTTTAGGGACAAAAAATCACTCTTTAAAAGTTTAAGGGGGTAAATCACACCTAAGTCAAAGTTTAGAGGAGTTTTATGCAATTTCCCCCCAAAGTTATGCATACAATTAATCTTGATAATGCCATATAGGTGGAATTAAAATTACTAACCTATGGTAAGTTTTGTGAAATGGAATGCAACAAAATGAACCATTTATGTTGCTTATGTTTCACTTCTCCATTTAAAAGATCATTATTGAACAATCTACCCCCTAGACCTTAAGTTTCTTCCACTTGCAGAAATAATGAAACTGGGATTCAAAATCTTACCAATATGCCAATCAACACTAGAATTGGAGTGACATTCTCCCAGTGATGAAGGTCCTGATACCGTAAAACCATCTTGGCTTAATTAAAGTGAAACGGGAATGTAGACTAAGTGTATCTAAAGATATAGAAGTAAGGTAACTACCTGCATTAGAAATGATATTCCTGAAAGGAAACAACCTAAGCTCATTCCAGATGAACCAACCTGGAATTGCTTGTCAATAAATGATCAATATCAACTCACAATGGATGTATTTGCTAAATATTAAATCCATGACCATCTAATTTAAAAGTTTAAGTCTATTAGATCTAGAGTGATTTCATATTTACCAATTAGGTGTATTTCGAAGAGTTCTTGAAAGGAAAAGTTGAAAAAAGAAAAGAATAAGTGAATCATTTTCTAACCATCAAAAGCGGTCGTCTTCCAACTTTCTCAATGCAAATGACACTAAGAGTAGTTGCTAATACCTGGAATAAGGTATCTATCTCTTGATAAATGCAATTAGAAAACATAATAATATGTTTTCTTCAAAACTAAAGAGAAATGTACCTGGAAAATAGCCATAGCTCGTATACCAAAAGTACTTGAAAAGCCTGTTGTTAACATGCTTCGATGTTATCATGCTCTTGTATCATGGTAAATTTGAAAACCATAATTAGTTAATCTAATTGTTTAAGCTTGATAACAATGGTATGGTTTTTTATTTATTGATTAATAAGTTACACATTAAAGAATGAATGAGTAAGAATAATAAGTTACACATAAAAGAATAACATAAGTTACAATTTTACCTACTGATTCAAAAATAGAGCTCGCATAAAATGCAAATGCGCTAGACCCTCCAAAGTTTGGTAGCAGCATTATTCCTACTCCTACCTAAGCATAAAAATTATCAGTAAGATTGCACGAACTACAAAAGGGACAAGAAAAGAAAATTTTTATGTTGAAGCTCACTATGAGGGCATGAGCATATCTCCGTTCAAATAAGTCTGTGATTTTGGCATGGGACTCCCTCTCAAATGTTTCTGTATATTCCTAGCTACAAATGCAAATGTTGGATTTGAAACTGATTTTTACTTTGAAAATTATTGTTTCATGGGAAATTTTAAACGAACCACGACAACAAATCTTAAATAAACCATGTAAATAAAACTCCCTAATTCTAGATATTGGAAGACCTAAATATGCACAAACATGTTGCTAATAACTCTTTCTAAATGTGAAAGGAAAAGTTACTTTGATAAGGGCTGCTTCTTCTGAAATATTAACATTCTGTCCCCTTAATCTTTGTAATGCATCTTCAAACTCTTTTTCATGACCGCATTTCACCTGCAAGAGATTGTACTTAACACCTCCTTATTTGTCTCAAGTGCATTAACATATAATTGTACAATTTATAGTCTATGGATATATTATGTAGTTGTAGTCTATGGTAGGTAAATCTTGTTAACTAATAAATATAAAACTACACCGACTTAAAAACTTAAGCTTTTTTTATTAGATGGTTTTAGATCTAAAATTCATCATGGCATTAGAAAAAGAGGATGTGAGTTTGAACCATTTGCACTCATTTCACCCTTATTAGATCATATGGTTATAAATTAAAAGTTTATTGAGGAAATAGCATTAATACACAAAATCTCACAACTATATCATATACATGAGGCTAGTTAAACTAAGAACTGACTCACCAACCATCGTGGAGACTCAGGGATAAAGAATAAACCAAAAAATTGAATCACACACGGAATTGCACCTGTTAACAAAACAAGAAAGCAAAAGTTGTTCTATTTCATAAGATAAAAATGGACCATTTCAATGAAATGGCACTTTATATTACCGGTTAGTACCAATATGCGCCATGATACAATAGTTCCAAGAAAATAGGTCAATGAAAAACCACAAGCTAACATGACCTACATTGTAAGAAGATAGATGCTAGTAAGTAATAGTTTTCAAGTGTAAATCATCCTTATCACATTAGGCTATCATACCTGGCTAGACACTGTAAATGCTCCCCTTACTGCTGTAGGTGTTATTTCTGTAACATATACAGGTACCTATAGCAGCATTGTGGTGCTATTAGTTCATGTTTTTTATTTCAATGAAGCTAATAAGGGAAGTTTTATTTGCAAATACCACATAAAATATGATCCCCGAACCCAATCCTAGAAGGAGTCTTCCAATATCTAGCCACCAAGCATTCTACAATGAAAGTCATCATATATAGGTTACTATTGTGACTTGTGAGGCTCATTACATGGTTTCGTATTTTTAGCCTTTAAGAAACCCCTGAAACTCCAAGAGGAAGGGGAAAATCTAATCCTTCCAAAATGTTATTAAATCACAAAAATTTTTAATTGCATATTCCTCTAATAAGAATTTTATAATCTTATCAATTGTTGTGTTTAACTAAGTAGGAATCCTTTTTTGAAATTCATTCTATTTACACCCCTAAAAAATCGAATTCGCAAGACAAGACTCCTAATTTACATTAATAGATAGGACTTCTCAAGAAAGCCTTCTAGCTTATTGAGCTAACATTGAAAAGTTAGCAAATAAAAAGGACCTTGGTATATGCAATGCAAAGCCATCCAGCAAGTGAAAACATTCCAGAAAGCCACATTGTCTGCATCAAAAGATGAAAACATTGATAAGCTCTTCCAAGAATATATAAGAAGTCCAATTCTAGCAACATTATATTAAGGATTCCTTTCATGAGTAACTATGTGATAGTTTTCTTACACGTTTACGACCAATGATATCAGCCATTCTTCCATTCACCAAAGCACCTATCATCCCTCCAACGGTTAAAAGAGAACCGAAAAGTGAGTACTGCATTACCATTACAAATCACTTAAAAGAATGCCAACACAACAAATTTTATATTCATAGTTGTTGCAGCAATTCAAGCACTATATAGATTTTTTCTGTAGAAACAATTGGATCAAGCAATCAATAATAATAAGTAAATTGTTTCCAAGAAGATGTGCAATTAATCTATATGATAGCACTTGAAAGCTCTTGGAGTTTCCATGTGCAGAATTAAGAATGGTATCTCCTTTTTTCAATAGCAATGAATTTAATAAAAAAAAATTTCAATCATGAAAAATTTACTTTCGATTTTATGTATATGTGTCCTACAATGCAAACCTGGGTGCATTTGTTTCATAAAAAATGTTTCCCAAATATATTTCAATGGTCACTATAATCTAAAATTTTACAATACACATTACCTCAACTTATTTAAGTAGCATTTAGTTATTTACTTTTAGTGGTAGTTATTGGTAAGAGGCGATGATCGCAACCAGTGGTTGATGATAAAAAAAACTAGAGAGCAGAACTATGAATAAACAATGTTTATATAAATATCAATCATTCTCCTTGTTTCACAGCTATTTTAACTTCTATTAGTAATACAATCTCACCTCCCATCACTCCTCATTGTTGTCACCTCCAACAATCACATATGTTTATAAACATCACTATTTTATAGGAATATTTGATGATAACAAATTTTGAATGATAATGATTGTAGAAAAAGAGAAACAATATGAGAATGCTTTGTTAAGGCATTGGTGTTCTAGTGGAATGGATTAAGTTCAAATCCCCTTTTATCCAATTATAATCGTCAAAAAAATATGAGTATGCTTTCCATTAAGCAAAACATATAATTGGTCATGAATCTAAACTTTATAAACAATTTAGTTGTTTAAATTGGCTTACCCCTGCTAGAGAGAGACCTAAGTCTTCCATTATGCCAGACTTTGCGGGTGAAGAATAACTAACCTGCAAGTAAAGTTAGTTAAATCACTATTTATGAAAATTATTACTTCTAATGTTCTTATGAAGAAATATTATAGAGCTGGATGAGCATGAATTTGTAAGAAGTGTTAATATATTTATCTGTACGTGTTGTATTACTAGTCACACAAGAGTTAGTAGTTGTCAGGCTTTCTCTCTATTGATATATATTTGAGCAATTGTACATATCAAAATTATTTTACTCATTGTAATACATACAACTCATTTGACACTTTCTCTCTGTGTTATTGTGATAGAAATCTTCCACGGTATCTAAGCAAGAGAAGTAAGGTTCTTATTGATTTAATCTTCTAATTAGTGCTGGTTTCATTATTATAGATTGAAAAAATAAAGTATTTTTGGTGGGACACTTGATCGGACAGATGGCAAATTCAAGTGATGGATTGAAGTCTAATCCTCTTTTCATTTCGAACTCAGACAATCCAGGTATGGTGATCGAGAACATTATCTTTAATGGAAGTAATTTCCTTTCTTAGAGTAGATCTATTAGGTTAGCCTTGGGAGCGAAATTAAAGCTCAGTTTTATAGATGGAAAGATTGAGAAACCTGATGAGAAATTGAATGATTACATTTGATAGATTAGAAATGATTGTTTTGTTAGGTGCTAGATTCTTAATTCCATGTCGAGTAAGTTGTCGCAAAGTTTCTTATATGCACAATCCTCGTACAAATTATGGAATGAAATTGTAGAGCAATTTGGACCGACTAACGACTATTGATTTTTCAATTGGAACATGAGATCATAATACTAAGCAAGGAAATTTAACCATAGCTATGTATTATTATAAATAGAAGAAGGCTTGGGATGAATTGCAAATGTTGAAGCCTTGCCCTAGGTTTAATTGTAGTGCAATAGATGAATGTAAATGTAACTTGAAAGAGAAATTGGTTGGCTATGACTCAAAATACAAGCCAATGCAATTTCTTATGGGCCTTTTCAATGTATATGAGACAGCTAGGAATCAAATATCATCTTATGATCCACTTCTTACAGTAAACAAAGCTTTTTACATTGTCCAACAAATTGAGAAACAACAAAAAGTCATTACTACTTTAGACAGTGATTCTATTGCTTTTCAAGTTAATAATACATCTTATTTACAGTCAAATGTTGGGAAAAGAGATAACAAGAAGATTAGATTGAAATGTAAGCATTATAAAGGGAATGGTCACACTATAGCAATTGTTTCGAGATCATAGGTTATCCGGATTGGTATAAAAGGAGGCGTACAAAGGGAAAGGTAAAGTAGCAGCAAATTTAATTCATGTTGATGCTTCTCTTTTGGATTATCATACTAACAATGTTGATGCTAATAGTACATTTTTTCTATTCACAGCAATTGTTTCATAGCTTTTGTTAGGAACTGATGAAATACATGAAAGGAGTAGGAGATAGAGATGCATCAAGTTCTATTCATTTTACAGGTATGTATACTTCCTCTTCTTTAGATTCACTTGAAGCAACAAATAGCTGTATGGTTACTTGGATAGCTGATTTGAGAGCTACAAATCACATCACCCCCTTTGAACATTTGCTCATTAACAAATACACCTTACCTAGGCCTTTTAAAGTCAATTTTCCAAATCATTCATATAAAATAGTACATGTCATTAGTTCAATCCAAATCAATTCATCTTTGATATTGCACAATGTTCTACTTGTACTAGACTTTAAGCATAATCTTCTTTCAATGCAAAGAATTCTTCCAGCCCTACCCTTAGAAATTAAATTTGATCACACATCTTGTTATTTTTAGGCCCTAAAAACTAAAGCTTTTGTCTCTATTGCAAGGTTGCAACAAGGACTTTATGTTTTGAATTCTACAACTGAAAGAGCTTGTAATTTTGTAGACTCAAATAAGAGTTGTCTTGTTTCATTTTTAATAAAGCAGTAGGAATTTCTATTACTTCAAATTGTTCAGTTGATGTAACATTGTTGCATGACCATCTTGGTCACACTTCCTTTTCCAAATTATAGCACTTGAACAATATCAGGAATATAAACATGAAAAACTTTATGTGTGAAACTTATCATCTTGCTAAAATATACCGCTTACCTTTTGATCGAAGCAGTAACTCATCAAGTTTTCTTTTTGAGTTGTTACATATAGATCTTTAAGGTCCATATTATCTAGAATCCTCAATAGTCGCTTTATTTTGACTATTGTGGAAGATTACTCTAGGAGTACTTAGACTTATCTTCTCACACACAAGTCTCAAACTACCAAAACACTTCAAACTTTCCTTTCATACATCTTAAATCATTTCCAAGCTACTCCAAAAATTATTAGAACAAACAATAGGATGGTGTTTCTCTCGAAAGAATTGCAGGAACTTTTGTAATCTCTAAGCATAGTGCACCATAAAACCATGACTTATATACTACAGTAAAATGGAAAGATAGAAAGAAAGCATAGATACTAAATTGAAACTGCAAGAGCCTTAAGAATTCATGCCACCTAACCTGACACTTTTAGGGGAAATGTGTTTTGACTGCTACTTATCTCATCAATTGTATGCCTTCTTCTATTTTGGGTTGGAAAACTCCTTATGAAATTTTGTTTGGTACTCCACCTACCTATAATCACTTGTGTATCATGGGATGCCTATGTTTTATCGTCAATCTTGGTCTAACAAGAGACAAAATTTAATCCTAAAGGGATTAAATATGATATGTTGGGATATGGGATTGGTCAACAAGGGTATAGATTGTCTGATCTAGATGCCAAGAAAGTATTCATAAGTAGAGACGTAATTTTCAATGAAACATGCTTCCCTTTTTGAAAACTTGTTGAAACTACTACTACAAAACCATATCAGACCTCAATTTCATTACTACATATTTCTTTTGATACATTTCCTTGTCTTGATCCTCTTTCTTCTGTTCAACCTTAATCAAACACGCAATCATCTTCTTCTATAACAAATACATCATAATCTTCTCTACCAACTTCATCCAATACATCAGATTTTGATTTGTCTTCATCCACACATACAAACACAATACAAGATTTACCTCAACTTGCCAAGCGTTCTACTGAAGATAGACATCCTCCACAGTGGTTACAAGACTACATACATACTATTAATCTTGTAGTAGCTCCAATACACCTTAAACACTCCTTTAAACGCTGTTTTTGCACATGGTATTACTTATCCTCTTTTTACTTCAAAAAACTTT
Organism: Lumnitzera littorea; assembly: GCA_024138015.1. Lineage (NCBI taxonomy): Eukaryota > Viridiplantae > Streptophyta > Magnoliopsida > Myrtales > Combretaceae > Lumnitzera > Lumnitzera littorea. The sequence continues at coordinate 5,245,411 of JAMXBB010000004.1, forward strand.
GCTCCCTACCCTCATAAATATGTCGATTCTTTAGCTAATGTTTTAATTACCAAGGAACCATCTTCTTATTTGCAAGCCTCTCAAGTTGATCTATGGGAAGAGGCCATGAATAAGGAGTTGGAAGCCTTAGAAAATAATTACCATGGGAACTTACTTCTTTGCTACAAGGGAAGAAAGCTGTTGGTTCTAAGTAAGTGTTTAAGATTAAACATAGGGTTAATGGAAGTATCGAACATTATAAAGCTTATCTTGTGGAAAAAGGTTGCAATCAAGTGGAAGGAGAAGATTACACAAGAACTTTTTCCCCCATTGCAAATCTTAGTACTATTCGAATTCTCCTTGTTGTTTCAACAGCAAAGTATTGGCCAATACATTAAGTTGATATTAACAATACATTTTGCATGGTTTCATTTAAGAGGAGATTTACATGTATCCTCCTCAAGGTTATTCCAAGGCAAAACTAAGGCAAGTTTGCAAGCTTTTGAGGTCTTTATATGGCCTCAAATAAGCTTTAAGGCAATGAAATGTTGAAATTTCTAAATTTCTCATTAGCAACGATTTATGCAATCTAAGAGTGATTATTCTTTATTTACTAACTGCTTTTATCATACATTTCTTGCTATACCTTTTTATGTAGATGACATGCTTATCATGGTGAACTGTATCAATCTTATTGATGACTTGAAGCATAAGTTGGATAAGGCTTTTACTATAAAAGATCTAGGTCTTACTAGGTTTTTCCTTGGAATAGAATTATGTACGACAACTAATGGAACTTATTTGCACTAAAGGAAATTCATTAATGATGTACTTTTTGATATTGGATTAACAGCAATCAAGCCAACCAAACTACCATTACCTTTAGGAATTCGACTGGATGTCAATAGTAGAGATACACTTTCAGATCTTATAGTGTATTGTTGTCTTATTGGACGTCTCTTGTACTTGACTCTTACCAAGCTAGATTTATCTTTTCCAATTTACTATCTTAGTCAATTCCTATCAACACCTTATTCTTCACACATGAAAGTCGTTGTACATTTGTTGTGTTATATCAAAGGGACCATTTCTCTTGGCTTGTTCTACCCAACAACAAATTATTTGAATTTGCTAAGCTACACTGATTTGGATTAGGCTGTGAGTTCAGTAGATAGACGCTCAATTAGTGGATATTTTATTTTCCTTAGGAAAAAATTGGTTTCTTAGAAGAACAAGAAACAAAGGATAGTAATAGGATTCAGGGTACCGACCCCACCAAATGCTGAATCCTAGCTTATCCACTTCTCACACAGCTATCTCATTTTATCACTTATTTTTAATTATTTTATTTAGACTTCCTTTTTATTATATTCTTCTTAAATTACCCTCATGTTTATTTTGTATTTACAGAAATACCACTAAAGTATCATTTTAGTCATTTTATTTACAAGTTTGCTACTATATATAAATGGAACACATATATAGGGTTTCAGCTAAACTTTAACATTTAATGAAAAACCCTTGAGACTTTTCTTTTAGAAAACTCTCCTTTACCCACTCTTATCAATCCTTTTAGTAAGGATTGTGGCGAGCAACCCTATCACTCAAACTATTGTGTCACATCTGACGAGTCTTAGGCCATGTGGGATCTTGTTGATGCATCATATCCAGTTAGATAGCTCACAGATTTACAAAAACGCTCATTTTATTTTCTTTTTTTTTGTTCGTTGTAGTACCTTTCCGTATGTATGACCTTATAGATGCATCAGACAACCTCTACATCTTCAGTTAAGGCAGAGTATAAGGGCATGGCAACTGCTACATGCGAGTTGAAGTGGGTGTCATACATAGTTCAAGAATTGCAGGTTTAATTAGAGTTGCCAGTTTCTATTTGTTATGATAATAAGCCAGCACTTTCCATTGCTAATAACCTTCATTTACATGGAAGGACAATGCATATGGAGATGGAGTGCACTATACAAGAAATCAAGTTTTTCAAGGATTTCTGAAGACTCTTTCGATACCTTCTAAACTTCAGTTAGCTAACATGGACAAGGTGCTTCAGTGGCTAGTTCGTATGAATATAGTGGTTTGTATAACATGGACATAGTGGTTCATCTAAGTATAGTGGTTTAGGTCATGTAGGCAAGTGATGAAGTGGTGGTGTGGGTTAGCAATGGCTAAATTGTTAGGTTTAGCTTATGGTAGTCGAGATGCATGACAAGTGGTAAAGTTAGTGAAAAAAGATTTAATGTTACTAACACGCCACCTAGATTAATGAGTGATGTGCAAATGCTAATGATATTTAAACACTTGTAAAAGAAGGAACTTACTTTTTGAAAAAGTATTAATTATGTATCTATATATCAAAATTTTATTAATATTTATACACAACTTATCAATTCATATAGTATGTTAGTTACCATTGAATCTTTTCTCAAAGTTATTGCCATGTTAGCATCGAGGAATCTTTTTTCCTAATGCTAGATCTTATATGATGGAATTGCTATTTTACTAAGCATAAATAGATATTATTGATTATTATGCCATGAATAGATGATCAATGTTATGTTATGTATTTTAAATAAAGGATTGAATTTTTAATTGATTAAAATATAGGATCAACGTTATGGTAAGTGATTCAAATATAAGACTAAAATTTTAATTTTATTTCAATTTTAATATTTTATTTACATTACTTATCATAACATTGATAATCCATTTTAATTAGTAGAAAGTTTAATCTTTTATTTGAACTACCTAATATAATGATAATGCTCTATTTGAAGTTTAACAATTGATTTATAATCTGTACGTGTGTGTGTGTGTGTGATGCCGATAGCAACATTGATAATAACTTGACACGGCACTTACTGCACACCCAGCGATGAAGCTACCGCAGACAGCGATGGCCGTACTAAAAACAACTAGAGTCGTGACGGAGGATTGCTCGGACCCTAGTACAAAAGTTCCATGCTCATAAATGGCAGGTTGAAGAAGCAAAGTGCTTGTCGACGGTCCACCATTTTCTTCGTTTTCTGATCTGTCTATCGCCATCACTCTGAATTGTTTACTCTCTCTGATTCCTGTACTCGCCGGGAGTACAACTGTTTATGTGTTCTCTCAGGCGGGTCTGTCCATGAAAACTTGTTGAATGATTCGATGGCTTTTGGCTCATATATAAAAGTGAGAAATGTATACGTGGTTTAAGGTTTGCCACTTCTGTAGTGGACACGGTGGGGACGGTGAGATAAATTTCCATAAGAATGGTAGATGAGCTATATCAAAGTGTCGGTTGCAACTTCTAATAATTTTTCAATACATAACATATTTGAGCACGCATATAGAACAAGATGGAACAATATCTAAATTTCTTTTCTCCATAGGTTAAAAAAAGAAAAAAAATCAATTAAGAATATGTTTATTTCTATATATACAAGACTTATCGATTAATAAACTATTCTAAACGTAGATATCCAAGTTTAGACCAATTTCATTAAAATATCGGCAAAGCTTAAAAACCTATGATCGATCTATTTAGAGCCTTAACCAAGCTCTTCAAAACTTGGTCAACCTTATCGTGACCCAAGTTAAGTTGTTAGTATCATAGATAACTTTCTTAGGCCATGTGTAGAGCTTCCAATAACTCGGCTAGCTTAGGCTCCCATCTTCTTCCAACCCACGGATAGATCGTTTGGGGTAGGAGGGCAGCGCCCAAAGAGGCCTTGGCCTTTCAAGGTTTGTAAAAATCTTAATTATGTAAAATTATTTTAGTGTATATTATATTTATATTTTAGAGTGTAAATATTATTATATAATTAAATATGATTGATATATTAAGTTTTTACTTTTAGATCTATAGATTCAATTCTCATTAGAGTTTTTTTTTTACTTTTTGAAATTGTATTTAGTATCTACCATAAACAGCTTTTATTATCTTTTTTATTTTTTTTACAATAACTAATAAAATTAAATTCCACTAATAAAAATATATAGTTAATTAAATAAATTTCAATTAAACACTATTTATTCACTAGTAACTTTATTATAAATAATAATTACATTATTGATTTTAGAAGTTTTTTGATAAAGTCATTATAAAGAAATTATTGAATACTATTTGTTATATTATGTTATCCTTTTCATTATATTTGTAATTTTTTGTATAAATGTTATTTGCAATTTGTTTTTCTTAATAACAAAATTTGCATGAGCTTTGTGTGTTGATTTTATTTTATTTTTTTATAAATTGACAACTTTATTTTAATTGATAAATATGCCACAAAGAAAAAATAAAAGGTGATGCTTCTAACCTTTTTAAAGTAAGTAAAGTACTAATAATTAATTCATAAAAATATTTAGATTTTTTTATTCAATATTAAATTATATTGTAGAGTGTACTTTTTTAATAAAATCCTTTTATGTATTTAAGATGCTTTGAAATTATAATAATAAGTAGATTTTTTCACTTTGCGTTCTAATATTAATTAGAATAATGTGAGTCTTGCCCCTCCAATCTCATAACCTTGCATCCGTCCTATTCCAACCCCTTGTTGACTAGATCCTCAAGCCAAAAACACACAAACCTAGTCAATAAGTTCAAATGAAGATTAGATGAGAAGAGCTTGGACTAGATAAGAGAAGTCCATGGCCAGCATGCACCTAGTCAAAGATCCTTAGATAATATGCAAAAAAGATCTCGGGCGTGATCCATCTTCAACACTAAGTTCGTTAGTTACACCAATAAATTTTAGGTAAAAGCACAAGTAAAAGGATCCGCATTCTCATACTTTACCCTATATTATATTTCTTTGATATCATCTCAGAACGAATACTAAATTGAAGTAGTCACATTAGAACCACCTCCGATGACCCCTCTTTAGTTGAGTTGTGCTATTATTCATGCAAGCGGTTTCTAATCTCAACTACCTTACCAAAGTCACCATTAATATTATCCTATTTTCTTTCTTTCATTAAAAATCTATTTCTTTTCTTTCTTTCATTAAAAATCTATTTCTGTTGAGGTGGTGCTTTCACAAGATCACTGTACAATATTTATTTGCTCGAATGGCCCAGACAATTATTGCACCGTCAAAAATTTATCTTTGGCTAGCCTTTGCCCTGTTGCATGTTTCGTGAAAGCAAATTGTGGACGTTTTCAACTCAATGATATCATGCGTCGCCAGTGACTTGATATTTACTATCTCAATTTTGATATTCCAATGGTATCTCCACCATTTATAATCAAGCTCATAGGTAGTAAGTAATACATATTCACAAAATGTAAATACACACGTACAGAAGATGCTCCCCAGTGAGTTAACTTTAAATTATGTATTTCTGAGTTCTAATCATTTATTTTCTGATAAAGTCTTTAACCTATTGTATAGATAAATTATATACTAAAATTTTACAAATAAGAAACACAATGAAAGTAAAAAAATATTAAATGATAACCGTGATTTTCCTCCTTTTTCCCAATAAGTCGACAGACTTACACCATTGGGATACTTCAATGGCAGACCTAATTGGGACAAAAAGGCTTAAGAATTTGCAGTAACATCATTTTTTTTCTTTTTGTAACAAAGCAATTAAAAGTCACCTTAATTTCATTCATCTTTTTTTTATTCCCCATCCCCACCCCTATTTGCATCTCAATTTTTTCAAAATTGGAGTAAACGTAGAAAAAATATTACAACAAAGACAAACAGGATAAAAGGTATTGTTAACATAAATAAGTTAACTACAAAAATAGATCAGATGAATGGAAAAAAGATTATGAAGCATGTTTATTTAGGGGGAAAAAAGTGAGGCAGTTTTTATTTTTAAAAGTACACCATTTTTCATGAGATTGATAATTTCTTTTTTAACCCAATATAAGATAGATAATTTGAATAAAATGAAATGAAGTATAAAGTTTAACAATGCACGGATTATTTATCAAATTTGTATTAGAGGAGAATGCAACTGTGGTACACAAGGGTATAAAATTAGTAACATATGGTATATTTTGTATAGGAGGTAATCGTACAATTTTCGATTTTATTTGAATTATATGTCAAAATACATGAAGGTAAAAAGATTTAAGTTAATAATATAGATAAACAAAAAATTTCTTATAATCTTGTTATGTAGACTTTATACCAATAGCTGCAGAATCTCGATATAGTTTGAGTATTGTATAAAGGGTCCTCGAAAATGGAAATTTATCCTCATTTAATAATGAAAATTTTTCATATAAGTCCTACGTATCGAATTAAGGCAAGATAGTAACAGTACATGCAAGTTGTTTACTTTATCATTATTTGGTATATAAAGATTCAATTTATATTATTTTTGTCCCGAAAACTAGATACGGGTGTTTTTTTGCTTTATTAGATTTTTCAGATGTATTCCTTTCCCATTTCATAAGGTGCTGCTAAACATCATTCAATTAACACATAAACACAACCCATTAGCATTACATAATCGCAGCAGATGGATATTGATTGTCTCAATTTTGATAACCCAAGGGTATCTCCACCTATTAGTATCAAACATATATATTAGCAAATGGAACAAACATTTATGAGTATGTGTATTTAATTATGATTGGTGGAGAAACCATTAAGATATATCCAAAATGAGATAGTAAATATCTGGCCATATTTATTCGTATATAGATTTAAATCCTCTCGATTTTTTATCTCTTGATTTTTCTCAATTTATAAATTAATGATTAAGATTGTTTAGAATTTTGAAATACTCTATAATGTTATCATAATATCGTTTTCTTCCTTATGATCTTAGATAAAGATGCCCTAGTAATGATGATAGAAAGATTTTTTATTTGTATCCCGTTTGGCAGCAAGTAATTAAGGAGATCAATTATCACAGCATAAATAAATGGGAAAGGAAATTGGAATGTGTAAATCATGGAGAACATACAATATCCAAGTAACTCTTTAGTATTTGTCCCCATACTCTTGTACTCAACGTTTGTTATTGAAGTACATACAGTATATTGTTTTTTGGTTTTTCAAGAAAACTACTAAGCATGATACAAAAACCTAATAATGATTTTCAATCAAATGATGAAGAACCTTAATTCTGATTTGAGTACCTCAGCAAATCAAGAGAATTGTTGGGCAAATGAAACAAGCCGAGTCCAGGTTCCTTTAAGATATCTTAATAAATGAAAAGTAACTTACAAATGATATGTCTTTGATTGTGAAAAAAATTGACACAATCGATGAACATCAAAACAAATATTTGGTCTTGTAACGGTAAATAAAGAAGTTGTTACACAATTCATCTATAAGGAAGTAGATCATCAAAAATAGTACTAGAAACTTTGTCAAATTTCAAACCTAGTGGCAATGGAGTAGAAGTCGAATTATAAGCAAAAAAAAAAACATCTGCTAAAATTTCAATGATAAACATTGGTTGGTTCAACAACATCCCTTCATATATGCAACAACTTAAATTCCTTAAAGATAATCTTGCTAATCCTAAATCTTTCATGGTAAAGGCCTTTTCCAAATTATGCTTAAGAAATGCAATCGAAGCTTCACTAGTCCTTATGATCAACTTGTCATCGACATATAATAACACAACCAAGAAATTATATGCATAGTAATAAGTAAGCAATGAATAATTGCTTTTTGATTGTTCAAAACCCAAGTCGAGAAGAAATTGAGATATTTCCTTGTTCCATCGACATAATGCCTATTTCAAACCTTAAAGTGACTCTTAAAGCTTACAAACTTGATTAGAACCTAGTTTAGTATATCCTTATAGAGGTAACATATAAATTTCCTCGTCTAAATAACCATATAAGAAAGCATTATTAATATCAATTTTGATGCAATAACCATTGACATTTTTCCACAACTACAAGTAAAATCCAAACAGTACCTAATTTGAAAACTAATGAAAAAGTGTCATGGTAATCAACCCCTTCAATTTAGTTATACCATATTGCTACTAAATGAGCTTTATAATGTACTACACTACCGTCAAGCTTATATTTGATCTTGTATATCCACTTAAAACTAATTACTTTCTTATTGGGAGTGAATTCAATAAGTTCCCATGTATTATCAAGTTCTAAGACATCTATTTATTTACTCATGGTTATAATCTACTCTTTATGTTTAGATGCTTGTGAGTAAGAATATAGTTCTTAAGTAGTTAAGACTTCATGCCTTAGCAATGAAAGTATTCATTGAATAATTATTTAAGATGATTTTTGAATGCTAATGAAGCCATATGATATGGTAAAAATGGCTAAAGCTTTTGGAAGTTAACAAGGGATAAGATATAAAACATGAAAAGGGATAAGAAGCATCAAATTCAACCAAAATATGATACATAGAATGCACATAATCAACCAAACGATGAGGAGCTTTTCTTTCTCTAGAAGAACGATACAAAACAATCAATAAAAATTCATTAAAAGATAAAGCATCAATAAAAGAAACATACTAATCATTAACTAAAACATCATGGAAGAGAATGAAACAATATCATCATGATGCACAAAGGATGTAGAATCAGAGACAGAAGAAGGAAGAAGAAGGAACATTGAAGACATGAAGAAGAATTTGAAATATTATTACAACTCCCATTCAAATCAAGTTTTATATGGAAAAGCATGCTCATATAACATGACATCCCACTGATAACAATTTTGTTTTCTCACATGTTATAGAATTTTTAGCTTTTTGACCATTCATAATCTAAGAATATGCATTTGGCTGCTCTTAGATCAAATTTGTCTTTAAATGGAGTGTTTTTGGTAACAAAACATAAACACCCCATTGTTCTAAGATGGGAATAAGAAGGTTTCTCAGCCAATAAAATCTCATAAGGTGATTTCTAATCTATTTTGGACATTTGTATTTTGTTTGCAAGATATGTTGCTGTAAGTATACATTTGCAAGATATGTTATTGTGAGTATATATTCTCCCTAAATAGTTTTAGGCAAATTAGTAAGCAATCTTAAAGCTTGAGTTGTGTCAACCCTTCCAATTTGTTAAGGTGTGTAGTTCATGGTCCTTTGATGAATAATTCCTAGATTATGAAATATCGACTGACATGTATGAAACAAAAGTTTAATTCCATTATCTGATTGAATTATTACTTTAGGAACTACTAAAGCAATCATTTTGGAAAGTTTGTCAAGCCCAAACATAACTTAAGACTTTTTATTTAATAAATATGTTCGTATGCAACATAAATAGTCATCAAGAATAGTGAGAAAAACATATGCACTAGATATGGATGGAATAGAATAAGGACCATAAACAATACTGTGAAGTAGTTGATACAAAGATGAAACACGATTTTTACTTCAAATAAAAGGTATTCAATGTGATTTAGCTACACGACAAGTTTTACAAATGAATTTGTTTATGTCAAATTGCTTGCAATCATCAATATTGTACAACTTGGACAAAGAAGAATGGAATGGTATATTCTGTAACAAATGAAGTAAACTAGAATTATTACTTATAAAGTTAACAAAAGGATATTTATTGTATACATCATCTTCTATTAAATGAAAAAGCTCCATCAGCTTCTAATTTAAACATATACAATCTATTGACTATCTTTTCTTATGCAATACATTGATAATTTTCTAGGTCCTGAAACTTGAAAGCAAACAGATCCATTATTGTAATTAATTTCTTATCTTATAAGACTTTATGAACCAATAATAAATTATATTTGACATTTGAAACTAACAAGGCATTATGCAGTACAAGATGTTGATTAATATGGATAGAACCAAAGTATTGTACAAATTCGTCTGTTCCATTATCTAACTTGATGTTATGGTTTAGTTAGTATTTGAAGATTAAACAACAAAAGTTTATAAGGTGTAATGGGATATGTGGCAGCCAAATCAACTATCCAACAACAATTATTCTCATTCACAATGTTAAAACAACAAGAATGATTAGATTTACCTATGTAACATACTATTATAGCTAGATTCAACAACTACGAAAGTTGAAAGCTCTTGAATATGGATTGAAAACAGTCTCCTTAGAATGAAACCCTTCCGCATTAGTAAGCTTAGCCGATGAAGTTGTCATTTTACATCTTCATCACTTCATGATATAAAGCTTGGACAGTGTTGTAATCCATTCCTTCCACTAGCTTCTATTACATATAGTACTATTACAATTGGCATAACAACTGTCAAGAATATTACTTTGAATCAAATCTATCTTCCCTGAAGAATAACTTACAACCATCTTATTTCACCCTTTTCTGATCCTTTTTCCTTTTACAATTCGGAAACCCAAATAGCTGAAAAATAATTGTCCTTCACCCTTACAATGTTTGTAAATCAATTTGCATATACTCAAGTTATTCATTTTCTTTTCAACTACAATGTTATTTCCTATTTTCATAAGATATATTTTCCAAATTAGTTATCCCTACTAATGTGATTTATTTTTGTTTCTTTATGTTATGACTCAAATTCAACAATTCTCTTCTTCAACTTACACATCCAATAATCCATTCTCCCACAACCACAAGAAGGATAACAATGCAAAGCTTGTAATTCCTCCCAATGTTTCAATCTATTGTAATAAATCTCAACAAGTTGATCCAGTTGCTTAATATTGCTTAATTCACAATGCATTTGAAGAAACAAATGGCCATTGCCTTGTCCATAATACTCTCCCATTTCATTTCATAACTAAAAAGCACTTCGAGCATACAAAAATTTTTGAGAAATATCACTTAACATAGAATTTAATATCTAAAATTGCACCATGTAGTCATCCTTCATTTACAAAACTAAATTTGGTGAATTATCATGTGATTTATGTATGGTTCCATTTACGAACTAGCTTAATTTGGTTCCTAAACCCATTCTAATGGATCTATCCTAAGCTAAGTAATTTATACCATTGAAAACTATATTTCCTATTACCATATTTGGATTATCCAAACTAGATATGAACAACAGATTAGAATTCAACTATTCATTATTCACTTCTTGATTCAAATTCACTTGAGTCACCATTTCCATAATAATTAGACATCAGAAATATTGAAAACAAATTGCAAAGTATAGATCTTTACCTCTAACATTCTAATTCCATTTGTAATGTCTTCCATTGAAAATAGAACCAAAAGCCTAGAGAGAGATATGATGAGAGAAGAAAGTAGAGCAAGAAAACAAATAATTTTTTTCTTAACCTTTCGGTACAAAACTAGCCAATGTATTTATACTACTTTCTGCTACTCTAATTAACATAATAAAAAGTAAAATAACACGTGCTGTAAAATACAACAACAAAAACTAATAAGATACAATTAGAGAATGTACGAACAATAATTAAGTCCCCTAGAAGTGTTAGTATAGGCCTAAAGGCCAAAATAGAAGGAAGAAGGAGGAACTCCTCCAACTTACTTATCTTTCATTTCTAAATTTGGGGTTCCCTGATTGAGCTCCAAATATAGTAAAAAGAGGTGAATTGAGATCAGCTTCCATAAGGGACGGATTCCTTGCCTACAATCTCTTTTGAAAGGTACAATAGCTAGAGCAATGACGGAAGGATGACGATCTTCTTACCTTACTCGAATACTTAGGACTGAGTTAAGAAGAGTAATGTATCAAACCACTACTGAGTACATATCCAACGTCATTTCATTAATGAGGATTCAAAAAGCTTTAATAAAAAGTTCTACAAACACAAAGAAGAAGGTCATTAGAAGACTTTGTGAGTATGAGCTTGTTGTTATGAGTGGGACACTCTATGAACAAGGAAAACAAGACCAACTACTCCTTCAAATAATATGACAAAATTTTAAGTTCTTTTCAAGTACTTTAAGAATAAAGTGAAAAGGATATTTTCTTAAAATACTGATGTGTCAATCTAAAGATCCTATAGAGTTCCTTAGAAATGAAGATTACCCTATACAATGATGAAAACATGATACATTATTGTAAGGATAGATTGAAATAACACTACCAAAAATAATTAGAATTATAGAAACATCCAGCTTTTCTAAAATATTACACTTACCCTATATTGATATAGCAAGTTTCTCCTATAATTCAATATCAAGTTAAACATTATACATTTTCACAGTTGTAATCGTTTTCCTTAAGAATGGGTGCATCAATTCATTTAAAAAAAAAATTCTTTATTAAGATTTCATCAATAAGTCAATTGATATTAGAAATTCATTACAATTATATATTAATATAACTTAGTATTTTAAGACTTAATCCTGAAGTCTTCTTATATCGAATCTTTTTTATAGTTTTAATAGGTTATAATTTTAAGAAGGTACAGCGGGTAAATTCTAGAGGCTGAGAAGAAAGGCAAGACATAATTGAAATGATTTCTTTTCATTGAAAGTGTCATGCACAATAAATAAATAAATAATTCATCCACTAAAATATGTAATAGAATTTTCACCATTAGATATAAAATTTACAGGGCAACTTCATTAACTTTACCAATTTTTGCTATTATACATATGAAGTTTCAATTGGTGTAGTTATACACCAACTGAAAATTTAGTTGCCACCGTCTATATCTCATTTAACTTTAATTCACACTATTAGTTTAGTTAACATGACTAGACAATAGTATTATCACCCACGACCTTAAGAAGGTTGCACTACCCTTTTATAGCCATGAGTGACCACCTACGACCCCTAGTAAGTCTCATAATCCATATTTTTTAAGTGAGTCGTGATTTACTGTTTTGAAAAGGGTGGCTAGCGACCACATCAATTGACCCCTCTAAGGCCGTAGGTGGCCACCCATTGATTGATCGCACTGATTGAACTAACTATGTAAATTGGAATTAACTGACCTATAAATTGTAACAATAAAATTTTTAATTAAGTATATAATTAAATAAATTGAAACTTAATGTGTATAATTACAAAAGGTGCTAAAATTGAAGTATAAACTATCACATCGATCCTAAAGATTAAACTAATACTAGTCTTGGCCTAGAAACATCATTTAACCATAGCATTACAGGATGTTATTGCATGTAAGCACTATTACTCTCCCATTTCCAAAAATCAAAGTAAGAAATTAAAAACAAAAAGGGCCTACCAATTGGAAAGATTGAAGGGAAGTTGAATAATGTTCGGAGTCTTAGTTGTTGGGGGATGGTGGGCTTGATCCAAGTGCTGTACAAGAGTACTAGTGTGCTTTAAAATGAGTCATTTTCATATGTGAGTTGCTTATGTTAAAATAGCTTAAACCGATTTAACATTATAACCCATCATATTAAAGGGCACTCTCCTTTCCCATTTTTAAACAATGTAGGACCTCTTCTTTTATCATCTTCAACACTCACATAAATAAATAAACAAACCTCTTAAATGTCATGTTTACAGGAAAAGATTTATTGGGCATTATATCATGTGTCCACCTATATGGTGTGCAACTTTTAATGGGATTTTAAAATATATCATTTATGATTTAATAGTATATTGTAAATAGCAAAACACACGGGTGAAGACGTGACATATTATGCCTAGTGAATTTTTTCTCCATGACTACAGAGTGTGCTCCACTTTAGAAACTACAATCTTCGTTCAACGGTCTGGAGTGAAAAAGCATGAAAGGTTCTTAATAACCATCTTCTTCCAAGTTCTATTGTTGTATACATTGATTCTATTGCTTTTAACTACATCGGATTGTTTGGATAAAAGAAGACTAGCTATTGTACATGTAATTAGTTGTGAAGAGGCCAGGTTTCTTTTATCACTTGATCTTTACTTCAATAATGAAGGAATATCAGCATAGAGCGTTTCAACACTACCGGTTTCAAGGTAGCTATAATGAAGCGGTAGACTGATACAAAGCAAAGCTTGTTAGATAAAAGAAATGAAGGGTTTTATTAACATAAAATAAGGTCACATAAAGTATTTATCAATACAAAATGTGGTCGTAATTAATACCTATGGTTTTCATATTTACTGGTAATACATAAAGTAAAATTGTTCTATATGAACAGGAACAAATATGTCACTCGTACTTTTGTGGTGTTTTTTTTTTTTTTTTCCTAATCATGTGTTTAGTGTCCACATGAACATCGGAGAAATTCAAACTTCTTATGTTCCAATCATATTATAGATATATGTGTGAGTGATGCTTGAACTTCTTCCAGTGTTCTTCCCTTTGTCTCTGGTACGAGGAATGCAACGAACAAAATCGTGGAACCACAAATGGCAGAGAACAGGAACATTGTACCTGAAAATTATTATAGCATGATATAGTTTAAGGTATGAGTTCACGTAAACTTTATGATCGTGTTAGATAAGTTTGATCTGCAACCACCACATCCGTATAATACGGTTAAATTATGATCTTTTTGGGGTTTACAGAAGTTTCTAATATAATTCCGACTCGAAAAAATGACTCAGCATGTATCAAAGAAAATTGTAGGAAACTGAAAATCCTCTCTTTTTTTTTTTTTTTCTGTGATAGAATGTTGTAAAAACAAAAAGAAAATAAAAAGAATATATATATCAAACTACTAAAAGAATCCCTAAAGAATCTCAAAATTAAAAACCTAAAATAATATAAGGCATGTTAAAAACCTTAAAACGCGTTTTTTAATCCCAAAACAACTTTAATTAAGCTTTTCTTAATTACAGTGTTGTAGGGTTCGAAAATTTCTTTTCGAAAACATATTATAATAAGAAAATTTTCTCTTGAAAGTTTTTGTTAATCTGCCTGTCCACGTAAAAAAAATAAATAAATAAATAGATGAATGGAGATGTACCTGCGGAGCTCTACTGAAACATGAAGTTGAAAGAGTAGCTAACAATCCAAGCACAGGACGAGTTAACGAAAGTCGTTAGGCTTCCTCCTACACCTTCCTCGCTTATTGGGAAAATCTTCCAATTTTTATATTTAAAAAAAAATAAAAGAGAAAAGCGTATTGTCAGCATTGATTAAAATTGGCATAAACAATTTAAAAGTTTCAATATCAAGGGATGTACCTCTGACATTAGTAGCCACGATAATCCTGACATCCCAAATTGATAAGCTACAGGGTAAGTCTGAGCAGCATTAACTTTCAATGAGCCACTTTAATAGAGAGCTCAAATACTGGCTCAAAATATTACATTTGTAATAACGAAATAAGGCTACATTTGTACTGAGTTCATACAGATTGGCCACAAATTACATGATATATTAGGGTTCTCAATTTGAATTTCAATTCATCAATGTAGACACGATATAACACAATTATAAATAAATCCATATAAACAAAATGATATGATTAATAAACGGGTTCACATATTTCATCGATTTATCTATATGTTTACATTAGAGTCCAGCACCTAAACGTGTCTATGAACCTACTTAACAAATGAATCCAATAAATAAGTCTAAGTCTAACACCTGAATCCATTTAATATTGTGACTTTTAATATTTATAGTTTAATCTTATACTATTCTAGCTAGCTACTCCAATATCCTCTTAATATTTGCTTTTGCACCCCTCTCGCTTTCTGTCTCTTATATCATCCAATTCTACCTTTCGATTATTATACATATTAATTTAATTATAGTAAGAATAATACTTTTGGCCCATTTCACTTCATTATGTGAAATAAGGATGGAATTGAATTGCAATTCAATAAGAATGGGATAGTAAGTAACAGATTATTACTTTGGTTCAATTGGATAAAACTATACATATTAAATAGACAACGAAAACATCAAAATTACAAAAATCCTCACTCCTCCAAAAGTTTCATCTAATGTACAACTATAGGGACACATGGCCATAAGCCCTCTTCCTATAACTCTTGCCTCTCTCTCCTCTCATCTCTTCAAAACCCTCCTTAAAGCACCCTCTTCACACTCAAATACCAACTCCCAAAAATCTTCTCAAGTGATAACACATTCATTTTCCAAAGTAATAAAATCCCCTTATTACCTCAAAGAAAACTTAGTACTCTAGGTTTCCCTTGTTGACTAAACTTACAATGTATCATGAGGTTGTAGGTACATAACAATTCCTCTCCAATACTGATCCAAATATCATTTTTGGTCAATCAACACAGTTAATATATGCATCTTTTAAAGACTAATCACACAAAAGTAATCAAGAGTTCTCTGATATCTTCATTATACTCCTTTCTTAGGCCTTTCCATCTTTCAACATTCCTTAATTACCATTGCTGATGAAAACTAAGCTAGTTCTCTTAAAACTTATTGGTTCAAAGTATGCCATTTTTCTTAAGTTCAACCTCAAATCCTAGCATTGCAAGAAACTTGTTGTTGTGAATGCTTCATGAAGGCTGAATCGAGTACTAACTCCTTTTGTAGCATAGTCCACTTGGATTTATAATAATGCACATAAGGTACGAGCCCCTATCTAGCATCCTATCATCTTGTGCTCTAGTAACCTTAGAGTGTCTATCTATTGAGTAACCCATTTGCAATATGATCACACCAAATATGTTAACATTAACTATCACTTTGTGTCTACAACAATTTTTTTTTTTATCAATTCCAATCTTGCACTAGCACTTGCAATTTCATATCAAGGGGTGTATTATTGTACTTATGTTTTTATAGTAGTAGGGGTATCTGCTACATTAAAATTACAAACCCTAGTCATCTCCTATAAATCCTCTTTGTACACTAGTTTACAATTAAGCTCACATCCACTTGATTATAGGATTGTTCATTATACTTTAGAATGCAATAAACTTCCAAAGAGAGGTCATTACTAGGATGAGCTAAAATAACAAAGCACAAACCCTTAATTTGAAGTTATAATGTAATTACATCAATATAATATATATATATATATATACAATCACCATCTCCTTGGTAAAGGTTCTTCATACATAAAAAATGTAAAGAAAGGACACAAAGCATAGAGAAAGTTGATTTGTTATAAGGACAAATTTTCTCTTTACTTAAATTTCTACTCATCTATGTGTCATTCAATCATATGCTAAAATGTATAAATGAAAAAACAAAAAGTAAGATAGACATTGAACATTCTTTATGCATAACAACATTTCATTGAAGAGGTATAGAAAGTAACATTGTTTTGTGCAAAGAAAATTTGATCCATTGAAGCAAAAGATATAAACGTTAAATATTCTTTGTTCATACAAATATGAAAAGAGAGAGACACATATAAGGTCATTCATTCGAAACATAAAACTTGATTTAGATTGCACTATATAAAAATGTGTGGATTATATTAGAAGAGTTATGCATGGCTACAGTTTTGTGAACCGAAGTTATGCATAAGAAGCTCATTGACTTTTCAATTGCTTTTGATGAAGCCATGTAGGTAGAATTAATATTACTAACATATGCCAAATTTTGTGAGATAAAATGCAACAAGATGAACCATTTATGTTACTTATGTTTTGCTTCTTTATTTGAAAGATCATTAAAGAACAATTTACCCCCTAGACATTAAGTCTCTTCTGCTTGCAAAAATTACATAAACATAAAAATAATGAAGCTAGGATTTGAAATCTCACCAATACAACAATCAACACTAGAGTCGAAGTGACATTCTCCCAATGATAGGGGGTCCTAATACCGTAAAACCATCTTGGCTTGATTAAAGTGAAAGGGGAATGTAGATTAAGAGGATTTAGAGATATGGAAGTAGTGTAACTACCTATATTAGAAATGATATTCCTGAAAGGAAACAACTTAAGCTCATTCCAGATGAACCAACCTAGAATTATTGTCTGTAAATGATCAATATCAACTCATAATGGATATATTTGCTAAATATTAAAGCCATGACCATTCAATCTAAAAGTTTAATTCTATTAGATCTAGAGTGGTTTCATATGTACCAATTAAGTGTATTTCAAAAAGTTCATAAAAGGAAAAGTAAAAAATAGAAAAGGAATAAGTGAATCATTATCCTAGCTATTAGAAGCGATCGTCTTTTGACTTTATCAACGTAGATGACACTGAGAGCAGTTGATGGTACCTAAAAGAACGTATCCATTCCTTGATAAATGCAGTAAGAAAACATAACAATACTTTTTCTTCGGAGCTAAAGAGAAATGTACCTGGACAATAGCCATAGCTCGTGTACCAAATGTACTTGAAAAGCTTATTATACATGCTTAAATGTTATCATGCTCTCTTATCATGGTAAATTTTAAAACCATAATCAATTAATCTAATTTTTTAGGCTTGCTAACAATGGTATGGTTTTCTATTTATCAATTAATAAGTTATACATAAAAGAATGAATGAGAAGTAAATAAATAGAGCTACAATTTTACGTGCTGATTCAAAAATAAAGCTCACATAGAATGCAAATGTGCTAGACCCTCCAAAGTTTGGTAGTAGCATTATTCTTACTCTTACCTAACAATAAAAATTATCTGTAAAATCACGCAGACTATAAAAGGGACAAGAAAAGAAAATTTTTGTGCTCAAGCTTACTATGAGGGCACGAGCATATCTCTGTTCAAATAAGTCTGTGATTTTGGCATGGTACTCCCTCTCAAATGTATCTATATATTCCTAATAATAAAGCTCACTATGAGGAAATTCTAAACAAACCATGATAACAAATCTTTAATAAACCATGTAAACAAAACTCCCTAATTCTATATATTGTAAGACCCAAATATGCTACTAATAACTCTTTCATAAATGCAAAACAAAAAGTTCTCTGATAAGGGTTGCTTCTTGCGAAATATTAGCATTCTATCCCCTCAGTCTTTGTAATGCATCTTCAAACTCTTTTTTATGACCACATTTCACCTACAAGAGATCGTATTTAACACCTCCTTACTTGTCTCAAGTACATTGACATATAGTTGCACACTTTATAGTCCATGGACATATTGTGTAGCTGTAGTCCACAGTTTGCAAATTTTTAAGGTAAGTCTTGTTAACTAATAAATATAAAGCCATACCGACTTAAAAACTTAAGCTTTTTAGATTAGATGGTTGTAAATCTTAAATTCATCATGGTATTAGAAAAAGAAGATGTGAGTTCAAACTATTTGCACTCATTTCACCTCTATTTAGATCATATGGTTATAAATTAAAATTTGATCAAGGAAATAGCATTCATACACGAAATCTCACAACTATACCATATACATGAGGCTACTTAAACTAAGTATTGACTCACCAATCATCGTGGAGACTAGGAGATAAAGAATAAACCAAAAAAATTGAATCACACAAGGAATTGCACTTGTTAACAGAACAAAAAACAAGAAGCTATTTTATTTTATGAAGGGGTCAGGTCTAATTAAATTGGATAAGGAGGGTTGACCCGGGTTTGACAACACTGGTTCTAGTATTTACTTCACTCACTAATTGTGGTATTAAATTGAGAATAATAACTAAAAATACTAATATACTACAATTTGTTTTTCTTGAAAAATAACCAAAAGTCATATAACTCCCTTGTTAATTGAGGGTATAATTATCCAATTATTTAAATTTTTTATTCTTTTTGAAGAGAAAATAAAAATTTTTATCTTACAAAATGTAATAACTATTATTATAGAAAAAGGATAGAAATGTTATGGGAAAAAACTCCCAAAACAATTTTCAAGTAAATAAGGAACTAGGAAGCATTCTAAAATTAGTTATTTTATCCCTCTCGATATTACATCAAATAAACAAGTCATTAGATAATCACTTTTCTTATATACCATGTAGGTCTTAATACTAGAACTAAACAGGGCATTTACTTAGGGTAATGGTAATTCCATTCTCCTATTATTCTTCATCTAACCTCATTATTGTGTTTAGTCAGTCCTTTAACCCTATAATTGCAATTCCCAAAGAATCCTCGTTCTTCTTTTTTTTTGAAAAAATTATCCTCATTCTTAAAAAGTCTAAATTGGGATTCACAAGTTAAACTCATAACTGGGATTCAAATGAAAATTTACTTCATTGTCCTCTCCTTTTGTAAACCCCGCAAATTTAGCGTTTTAGATAACGAATCAATTTAAATATTATAGATAATTACCCTAACTCAACGAAGTCGATAAATTTAAAACTAACTAAAATTTTAAACTCGAACATAATACGAAAAATAAAAACTCTAAAATTTTATTCAAAACTTAAATCACGTACAAAAACCCTAAATCTGATGTGCGCACAAATACTCAAAATCGAGCCTAAACTTGATCGAAACCCTAAAACTATAACTTTAAACTTATAAAATGAATAAATATTACTTAATAGTGATATAATCGTAATCGATCACAATTATCGACTAAATCGCGTAAAATTTTTAACAAAAACTTTAAAATAATTCGTAATTATTATAAACGTAATAGGTACCAATTAAATTAATAAATTTTCATAAAATTCCAAAATTGATTTATAAATGTTATTTTATGGTTTTTATATTTAGAAAAATTACATATAATTATTTTTATTTCTCCTTTTCTTCCTTTTTCCTTCTTTTCTTTTCTTTCTTTTCTTCCTTTTATTTTTCCTTATTGCCACGTTAAAATTCTGCACACACACAGCAGCCCACGCATTTATTATCCAATTCCAAGTGTCAACAATTTAAAGGACAAAAGACAAAAGACAAATTTAATAAAGTAAGTTTCCTTTCTCAATTAATGTAAAGATTAATCAATATTGTTTTTCTTCTTTTTCATTTGCTTTTAATCCTAATTTGCTGTATGCTTTATGCCTAAAACCTACAAAACTGAAAAGAAAAAGAGAAAACAAAAGCAAAGCACACACACACAATTTAACAAATACTTAGAGGAAAAAGAAGAAGAAGAAGAAGAAATTAACGGAATTCAATAAACTATTCCACTAAAGAATTTAGGTAAGTTGTTTAATTTTATATATATATATACTCTATAACATGTACATGTACATTAGGTATTTTTTTTATTTATTATGTATGTATGTGTGAACATATATGTATATTATACATGGTATAAAGTATGTAGAAGTATGTGTATATAATATATATGTGCTATGTATTTCCTTATGTATGTATATATATATATATGTACACGTGACTATGTATATTTATATGTATGTGTACATAGTATTTTTTTTAAAGATATATTATGTATGTGTAAATGGGTATATATAAGTGTATATGTACTTAGTATTTCTTTTTATTATATGATGTAAAAAAAATGTGAATATATGTATATGATATATATATGTATTAGGTATTTTTGTATTTATGTACATATTTATGTATCCCATATTTTCTTTATATGTGTATGTGTGTGTAGGCAAGGATATATATGTATGTAATATACTTAATACTTTATATTTACGGTATATATATGTATGTATAATAATAATATATATATATAGTATGTATTTTCCCACTCATGTATTTATGTACATATATACTTAGTATTTTCAATTTTAAAAAATTTTGGAATATTTTTGTATATATATATGGACTAGACATGATGTTTAGATGTATATATGCATGTATATTATTAATTATATTTTTTATTTTAGTATATATATATATGTAATACAACTGTATATGTACAATTGTATATTAAGTACAAATACGTGTATATTATATTTATATATATTATACAATATATAATTAAGGTTAAGATAATTTAATACATAAAGTATAATATGCATATAAATATATGTATATGAATAGTATCGTATATATAAAAATACGAGTATATTTAAATAGTACATATACGCTATAATATTAATTTAATAAATATATATATGTACCTCAATATTAGGTGAAAGTAGAATAAATAAGTAATTTAGAAAATTTAATAAAATATAGTAATAACTATTAATATATAATTATACCACAAAATACAAAGAAACAAGGAAATAATAGAAGATATGAAAAATTCATAAGAGTAACGTGTGAAGTAATTTTCGTAAATTAATAATCATAATAAAATAATTAAGTAATTAGAAAAATAATAAAGTAGAAATTTTGAACAAATAGATCTTAAACCCCAAAAATAAGTAAGAATGAGCAATTATGGTAAAATAGGCTTAAAATAAGAAAATTACAAAAATATACGATTTAAACAATTATTAAATTGTAATTATACTACGAAAAACTTAAACTAATGTTTTACAACTTTTTAAGTCAAAATAATAAAGTTTGTGATATTTTTATATCACAGTCAAAACAACAGGTTATAACATCCAAAACGGATCTCACTACGAGAAAGTACGCTAAAAAACGATCAAAATAGACCATAAGTTCATATGAATTCGAATTAAATTGAAAAAGTTATACGTGATTGAAAATTTAAGATAAATCGAGAAAAATAAGTAAAATATTTAAGTAAAACTATGTTTACACTATAAGCCCTAAAGCCAAGCCAAATAACCATAGGTTTGAGCTTAAAACCCAAGGTTTAGGGCGATCGGCTAAAGGATCCAATCAAACCTAAATTATAAACTATTTAGCAAAATACCAGTAAAAATGACCCTATAAACTTAAATTTAAGAAAATAAGTAGTAAAATAGGAGACTATAAAATTTTTAAATTTTAAGCATAATAACTGCTAATTACCGAAAAGGCGAAAAGTGTAATATAAAAACTAATAAATTATTAGAGATAGATTATATGTATACTAAAAATTTTAGAATGACCAAAATAATATTTAGGAATGTTCACGTATACCCCACATGTATTTACATGTAGATAAAAATACGCGTAATTACTAAAATTGGCCAAAAACTAAGCAAATAATTAAAGAAAAATACAAAATAATTATAGAAAAATCAAAAAAAAATTAGAAGAGGATAAATGCAACAAGATCAGGTCGTGGACAGAAAAGAAAAAAATAACCAATAAGAATTTGACAAACAAAAAGCCAAAAATCAAGGAAATTAGGCAAAATCCCATCAAATTAATACACATTAATTACTACATTTGTCTATAAATATGGAAAAAATTCTTAGAAGTCATTTGGCTAGTTTGAGATCTGAGAAAAATCGAAACACTAAAAAAAATCGAGAGAAAATCCAGAAAATAAAAATAAAAAAAAGAAAACTGTGCAGATTAGCAAGGTAAACTAAAACCACCACCCACCACCACCACCCTACACTAGAACCACCGCCTGGACCGGCCGACAGCCTTGGACTGGGTTTGGATGGCCAGGAAGCTTCGAACCGGTTAGTCATTTATTCACCCCGATTTTTGTATAATTTTGTAAAATTAGTTAATTTGCCCAGAAAATTATGAAACTTGTTATTCTGAGGTTTTATTATATGAAGATTTAGGGAAAAATATTGATTTAGTTTAATTATGTCTGAAAATATAGAGTTCTTAACAAATTGTTCAAAACCGAGCATGATTAAACCGAAAAATAAATAAGCTTAGGGATGTAGTTTGGGGCTCAAAATTTTTTTGTAGGATGCTCATATGATGTAGAACAATGTTATGAAGCCATTTTTTTAAAATTAATTTTTGAAATTTTTAAGTTAATTTTTAGCCCTAAAATGATGGAAAAATTGGGTGATTTAGGATTAATTAGGTGATTAGGATATTAATTACTGATTTGGATCTTAATTAGATGTTTAGGGAAGTTAATCTCTGCAGTGGAACCCTAATCCTAGCCTTTAGGTACTAAGTATAGTTAATTAGGGAAATTAAGTAAAGAATATAAGAAATTAGGAATATGTAAAAATGTAAATTAATAAATCTAAAAAAAATAAGGTTATTTAGATAATATTATAATTGAAATCAGAAAAATAATAAATCTGAAATAATATTTAATTTTAAGTAAATATCTCAAAATATAAGATTTTTACACATCGGGAATAAATCCGATACCTCAATTAGGGTTAGCGTGTACCAAATAGTTTAGAATACCAAAATTACGACTCAATAAGATATTTGAATACCCGAGCATAATGTGATTAATGTCACATTGGGATTCAAGCTTAATTACGACTTAGGAATTAAAACTAAAATCTAGTTTAGGAGCCGAACCCCGAAATAGAATACAATGAATTATTAATACGTTATAGGTATACAAGAGGAAAATAAGTTACATTATGAATTAGAATAAGAATCCATAAAATATAAGTACTAAAAGGACCTATTTGTATTATAGGACACCTGGAAACAAATCAGCTCGCGATTAAAGGATCGAGTGATCGAGCGATCGAGCGATCGAGAGATCGAGCAAATTCAAGTAAGTTGAGTTATTACTTATTGTAGTGCTCAGAGACTTAGGCTTGTATAGGCTTGTGATTGTAAATAGTTTGCGCATGTGTTTAATGTATCTGAATACGTGCTGGAATTTGTACTGTGAATGAATTTGTGACTGATTGAATTGGTATGAACTTGTTTGAACACCCTAACCAGAATTTAATCTTAGTCGACCTTAATAACCGAAAATGTCATGCAATGCAACCCGTTAGGGGATCATAGGACTCTCCAACTAAATACTGACCCCTTCGAAAGGGATAGCGCAGGATTGCAAAATGATCCCTTCTTCATCCTCAGTCGAACTAAGTGACAGGAGAGGAGGTTGCGGCGGGGGTGAAGTCAATGGTTCGAAGGTAGTCGCGGGAGGAGCAAGATCTCCATTGCACAAACTTGGGTTTGGTCGTGAGCTGCTGCATAACATGGAACTCCTTAACCCGGATCGGAGCGGGTGAAATTTCTCTGATTTCACAACGGACCGGACTACGTTGTGCGATGACACTTGATTGTTGCATTGCATGAAAATAATTGTTTAATAACCCTGTTTGTGCTTGTATGCATTCATGAGTCTCCAATTCAACTTACTGTGCTGTAGTTGCTCATACCCTTATAGATCCTTTTGCAGGTTCTGATTTGTGATCACTACAAGTAGTATGCCGCCTTACAATTACCCAGAGGTTAGTCTTTTTGAAGCCAGGGGAGTGAGGTCCAAGATATTTAGTAAAATGTGTAACTGGACTGACCTTATAGTTAAAGGTTAAAGACTGATAGTTATTCTGTAAATTAGTAGACTGTGGTGATTATGTAAATTTTCCTGGGAAGCTTTGTGGACTTATTTATAATTATCTATGTTTAATAGAAATTTGTGATATCTATCATGATTGTAGTATAATTATTAATCGAACTGTTTACTTCAAAGCGAGTGGTCGTCGACGCCTTGTGTAGATTATCTCTATGGTAGGAACTGTGAGGCCAGTTTCTATCATAGAATGGTTTACACAGCGGGACTGTTGCGACTTCGGGACTTCGAGGCGTAACATACACTATACTTAATTTATAATGAGAAACTAAGTAAATAATGATAGATATTTAGTTAATAGGGAAACATAATTTTTCAGAATATTTATAATCTTTCTTATCTTTTAGGTATTCGATTATCGAGTTCAGAAATTCTCAAAAGTTAGGAAAGTAAGCATAACTCAGGTGAGGGAGTTCTTATAATCTACTATCTGTTTGCTGTTTGTTATTTGTCTATTGCTTGTGAATTGATATTGATTACTTGTTAAATGACTAATTGTTTTGTATGCTATCATTCGTGTGATCACTTCCTAAAACTGGTAAATATAACTATTTGACTAAAGAAACCAGTTATAATTATCGCATGTCTATGATCCGACTAATACGCTGATGGAAAGTATTAGCTTTGTAAATTTTTCATAAAAGTGTTTTAGTAAACGTTTTTCCTATCTTAAATATACTTTAAAATGATTTTTGAAAAAACTCGTAAATCCGTAAATAATGTCTTCGTCGTTAAAGTAAAGCTAGCATAGTATCTCCAATCATTTACGAAAGGACTAGCATATTTGTGCCCGTAAGGCCTTAGATGTTTGTTGATGGCAAGATAAACTCGTTATTTATGCTCAAGGGGCCTTTGATATATTTGGTGGGCAACCCTAGTTGGGATCCACTTATATTGATTGTTGGTTCTTGGACTAGGGTAATAATCGAGTAATGTCTAGTAGGACTATGCCCCTAGGCAGTCTCATACAGTTAAGATGAGGTGCTCCGTGCTCCATGCAAGTAAGTACGGAGGAAAAATCGACATGTAGATGACATAACTCTACACTTTTTATACTTTCTATAGTTCCGGACTCTTATGAATGTATTGCTTGCATTCATTGCTCTTGCATTCATTTCATATATAGATAGCTTATATGTATGCTAATAATATTTGTTTGATAACGCACTTGATCGGTAGTGGTGAAGAACGAACTCACTAAGCCGTAGTTTGCTCATTCCCTTACAATTTCTTTTGCAGGCTTCTTGTAAGTAAGGATTAGGATAACCTTGAGAACAGAGTACAAACTGGAGATAGGTTAGCAATGTAAGGTCAATTGAAAAGCGTATAATGGTATAAAAACAATTTATGTAATATAAAAACAATTTATGTAAGGCATATTTATATGGTAAGATTATGTAGTATTTCTTGTAAATGAATAAGTTGTTTTACCTTGTCTTAGCATTTAGAAAGAGATACCGATTCTCTACGGTTTTGATAGACTGTGGAATATCGGATAATTGTAGTCACTTATATTTATAGTAAGATAATTCATTAGAATTGAAAACCTTAGTGACTAATTGTTTAGAGTCTTGTAATCTCCAACTTACAAGATAGTTTTTATATTACGAATACACACACAATATGAAAACCCATAATATGAAAATTTTAGAAAATCCTACTAAGCTCACTTTAGAGTCATGATACCTTTTACTTTATAGAATACCTTTTACTTTATAGAACACCCCCTCGCCACTGTCCTCTTTTCTCCTTCTTCTTCATGGCCATCAAACTCCACACTATCGAATACTCATCATGTTACGCCCCGAAGCGGCAGAGTCGCAACAGCCCCGCCGTATAAACCATCTTAAGATAAAAGTTGGCCTTACAACCGCTATCTTAGACTTGATCTACACAAGGCGTCCACGACTAACCCGCTTTGAAGTAAACAGTTTGTAATTTAAATAAATCATTTACCTAAGAAAGTGAGAAAATATATATACACTATAATTCAATTATTACATTATTCAAGAATGAAAAATTATTCTAAAATAAAATAAAACTTAGACCTTAAGAATATATGTTTGTTCTGCAAATATTTTTCCTCACTCCCAAGGATCGAGCAATTGCTAGCTTTAGAGTAGTTGTTTGCTGCTTCTTAGCCAGCACCTGCACGACGTCTATAAGGATATAAGCAACCACAGCTCAGTAAGTTAGGATGGAGGACTCAAAACTATACCATAAACACAACAAGGTTATCAATCAACTTATTAGGTGCAATGCATGCTCAAGCAAATGTCATCGCACGACGTTGTCCGCCCCGTCGTGAGATTAGAGAAATTACGCTCGCTCTAATCCGGGTTGAGGAGTTGCCGTTAATGCAACAGCTCACGACCAAACCCAGGCTTGTGTAATAGAGACCTCGCTCCTCCGGCGACTACCTTTGAACCATTGTCTTCACCCTCACCGCGACCTCCTCTCCTGTCACTTAGTTCAATTGAGGATAAAAAAGGAACCATTATGCAATTCTGCGCTATCCCTTTCGAAGGGGTCGGTATTTAGCCGGAGAGTCCTAAGTTCCCCTAATAGGTTGCCATATAGGTCCGATTATGATTATAGGTCATATATTTGATTAGGTCCAGTTTAGGGTGATCAATCATTTCATACAAACCATAAAATACAGGCTAGAACAACAGACAGAATCATAGCATCACTCGTAATCAAGCATATACACACAATCAACTATCTAACAAGTACAACCAAACATAATCTTAAGCCTCCAAAATACAGCAACGTATTAATCCCAACTTACCTCGACTCCTCGCTCACTCACTCAAGGTCCGACTTGTTCAGGCCATCGCCCATCATCCCTATAACACAAATGTAGTTTCAGTTTTTCTTATAGCTATTATAGGTTCCTTTTATCCTATAACACTTATTGTTATATTTTGTTGAGGGTTTAATATGCCTAATTATTTAGGTCCTAAGTCTTTTACAATTATTCTAGGTCTAGGGTTAGGTTCGAGTTCGGTTTTCGCTAGTTCGATTTCTAAGTAGTGTTTTATACTCTAACTATAGAAATTCGTTTCAACTCATAATATGACATTAATCATATTACTTCTCGATTTCCTAAATACCATCATTACCTCTAATTAGTATTTTATTCCACCCGGTACACTTAAATCTTTATTAGTGTACCGAATTTACTCCTAATGTGAGAAATTTTTACATTTTTTATATAATTACATAAATTCAAGTTTCCTATCAGATTTATTATATTTCCCTATTGTTTATATAATATCAATTTTTATCCTAATATTTTCCATTTATTATATTTCCAATAATTACATATTATGCATTATCGCCTATTATGTT
This sequence comes from Lumnitzera littorea, assembly GCA_024138015.1. Lineage (NCBI taxonomy): Eukaryota > Viridiplantae > Streptophyta > Magnoliopsida > Myrtales > Combretaceae > Lumnitzera > Lumnitzera littorea. Next base: position 5,273,703 of record JAMXBB010000004.1, read on the forward strand.
TATAATACACTTCTAATATTTCTATCACCCTAATTACCATCTCTAAACATCAATTATCATTTCAAAATGTCTAAATTCATCCTAAATCAGGTTTTACATCTAATTATCCTAATTTACAAAATTAACTTACAATTTACTATTTTTCCTTATTACTCATTTACTACATAATTAACCTAATAATTACATCTAACACCCTAAATACTACAAGTATCGTACTCCATCAGATTTCAACATCCTAAAACATATACTTATTCACTAAATCAGTGATTAACCATTTAATTACTTTATTAACCTTAAATTACCTATTTTATGCCTCATTTTAAGGCCTAAAAATTATCTAAAATTTTCAAAAATTAATTTTTGAAAACGGGCTTCATAGCATTGTTCTATATCATCTAAGTGATCTACACAAAAATTTTGAGTTCAAAACTACACTCCTAAGGTCATTTATTTCTAAACCGAAACATGTTCAGTTTTGCATGATTTCTTAAGGACCATATATTACAGGACATATTTTCATCAAAATAATATTTTTCCTACAAACTACATACAAAAATATTTCAGAATAACAAAATTCATAATTTTTCAAGAATATTTACTATTTTTACAAAATTACATAAAGTCGGGCTAAAAATCAGACTCACCGATCTGGGTGGCTCCGCCCACCGCCGGCCGCCGTGGCCTTGTCGACCGGTCTGGGCGCTGCCACCACCATGTGGTGGTGGTGGCCGTCCACTCCCAGCTACTCGTTTGGTGTGAGTTCCCTTTAAAGGCCTTAATTACATAGTTTTTCTTTTTTTTTTTTTCCTAACTCGAATTTTCCTCTCAATTTTTGCCTCTCCCTAATTTTCTCTGATTTTTAACTGTCCAAATGAGCTTCTGGATTTTTCTTGCTATTTATAGAGGTTTAAGATAATTATTGTGCATTAAATTGGACAAGACAATTGTCTTATCCCTTAATTTTTGACTTTTGTCTTGTTCTAATTTAATTGGCTAATTTTTTCTTATTTTTCCTAGCTGCCACGACCTAATTCTAGATCATTCCTGATTTTTCTTGATTTTTTCTTAACTAATTATGAATTTTCTTTAAGTATTTTGTATTATTTTAGCACATTTCACGTATTTTAAGTAATTACGCGTATTTATACCTACATGTAAATTCATATATAGTACAAATAAATTGTCCGATCCAGTCCAAATTTTGCAATAAAGTTAGGATTATTAGTAAAAGTGATACTATAAGTTTAAATTTAGGAAAATAAGTAATAAAATGATTAATTAATATAATATTAAATTTTATGAAAATTATCCGTTATTTATCGAAAACGCTTAAAACAAATTCCGATAACTAACGAATCAATAGAAATAAATTACATGTACACTAAAAATTATAAAATAACTTAAATAATATTTGGGTATATTTATTCATACCATATATATATTTACATGTAGGTGGAAATACGTGAAATTACTTAAAATACAAGAAATATGCCAAAATATGCCAAAATAATGTTAATTAATTAAAGGAAACACATGAATAATTAAATAAAAATCATGAAAAATATAGAAAAATAAAGAAACCTCCAGAAAGTGATCGTGGTAGCTTGGAAATAGAAGAAACAAAATGAACCAATTAAAATGTAACAAATAGAAAATAGGAAAAAAGATAAGATAAGGCTAATATCACTTCAAATTAATGAAAGAAAATATCTATGTAGCTCTATAAATACCCAAAAATTTTCAAAAGCTCATTTGTTTTCTTTGGAGAGCAAGAAAATTTGAGAGCACCAAAAAAACAAAGATTAAGACTTTTCAAAAAAAAATTACAAAAAATCTGTACAAATAAGAGTTATAAGGTAAACCAATACCTGAAGGCAATCTGAGAGTGAACGACCACCACCACAACATGGTGGTGGCAAAGCCCAAGCGAGCTGACATGGCCTTGGCAACCAATGCCAATAAGTTCCGATTCCCTCCTAATTTTTCTTAAATTTTTAAAAATATTAAAATATTTAGAAAATTATGAATCTTGTTATTCTAACATACTTTAGTATGTAGATTTAAGGAAAATTTTTATTTTGATGAATTTATGTATAGAAATATACTGTCCTTAAGAAATCATATCAAATCAAACATGTTTCAAATAAAAAATAAATAGGTTTAGGAGTGTAGTTTTGAACTCATAATTTTTATGTAAACTACTTAGGTAATATAAAACAGTACCATGAAGCCTTCTTTTAGAAATTAATTTTCCAAATTTTTAAATGATTTTTAGGCCTTTAAAATATGTATATAATTAGGGATTTTGGGGGTTAATAAATAATTAATTAAACAATTATTGATTTAGTAAATAATTTGGGATTTTAAGAAGTTCGAATTTGATGTGGTATGATGGTTATGATATTTAGGGTGTTAGATATGATTATTAGGGGTATTATGTGATAAATATAAGTAATTTGATAATATGTAGAATTGGAATTATGGTAAATATAAAATATTAGGTTAAATTGAATAATATAATAAAAATATTAATATATAACAAATCTAGTAGAAAACATAAATTTAGGTATTTATATGAAAAATGTAAAATTTTCTTATATCGAAAGTAAATTCGATAGTTGAGTTAGGATATAGGATATACCATAAAAACTAAATACTAATTAGGAGTTAAATATAATATTTAGAAAACCTGAGAATAATGTGATTAATTTCACCTTATAGGTCGAAATGAGTTTCTAGGGTTTGCATATAAAATCGTACCTAGAAACCTAATTTAACGATCAATTCGGAAACTAAATTGAAACTTAGCCTAAATTAAGAATAATTGTAAAAAAATTGAAAACATAGATAATTAGGTATATTAAACCCTAAACCAAAGATAATAATAAGCATTGTAGGATAAAACCAATCTATAATAGTTGTGTGGAAAACTGAAACAATAATTATATTATAGGGATTTTTTACAATGGTTAATACAAGTTGCACCTCGAGTGAGCAAGCAAGGAGTTCGGATAAGTTAGGATTAATACGTCGTTGTATTTTGGAGTACTAATTCATAGTACTCAAAAGCTTGAAATTTTATTTAATTGTGCTTGTTAAATAGTCGACTATGTGCATGCGTTTGTTTATGAGTTGATGATGTGATTTGGTTTGGTTTACTACTCTGACTTGTACTGTATAATTTGTATAAAATGATTTATCACCCTAAACTGGACCTAATCAAATATATGACTTGTAAATATAAATCAGACTTATATAACAACCTATTAAGGGAAACTTATGGTTATCCAGCCAAATACCAACCTCTTCAAAAGGGATAGCGTTGAATAGCATAATTGATTCATTCTTCATCCTTATTCAAACTAAGTAACAGATAAGGAGGTTGTGGTAAGGGTGAAGTCAATAGTTCGAAAATAGTAACGGGAAGAGCGATATTTCCATTAAGCAAGCCTGGGTATGGTCATAAGCTATTCATTAATGAAAACTCCTTAACCCGAATTAGAACGAGTTCAATTTCTCTAATCTCACGATAGGTCGGACAACATCATACGATGGCATTTGCTTATCCATGCATAGCATCTAACTAATTTGGTTGATAATTGTGTTTGTGATTAACGTATAGTTTTGAATCTCCATCTCAACTTACTAAACTATAATTACTCGCATCCCTATAAACATTATTGTAGGTACTGGTTAAAAAACGGCTTACATTTACCTTAAAGCTAACAACTGCTGGATTTCAGAGAGTGAGGAAATATATCTAAAGAATAGATATATCTTTAAAGTCTTAGCTTTGATTTGGAATTTTTCATTTTCAAATAATGTATTATTTAGGAAGTATAGGACAATGAAACCCTACAAACATTATTTGTAATACTTCAATCCTAGTGTATATATATATTTTCATACTTTCTTAAGTAAATAATTTATTTAACTTATGAACTATTTATTTCAAAGCGAGTTAGTCGTAAATACCTTATACGACGGAACTGTTACGACTCTATCGCTTTGGAGCATGACGTACAGCACTTAAAACCACCCATAATCAGATTCTTTTAATCATTCATCAATAGAAACATTACCCAACCTACTTCAATCAAATTAGGGTTTCTGATCTATGGCAAATTCAAATGATTTAAAACTAAATTTTAGTTTTTTTTATGAATCTATAAATGCCTTAGAATCGATTAGGACTTCTACTTTGCTTCAATTTGAGTTGTAGAACTAAAATTTTTAAAGAGAAGTTTAGAACAAGTCTCAGTTTTCTATGGAAAGAAAATTGAAATTCAACCGATTGCAACAACTGACACCTTTTCTTTGCTTTATCCCTCTTTTTTATCTAAAAAAGATGAACAAAATCCAACTTTCTTGATCGATTTTTTTATTAATTTGAACAGAAAATGCATGAACATTGGATAAGAATTTTTTATTAATATGTTAGCTTGGGTTTGTAGATCTATAGTTTACAAGAAAACATGAGCCCTATATGTGAAAATAATAAAATAAAAAGGGTATCGAGTTTAATTTTTTGGTTTTATATTTAAAACTAATTTCCCCAATTCCAATTAATACTAAACCCTAACCCGTTTAATATTAATCCTCAACTAAAGAAATTGAGAAATTCCGGTTTTTTTAAAAAAAGAATTTGGAGTCACCACTCAACCGAAGTCGAGAAAAAAAAAAAGAAAACCGTAATTAATTAGGTGAATCGATTACGATCTAGCTACCAATCTTCGATTTCAATTTAATACAAACCAAAGGAATCCGAATCTGAAAGCTAACCTATTAAACCCCAACGCCACTATCTATTTACCGAAATTATGATTATTCTTCTAAATTATCTTTTTTTAATATCTTTAAGAAAAGGAAACAAAAACCAAAAGAAAAAAAGAACCTAGGTTTCTACAGATTTTATCGTCGCCCCAAAGATACCTATGTACCCGCTTGCCGAGATTAGGTAGTTCTTTCCGAAAATTTTAATATGTTGGTTCATTTTAAAAAAAAAAAAAATAGACTAAGTTTATGTTGTTAATCAATTCGGTTTATTTAAAAAATAAATGAAGGATCCTAACTCATAAGTGCTCTAAAAAAACTCTCTAAAAGTCCTAAAATTTTTAAAAGGGTTTTTCATTATTAATTTTTCTTTTTTAAAAAAAATTCTATGTGTAGAATTCCAAGAAAAATAATATTACATATCTATCTATCTACCTAAATAAATAAAACATACTGTACTTAATATATAAAAAAAACTAACGCTAAAAGTCTCTTAAACTAATATACATATATAACCATTTATATACTATACTAGCAAAATAAAAGGTAACTAATAGAATAATAATATAAGAATAATAAATAATAAAAAATTGAAGAAGATCAAACCTCAATTTGGTCTCCAACGTGTGTACAGCAATAAGGACAGTGGCTATGGCGTGTTTTTTTATCACGTGTGCAGCTATGGTCTTAATCGACGATCGGCGTGGTTTGTTCTCGGCTTCGTAGGCAGTAGACTGTATGTGTGTCGCTAGTTCAGAGTTGCGATCATGAACTGCAATTAGTGTAAAGTGCGACCTGAACTACTGGACAGCATAGATCAGCACGGTGTGGCAACGGTGGTGGCTGTATAGTCAAGGGAATGGTTCGTGTGCTGGAAGTTTAGGTCTTTAGTTGTCGACAGCGGCTCAACGTGATAGTGCACCTGGTGCTGTGAATGCGGTGCATAGCGGCGGTGCAATGGTTGAGTTGCTGATTCTCAGTTGCTGTTGCAATATTGGTGTGTTCGGTGCTGATTGCAGCGATCGTCAAGGATAGCGACGAAGACAAACGGCTTTTGTTGACCGCAACGGTGGCTGATAACGTGAAGTGTGCTTCAAAGAGCAGGAGCTATCTTAGAGTCACTAGTCACAATGGTTAGTTCATGTTGGTTTTTTGGTCAATAAACTTACTGAAATTGTATCGCACGTGGTCCTCCAGTCGGTAGTGTAAGGTGTGCGGTATGGCATAGGCTTGCTGTCCACATTTGGTCTGGTCACTGCTGCCGTGAAGGGAAATCTAGGCGAGGACGGACAGTGCTGGACGGCGATCGCAGACGTGTTGATGATCGGTATAATGCTGTGGACGTCAGTGCTATGTTTGACCGTTCTGTTTGGAGTGTGTGGACACGGGATGTTATGCGTTGCTGCAGCGTGTCTATCAACAGTATTATGTGTGTATTTATAAAACCAAAGTCTGATTATCCGTCAAATCATTAGCCTATATTTTGATTTATAATATAATTAAATTGTAATTAAATCAAACGACTCTCTAAAACTATTTAAGCTAAGCTAAAACTATAATTAACTAACTCAAATAATTTACTTCCTAAAAAATCTAAAAATCTTTATAATAATTTTTTTTTTTCTAATTTTTTTTGTATTTTCATCATATTTTCAATTTTTTTCATTTTATTTTATTTTATTATTTTGTTTTTAATTAGGACCATTTTAAAAAATAAATAAATATGATTAACCAATGATATTGTTAAGTTAAGGCATTGTTGATAGGCCATTTTGAACTCAAGATCAAGGCTCAATCCAAGAACTTGGTCTAAGTATTTTGGTCAGCTTAGATACCATCGAGCACCTTCCCAAAACAAAGAGCCCAATCTTCTCTAGCAACTTATTTGGTCCCCCTCTTGAGCTCAAACTCAACTAGGCAACAAGTCCACCCACAAGCCAACATAAACTACTTGGGGCCCTCAAAAACATTGGCCTGATGCCTTAAGTCGGAGTAGCCTTAGCCCTTCAGCATGCACTAGGTGCTCAACATGCAGCTTAGTGTCCACAGTGCTTCAACCTTGCACTCTTTCTCTCTTCGTTAATTGTCCTCTGACATCTATGATATAGCCAGCAATCCCTATAGCTATGGACATGACAACTTCCTAAGTTTTAGATGTGGTCACCGACCTGTCCAATGCGAACCAAGGGACAAAATTGCTCTATCCCCCCTCCCTACAACGTATGTCCCTTATAATAGCCATGTGCAGAGTTCTTAATACTGACATGAAATTCAAACTTCTTATGTTCCAATCATATTACAGAAAAATGAGCGAGAGATGCTTGAACTTCTTCCAGTGTTCTTCCCTTTGTCTCTGGTACGAGGAATGCAACGAACAAAATTGTGGAGCCACAAATGGCAGAGAACAGGAACATTGTGCCTGAAATAATTATAGCATGATATAGTTTAAGGGATGAGTTCACATAAACTTTATGATCGTGATCGATTAGTTTGATCCACAACCACCATATCTATATAATACCGTTAAATTATCATCTGTTTCAGGTTTACAGAAGTTTCTAATATAATTCCGACTCGAAAAATAACGCAGTGTGTATCAAAGAAAATTGTAAAAAACTGAAAATTCTTTCTTATTATTTTCCCCGTGATATATATATATATATATATATATAAAAGACTACTAAAAGAATTCCTAAATCTCAAAATTACAACCCTATTAAAACCTAAAAATAATATAAGGGTCATTAAAAATCTTAAGACACGTTTTTCGGTTCCAAAACAATCTTAATCAGGCTTTTTTTAATTGTGTCGTTATAAGGCTCGAAAATTCTTTTTCGAAAATATTTCTCTTGAATCAAAAGTGAAAACCAACTTATTTTCGATCCGTTTTGTTATTCTGTCTGTCCATATATTAAAAAAAAAAAAAAAAAAAAAAACAGAGAGAGAGAGAGAGAATGGAGACGTACCAGCGGAGCTCCACTGAAACATGAAGTTGAAAGAGTAGCTAACAATCCAACCACAGGCCGAGTTAACGAAAGTTGTTAGGCTTCCTCCTACGCCTTTCACGCTTATTGGGAAAATCTTCCAAATTTTTTTTTTTTTAAAGAAAAAGAAAAACAGAGAAAAGCGTATTGTCAGCATTGATTAAAATTGGTATAAACAATTTGAAAGTTTCGATATCTAGGTATGTACCTCTGACATCAGTAGCCACGATAATCCTGACATCCCAAATTGATAAGCTACAGAGTAAGTCTGAGCAGCATTAACTTTCAATTAGCCACTTTAATAGAGAGCTTAAATATTGGCTTAAAATATTACATTTTTGGTAACGAAATAAGGCTACATTTGTACTGAGTTCATACAGATTAGTCACAAATAACATGATATATTAGGGTTATCAATTTGAATTTCAATTCACCAATATAAACACATACAATACAATTATAAATAAATTCATATAAGCAAAATAATATGATTAATAAATGGGTTCACATATTTCATCTCGTTTATTTATATGTTGACATTACATGTCTATAAACTTGTTTAACAAACAGCTTCAGGTATAGCACGTGAATCCATTTAACATTATGACTTTTAATATTTATAGTTAAATCTTATACTATTCTCGCTAGCTACTCCAATATTCTCTTAGTATTTGCTTCTTCACCTCTCTCGCTTTTGGTCTCCTATATCATCTAGTTCTACCTTTCCGTTATTATCCATGTTGAATCTAGTTATAGTAAGAATAATACTTTTTGGCCCATTTCATTTCATCATGTGAAACAAGGATGGAATTGAATTACAATTCAAAAGAATGGGATAGTAAGTAGTAGACTATTACTTTAGTTTAGTTGGATAAAACTATACATATTAAATAGACGATGAAAACATCAAAATTACAAAAATCCTTGCTCCTCCAAAAGCTTCATCTAATGTATAGCTATAAGGGACACATGACCATAAACCCTATCCCTGTAACTCTTGCCCCTCTTTCCTCTCATCTCTCCAAAACCCTCTTAAAGTCCACCTCTCACCAACCCCCCACCACAAAACTTAAAGCAATAAAATCCCCTTATTGCCTTGAAGACAACTTAGTACTCTTGGTTTCCCTTGTTAACTAAACTTAAAACCTATCATGAGGTTGTAGGCACATAACAATTCCTTTCCATTACTGGTCTAGATATCATTTTTTGGTCAATCAACATAGTTAATATATGCATCTTTCAAAGACTAATCACACGAAAGTAATCAAGAGTTCTCTGATATCTTCATTATACTCCTTTCTTAGGCTTTTCCATCTTTCAACATTCCTTAATTACCATTGATGATGAAAACTAAGCTAGTTCTCTTAAAACTTATTGGTTCATAGTATGCCATTTTTCTTAAGTTAAACCTCATATCCTAACACTCCAAGAAACTTGTTTCAAATGCTCTATGAAGGCTAAATCGAGCACTAGCTCCTGTTGTAGTGTAGTCCACTTGGATTTATGATATTGCACATAAGGTGCAAGCCCCTATCTAACATCCTATCATCTTGTGCTCCAATAACCTTAGAGTGACTATCCATCTAGCAATCCATTTGCAATATGATCATACCAAACAAGCAAATGTTAACTATCACTTTGTGTGTAGAATTGTTGCCATTAGTCAAATCCGATTCAATACATTTTACACATCAATACACTGTGTATATCCTCACCAAGAACTTATCTACAACAATATATATTTTTTTTTATCACTTCTAACACTTGCAGTTTCATATTGAGGGGCGTATCATTGTATTTGTATTTTTATAGTAGTAGAGGTATGTGCTTCATTAAAATTACAAACCCTAGTCATCTCCTATAAATCCTCTTTGTACACTAGTTTACAATTAAGCTTACATCCACTTGATTGTAGGATCATTCATTAAGCTTTAGAATGCAATAAACTTCTCATTGCTAGGATAAGCCGAAATAACATAGCGTAAACCATTAATTCGAAGTTATAATGTAATTACATCGACATAACATATATATATATATATAATCGCCATCTCCTTGGTAAAGGCTCTTCATACATAAAAAATGTAAAGAAGAGACATAGAGGATAGAGAAAGTTGATTTGTTATAGGGACAAATTTTCTCTTTGCTTAAATTTCTACTCATCAATGTCCTATTCAATCACATGCTAAAATGTATAAATAAAAAAAAAAAAGGTAAGATAGACGTTAAACATTCTTTATACATAACGACTTATCATTGGAGAAGCATAGAAAGTAACATTGTTTTGTGTAAAGAAAATTTGATCCATTGAAGCAAAAGATATAAATGTTAAATATTCTTTATTCAAAAGAGAGAGACATGGATAAGGTCATTCATTCGAAACATGAAACTTAATTTAGATTACACTATATAAATATGTGTAGATTATATTAGAAGAGTTATGCATGGCTTGCAATTTTGTGAATTGAAGTTATGCATAAGACGCTCACTAACTTTTCAATTTCTCTTGATGAAGCCATGTAGGTGAAATTAATATTATAAACTTATGCCAAATTTTGTGAGATGAAATGCAACAAGATGAACCATTTACGTTGCTTATGTTTTGCTTCTCTATTTAAAAGATCATTAAAGAACAATTTAACCCCCTAGACATTAACTTTCTTCCACTTGCAAAAATTACACAAACATAAAAACAATAAAGCTAGGATTTGAAATCTCACCAATATGCCAATCAACACTAGAATTGGAGTGACATTCTCCCAATAATGGAGGTCCTGATATCGTAAAACCATCTTAGCTTAATTAATGTGAAAGGAGAATGCAAACTAAGAGTATTTAGAGATGTGGAACTAGTGTAACTACCTGCATTAGAAACGATATTCCTGAAAGGAGACAGCCTAAGCTCATTCCAAATGAACCAACCTGGAATTGTTGGTCAGTAAATGATCAATATCAACTCACAATGGATGTATTTGCTAAATATTAAATCCATGACCATATGGTCTAAAAGTTTTAAGTCTCTTAGATTTAGAGTGGTTTCATATCTACCGATTAAGTGTATTTCAAAGAGTTCATAAAAGAAAAAGTTGAAAAAAGAGAAGGAATAAGTGAATTGTTATCCTAACCATTAGAAGCGGTCGTCTTCCGACTTTATCAATGCAGAAGACACTAAGAACAGTTGCTGGTATCTAGAAGAATGTATCCACCCCTTGATAAATGCAATAAGAAAACATAACAATACTTTTTCTTCAAAGCTAAAGAGAAATTTACCTGGACAATAGCCATGGCTTGCGTACCAAAAGTACTTGACAAGCCTGTTGTTAACATGCTTAGATGTTATCATGCTCTCTTATCATGGTAAATTTTAAAACCATAATCAACTAATCTAATTGTTTAAGCTTACTAACAATGGTATAGTTTTCTATTTACTAATTAATAAGTTACACATAAAAGAATGAATGAGAAGTAAATAAATAGAGCTACAATTTTACCTGCCGATTCAAAAACAGAGCTCGCGTAGAATGCAAATGCACTAGACCCTCCAAAGTTCGGTAGCAGCATTATTCCTACTCCTACCTAAGCATAAAAATTATTTGTAAAATCGTACGAACTATAGAAGGGACAAGAAAAGAAAGTTTTTGTGCTAAAGCTCACTATGAGAGCATGAGCATATCTCCGTTCAAATAAGTCTATGATTTTGGCATGGGATTCCCTCTCAAATGTTTTTGTATATTCCTGGTAACAAATGCAAATGTTGGATTTGTTAGTGTTTTTCTTTTTCGAAAATTCTCATTTCATAGGAAATTTTAAATGAACCATGATAACAAATCTTAAATAAACCATGTAAACAAAACTCCCTAATTCTAGATATTGTAAGACCCAAATATATACAAACATGTTGCTAATAACCCTTTCATAAATGCAAAACAAAAAGTTACTCTGATAAAGGCTGCTTCTTGTGAAATATCAGCATTCTGTCCCCTCAGTCTTTGTAATGCATCTTCAAACTCTTTTTCACAACCACATTTCACCTACAAGAGATCATACTTAGCACCTCCTTACTTATCTCAAGTACATTAACATATAGTTGTACGATTTATAGTCCATGGATATATTATGTAGTTGTAGTCCATGGTCTGCATATTTGTAAGGTAAGTCTTGTTAACTAATAAACATAAAGCCATATCGACTTTAAAACTAAAGTTTTTTTATTAGATGGTTGTAAATCTAAAATTCATCATGGTATTAGAAAAATAGGATACAAGTTTGAACTATTTGCACTCTTTTCACCGCTATTTAGATCATATGGTTATAAATTAAAAGTTTATTGAGGGAAATAGAATTGATACACGAAATCTCACAACTATACCATAATACATGAGGCTAATTAAACTAAGTACTGACTCACCAACCATCGTGGAGACTCGGGGATAAAGAATAAACCAAAAAATTGAATCACACATGGAATTGCACCTGTTAATAAAACAAGAAAGAAGAAGTTGTTTTATTTCATAGGATAAAAATGGACCGTTTCAATGAAATGGCACTTTTGTATTACCAGTTAATACCAATACGCGCCAAGAAACAATAGTTCCAAGAAAATAGGTCAATGAAAAGCCACAAGCTATCATGACCTACATTGCAAGAAGATAGACACCGATAAGTAGTACTTTTTTAAGTCTAAATCATCTTTATCATATTAGGCTATCATACCTGGCTAGACACTGTCAATGCTCCCCTTAATGTTGTAGGTGTTATTTCTGAAACATATACAGGTACCTATGGCAGCATTGTGGTGCCATTAGTTCAAGTTTTTTCTTTCAATGAAGCCAATAAAGGAAGTTTTGTTTGCAAATACCACGTAAAATATGATCCCCGAGCCTAATCCTAGAAGGAGTCTTCCAATATCTAACCACCAAGCATTCTGCAATGAAAGTCATCATATATAAGTTACAATTGTGACTTATGAGGCTCGTTATAAAGTTTCATGTTTTTACCCTTCAAGAAACCCCTGAAACTCCAAGAGGAAGGGGAAAATCTAATCCATCCAAAATGTTATTGAATCATGGAAATTTTTAATTACATATTCCTCTAATAAGAATAGTTTTATAATCTTATCGATTGTTACGTTTTCTAAAACTAAAGAGGAATCCTTTTTTGAAACTCACTCTACTTACACCCTTAAAAAACCAAATTCCATAAGACAAGACTCCTAATTTTTGTCAATAGATAAGGCTTCTCACAGAAGTCTTCTAGCTTTCCGAGCTAACAATGAAAAGTTAGCAAATAGAAAGGACCTTAGTAAATGCAATGCAAAGCCATCCAACAAGTGAAAACATTCCAGAAAGCCACATTGTCTGCATCAAAAGATGAGAACATTGATAAGCTCTTCCATGAATCTACAAGAAATCTGATTTTGGCAACATTGTATTATGGATTCTTTTCTTGAGCAAATTTTTGGAAGTTTTCTTACACATTTGCGACCAATCATATCAGCCATTCTCCCATTCACCAAAGCACCTATCACCCCTCCAACGGTTAAAAGAGAACCAAAAAGTGAGTACTGCATCATCATTACAAATCACTTAGAAGAATGCCAAGAAAACAAATTCGATATTCATAGTTGTTGTAGCAATACAAGTTTTTTAAGAAGATTTTATCTATTAAGAAGATCAATTTACTTTCAATACCATGTATATGTATATGTGTCCTAAAATGCAAATCTAGGTGGAAAACATTCTTTTGAACATATTTTAATATTTACTATAATCTAACATTTACAATACCCATAAATTAACTTATTAACTTCTTCAAGTTTGCTTTTAGTGGTAGCATTAGTAAGAGGTGATGATGGTAGGTAATGGCTGATGATAAAGATAAACCGAATCAGAACTATGAATAAACCAGTATTGTTGAATTTGGATTAATCCTTACAATTCAATCGAGTTTGACTTAACTTAGTCATATAAAATCGGTCCAATCCAACTCAATTGAGTCCTTTTTATCCCTTTTAACCTTTAATCCTCTTATATATTTGGGTAAACTACTCAATCCTAATCTAACCATCTCCCGTTTGCTCCTCATTATTTTCACCTCCAACAAGCACAAATGTCTATAAAAGTCACTATAACAGGAATATTTGTCAATAATAAATTTTGAATCTTAGTGATTGTAGAAAATGAAAAACAATATGAGAATGCTTTCCATCAAGCAAAAAACATATGATGAGTCCATGAATCTAAACTTTATCAACAATTTAGTCATTTAAATTGGCTTACCCCCGCTAGAGAGAGACCTAGGTCTTCCATTATGCCTGACTCTGCGGGTGAAGAATAACTTATCTGCAGATAAAGTTAGTCAAAACACTATCTATCAAAAGCATTAACTTTTAATGTTCTTATGAAGAAATACTGTAGAGCTTGACGAGCATGGATTCCCAAAAATAATTAACAATTATTCCACAAATATATAAATTGAATTCATTAGTGAAAAGAATAATATCAAGACGATCTCAACCAAGCTTGCACTTGGTGTGAACTATCTCATATAAAGTTAAAAATAAACTATTTCCTTTTTTTCTTTGTTCTTCTTTTTCCAACTATAAATGTTATATTTCACGAGTAAAGAGAATCGACTATGCTTATTCCAGTGGGATGATAGTGATGGCATCATGCACCATGATTTCATATATTATATTTTATACAGAAAGGGGAATCGATTTTACTTCATTCTAATGTGAAAACAATAGATATATTCCCGCGACTCATGAGGGGGTCCGCCAACACCTTCCTTTCATAAGATTAAAGGTTATGTTTGAATGCCTTGTTCCAAAGCAATGTAGGAGAGGAGACTCAATTGATATAGGACCCCTTTCACATCTAAGTAAATTTATCAATATGTTTGTTTGATGACAAAACTAATGCAAAAATTAAACCCTAGTCTTTTTTGTTTTTATAATATCCAATTTATTCTAATGATTGTTCTCTAACCTTAAAAAAAAAGATTTAATGATACTAACAAAAACGTGGATATATGAATAATATACAAATACCAATGATAAGTTAATTAAAATCAATTAGAATTATTGCATTGCAATTGGTAAGTTAAAATATTCATAGTAACAACTAGTTATTGCTATCATTAGAAGGGCTGTTTTTTTTTTATTTAGCCATATATAATTGGAAGTCCTTACTAAAAATATATATATATATATAATTGGAAGGACTTAAAAAAGTAATTTAAGTAATAGATTTGGAGTAAAACTGCAATTACGTAAATACTCTCGGAAACCTTAATTACAACCAATCCTAACCCCAGTGACCCCAACCTAGTTCTAGCCTAACCCAATCCAAACACAGGACGCACCCCCACAACCTAGGGACAAAACCCAACCCTCGTGTCCCCTGGGGCACGTGACCAAGCCCATGTCGCTTCTGGGTAGCGTGAGTGGACACGGTTGGATGGTTCGATTTGCCTGTCCAATGTTCACTCAATGGCTCGTGTCATTTAGGCATGGTAGTTCAACGATCGCTTAGTTCCCATGGATAAGGTGGTTCAATGCTGGCTAGTTCGCATGAATATGGTGGTTCGCATTACGTGGAAACAGTGCGTCCTCAGAGTACGTATGGTGGTTTGGGTCATGTAGGCAGGTGATGGAGTGGTGGCGTTAAGTCTGGTGTGGCTATGGCTAAATTGTTAGGTTTGAGCTTATGGTAGTTGGGACTCGTGACAAGTGGCAAAATGAGTGGTATATATATTAGCACGTTTTTCCTGTTGCATGGGTTTTATACGATTGAAAAATCAATTAGATAAGTAATATACACTGTCTATTATATATATATAATATATAAATATTAATATTGATACGGATACGGATATCAATAAAATGAATAGTTTTTAAATCAATTATTATATATAATTTATATAAAATATATTTATTAATATTTATATATTATATATATATAATATACCATGTATAATATCTATTGAATTTTGTTTTTGTGCTATTTTAACAGGCATAAAAAGAAATTATGATTGCTACGCTATGAACAGAACACGACAATAGCATTGTTAAGAGGGAATGGCTATTATTCTTTTTTTTTTTTTTTTTCACGTACGAAGTGAATTTAACATGTTTGGTTTAAAAAAGAAAAATAATGTGAATCTAAAATGTTATATTAACTTAAATACTCAATAGTTCCATGTTTTTAGGAGTTAATTGGGGTATAAGATCATGTGTTCTTAAAGTTTTGAGACAACATACAGAAGTATGATAATTGTAAATGCAATTAATTTATCCTTAAAAAATTGGTAAGAAACATCAAGTATGATATATAACCAGCAGGCCTTAAAGATTATGTGCTCCAAATGCAGAATTTAGCACTTGAGATATTCATCATGAAAAATAAGAAATTAAAATTGGATAAGAGAAAAGGTAAAGGGATGATAATGTAATAAAATATTTTATTAATTAAAACAATCTCAACCATTAATTTATATCATATTATATCTTACCAAACAGCAATATCAATGATAACTTAACCCGAGACTTACCGCACACCCAGCGATGAAGCTACCGCAGACGGCAATGGCCGTACTGAAAACAACCAGAGCCGTGACGGAGGATTGCTCGGACCCTAGTACAGAAGTGCGATGTTCATTAATGTCAGGTTCAAGAAGCAAAATGCTTGTCGACGGTCCACCATTTTCTTCGTTTTCTGATCTTTCTATAGCCATTCCTCCGAATTGTTTTCTCAGGCGTGTCTGTCTAAAAGCGAGAAACGCATACATGGGGTAAGGAGTTTGCCACTTATGTAGGGGACAAGGTGGGGACAGTGAGATAAATTTCCATAAGAATGGTAGATGAGCTATATCAAACTGAGAAGTGAGAGATAAGTAGTTGCATTCGGTTGCAACTTCTAATAATTTTTCAATACATAATATATTTCGGCATGCATATAGAATAAGATCGAATAATATCTAAATTTCTTTTCTCTATAGGTCAAAAAAGGGTAAAAAAAAAAATTAAAGTTATATTTATTTTTATATATCATAAAGACTTATATGTTGATAAATTATTTCAAACATGGGTATTTAAGCCTTGGCCAACTTCATTAGAACATCGACAAAGCCTAGAAACTCATGATCT
The DNA here is from genome assembly GCA_024138015.1 of Lumnitzera littorea. Lineage (NCBI taxonomy): Eukaryota > Viridiplantae > Streptophyta > Magnoliopsida > Myrtales > Combretaceae > Lumnitzera > Lumnitzera littorea. The sequence continues at coordinate 5,290,608 of JAMXBB010000004.1, forward strand.
ATCTGGTCAGAGCGTTAGCCAAGCTCCTCAAAACTCCTTCAATCTCATCATGATCCAAGTTAAACTGCTAGCATCATCGATAACCTCTATAGAGCATGTGTTGAGCTTCTATCAACTTCACTAACCTAGTCACAAGATGTCTGTTGAGTTCCCGTCTTGCTCCAATCTATGGACAAATCTTTAAGATAGGGGAGCGTAACGCCCAAAGGGGCCTCAGTCTTCCAAGGCTCAAGAAAAAATTAATTATCTAAAATTTTTTAAAAGTAAAAAATGTGTATTATATTTATGTTTATAGTGTAAATATTATTGTATTAAGTGATTAAGTTTTTACTTTCACATCTATAAGTTCATGGGTTTAATTTTCATTAAAGTAGTTTATTACTTTTTGAAATTGCATTAATTGTCTATCATAAATAGGTTTTATTAACTTTTTACTTTTTTTTTTACAATAACTAATGAAATTAAATTCCATTAATAAAAAAACATATTTAATTAAATAAATTTTCATTAAATCCTATTTATACATTATTAACTCTACCATAAATAATAATTACATTGTTAATTTTTGAAGTCTTTTATAAAGTTATTAAAAAAAATTATTAAATACTATTCGTTATATCATGTTATCCTTTTCATTATACCTGTAATTTTTTTTATAAATACTGCTTGCAATTTGTTTTTCTTAATAACAAAATTCACACAAACTTTGTGTGTTGATTTTTTTTTTTTTATAAATTGACAATTTTATTTTAATTGGTATGTATGCTGCAAAGAAAAAATGAAAGATTACCATTCTAACTTTTTAATAGAAGTAGAGTGCCAATAATCAATTCATAAAAATATTTAGATTTTTTTATTCACTATTAAATTATATTGTAGGGTTTACTTTTTCAATAAAATCCTTTTGATTTTATATAAGATGATAATAAGTAGATTTTTTTACCTAGAATTCTAATATTTATTTGAATAATATGAGTCTTACCCCTTTAATCTCATAACTTTGCATCCATCCCTATTCCAATCCCTTATTGGACCCTTAAGCCCAAGACATGCAAACCCAATCAATGAGTCTAAAAGAACATTAAGCAAGAATAGCTTAGACTAGGTAAGAAAAATTTATAGTTGGTACACACTTAATCAGAGATTCTTTAAACCATCTGTAGAAAAGATCTTGGGGACATGATACATCTTTCATATTAAGCTCGTTGATTATAGTTATAAATATTAGGTGAAAGCACAAATAAAAGGATCTACATTCTCACACTTTACCCTACATCATATCTCTTTTAACACCCTCCCAGATTGAATACTGAATTGGAGTGGTCACCTCCGATGATCCCACTTTAGGTGAGTTATGCTATTTATGCAGGTGGTTTCTAATCTCAACCACCGTACCAAAATCGCCATCAATATTATCCTATTTTCTTTCTTTCATTAAAAATCTATTTCTGGTGAGATTATAGATTGGTTTGACATGATTTTCATGTTCCATTTTAGTTGGTGCTTTCACAAGATCACTATGCAACATTTGTTTGACGATTATTGCATTGTCAAAAATATATCTTTCGCTAGCCTTTGCTCTGTTGCATGTTTCGTGAAAGCAAATTGTGGACATGTTCTGAAAAACACACACACACGGCTACAATTTTTCTCTGATCTCTCGTCTCTCTTCTACCGTCTGCCTTCACTCTCTCTCTCTCTTTCTCTTCTACCTGTCTTTTCTCTCTCTTGGCACTCTATATCTCTCATCCTTCTCTCACTCTCAATATCCCCCCAACCCCCACTCCCCCCACATCATTCTCCTTCTCACGTCTGTTTCTCTCTCTCTCTCGCATCCGCTTCTTCTCTCCTTCTCCCATCTGAATTCTCTCTTTCTTGCCTGGAATTTCCCCCTGTTGTCTTTCGTAACAACCCCCCGAATTCATTTCGGTGCTACAAGTATCAACCTCAGCTGAATTCAAATTTCCCTGTCTTCACCTCAGTTGAATTGGTTTGTCTCCATTTCCGTGTAAGTTCCGAGCTTATTCTGGTAATTAACTTAAGTCGATTATTTAGGTATTTAATTAAATAAAAATTAATTTCTATATTTTCGTATGTGATAGGTTTTCATTTGACGTTAATAGGGGTTGTTTAGTGATTTTTGTCTTAATTTGAATTCACGGGCCATTTTAATTTACTATATTTATAGTGTCTTATCTTATTATTATTTTATTTATTATTTCCATTGTTAGTATTAAATTAATTATGTTTAGTATTTAATTACTACTAATAAATTAATGAATTATCATATCATTTTATATAAAGATTATCATTAAATATATTTTGTCATATTTTGGGTCGTTAGTTATAAATATATATCTTAAGGCCATTTTTGTTTCTACCGTATTCGAGTTGAGTCGCTATTTTCTATTTATTTATAAATTATAATAATGGTTGTATTTAATATAATAGTCTCAAGTATCAATTTGGCATACTACCATATTATATTATTATTAGTATATCTTATCTTTCATGGCAACGGTATTCCAATCTAAATATCTTCATCACCCTAGTATTATGTGTATAAATATAATAGCATATTACATTAAGCATAGTATGTCTATTTTATCCGTTTATTATTATTTTATCATTCCTTATGAGTTTTTACAAATCATATTATTTTTCCAATTAAATACATATTACTTATTTCCATATAGATTTGATAACTATATTATCTTATACCCTAATTAAGTATTCATTTTATACTTTTTTTATATACATAGATATGTTATATATATTATGTAATTTATGAGTTTCTGTAAAAGTGATCTTATATATATAGCTATATCACCTTTTTAATTTGATTGTATTGTGTTATTATTATTTGACTCAACGATTTCTTTCAGAATTTTAATTGAATAGATCATAAACTTATAGATAACTCCTAAGTAGGACTTAGTCTTAGAATACTTAAGGGTTAACATACTACTTGTTTCTTCTAAATCCGTAGTATTCAGTATCCCTTATCGAGGTCTGAGTTTTGTTCGGGTTTTGAGATCGGAATCTTGTATTCAATTTTGAAGCAATTCTAAGTACGTGGTGTTTATTTGTATGATTATGCTTAGTAGGTTAAAAAGGATATAACTGGACTAATCTCTATTCTGCATGAGCCAATGGTTTGCTGATTTTCCTTAATCCGCTCGATTTAGGAGCCCATGGTGGTAGGGCCCACAGAGGAGCAATCGTTAATCATATGCAAAGTTTTTCCAATAAACTTTCATATGGAATGATGCAAATAGAATATTAAGTTCTAGACTCCGTTTTCTAGGCATAAAGAACTTAAAGAAAAATATATATTTATATCCACTTATATATGTGGATAAAGATCAAGTATAGTAGAGTTATGAATACTCCCTTGTCGTTATGTTGGCTTATTGTAAGATAATTAAATTGTTGTTTGTATTATTTTATTATAATTGTATTTCTACTTACGAACGATCCGACTTAGCATACGTATGTATTTGTACACCCGTACCGGGATTCGACTCGTTATTTTCTATTTCAGATATTATATCTAAGGACTATCTTATTTTTGAGAATACGTTTGTCGATAACATTCAGGAGAAGGATGGAGTCGAGTATCTATATTTCTATAATGATAGGATATGACTGATTACTGGTTACTAGAGTTTATATTATGTTGAGAGATTTATATATTGAGGAGATAGACTATTAGCTTGATACTTGAGGATCTAGATACTGGATTTATCTTATGTTTCTGTTGTTTATGAATCATCACGCTTTTGAACTTTGTTAAGTTTTCCAGTTTTATAAGTTTATAAATGAATGCAGCCTACTCCTTTGTGAATTTTCATATATTATGTGGTATGATTTTTTATATTTCGATTATGAACTTAGAAAATCTTATATATATATTCTAAACTAACTGGGATACATGGCGGATTATAGTGCCCATTTAAGTTCTCGGGATGTTACATGTTCAAACTGACTTTCGGATGAAACAACCGGTCCAAACCAAAGTGCACGACAAATTCTTCTGCATGGAAAGTGTAAATAGAGATTTAAGCACAAATAATAACATCCGCTGCGATGCTCCATAGTGCATTAACTTTAAATTATGTATATTTCGGTTCTTATTACTTACTTTCTGATAAAGTTTTTGACATATTGTATGGATAAATTATATATTAAAGTTTCACAAATATGAAACATAATGAAACTGAAAAAGAAAAAATATATCGATTGATTATTAGGAGCATGTAATCAGGAGACCTAATTGGGACAAAAAAAGTTTAAGAATTTGCATCAATGTCATTTCTTTTCTTTTCTTTTCTTTTTTTTTTTTTTGTGTAATGAAGCAATTAAAAGTGACCTTAATTTCATTTATCTGTATTTTTTTATATTTTCATCCCAATTCTTTTAAAATTGGAGTAAACGTAGAAAAAATAATTAGGATAAAGAAAAACAAGAGAAAAGGTATAGTTAACATAAATAAATTAACTACAAAAATAGATCAGGCAAATGGGAAAATAATTGTGAAGTATAGTTATTGGGAAAATAGAGGAAGGTAGTTTTTATTTTTAGAAGTACATTATTTTTTATAAGATTGATAATTTATTTCTTTTCTTTTTTTTCTTTTTTTTTTGCCCAATGTAAGATTGATAATTCGAATGGAATGAGACGAAGGATAAAGCTTAACAATGCATGGATGATTCATCAAATTTATGTTGGTGGGATATACACCTGTGATACATGAATAAGTAACGGATGGTATCTTTTGTATAGGAGGTTATTGTACAACTTTCCATTTTATTTGAATTATATATCAAAATACAGGAAGGTAAAAGGAATTATGTTAATAATATAGATAAATAAAAACTTTCTTATAATCCTATTACAAGTCCATGTAGACTTTGTACAAATATATTGCTGCAAAATCTCGACATAGTTTGAGTATTGTTTAAAAGGTTCTCGAAGTTATCCTTATTTAATAATTTTTTTTTTATTATAAATCCTATATACCGAATTAAGGCAAGATAGTAACAGTATATACAATTTTTTTATTTTATCGTTATTTGGTTTATAAAGATCCAATTTATACTATTTTTGTCCCGGAAACTAGATACGGGTATTTTTTGCTTTAAGAGATTTTTCAGATGTATTCCTTGTTCCTTTCATAGGGTGCTGCCAAATTTCCTTCAACTACACCTGGCGAAACACAACCCATTAGCATTACATAACTGCATCAGATGGATATTGATTGTGGGTATCTCCACCTATCATGATCAAGGATCCCATTAGCATTTCATAATCGCAACGGATGGATATTGACTGTGGATATCCCCACCTCTCATTCTCAAGGTATTTTTATGATTTTATCTATATTTTTACGATATCGGTTTAACACTCATGCAATATTAATATAATTTTTATTAAATTTAAACTATTAAATTAAATATATTTTCAATTATTCAAATTTAACAAATATTATAATTACAGTGAGATAAAGAGTTGAATCAATTCTCTCAAGATAGAGTATCAAACATATAAATTAACAAGTGGAACAAGATACATTTACATCATTAATAATACAGGAGTATAGATAACGCAGCTTCAATATGATAAAAATAATAATTAATAATACTTATTGAAAAAATATAGCTATATAGACACGTATGCAAAAATTTGTATTAAAAAATAAATAATCATTCTAAAAATAAAGTTGTAATTCTATATTTGATCATAAAATAATATATATATACACACACTAATGATTATGTTTTCCTTCGGTAAAATCTGCTTCCCTGGCCAGATAGCAAAACAATTCAAATATAATCAAATAAATAAGAAATTGCATTACACAAATTTGTAAAGTTGGTCTTTTGTTTATGCCTTTTACTTCTTTCACTAATAAAGCTAGTAAAAGCTTAATAATTAAATAAATGAAAATCTAATTATACGAAACTATAACTTTTCATTTATTTGTTCAGGTCATGTTATCTATTTCTTAATAATAATAATAACCCAAGGTCTCCTTCTTAAATTGTGCTACATGGCATTAATATAAAATATTTATACAATCTTTCCACCGACAAAAAATATTTCTACAATCGGATCAACGAATACTAAACTTTGTTATAGTTCGTGAATTTCATAACATAAATATAATGTCCTAATAACAGTATACAGACTTGTTCCGGTCCCAACTGGCATTCAACCTGCTTTTTCCGAATTTTCCTTAATTATTGTAAATAATTTATGAACTATATTTGTATTTTTTTTTTCATTTAAATGTAAAACTTTATATTATTGCTCATGAATCGAAATTTTTATTTTCGGTTCAATTTTTTCAATTCCAAAATAAGTTGTTTAGACTACAAGGTGTATTATAGTATATTATATAGAATATATTATATATATAGTATAAATATTATATAGTATATCATATATTATATATAATATATATAGTATGTTTGTGTTATATATATAGTAATATAATTTTTTTTTTTAATTTTCAAGGTTGGCCTGGCTTCGAACCGCCGAGCTAAACCATCGGTACAACTAGCAATTCGGCCCGAGATTTGATAGTGCGCTAACCCGACAGTTCAACATAGTTGAACCGCTTAGACAATTAAAACTCAACTATTCATCGACAAGTTCAAGCCTGTCCAAGGTAAACTTGAATCAGTTTACAATTCGAAACTAACCTTTAAACAGATCTAAAAGTACATAAATAAATATTTATAGAAGGGTTTGTTAAATCCTAACACATTATTTAAATCAACAAGTAATATATAAGTATCAATATAATTTTAATAGTATTAATACTTTTTTACAAAGTACATTTCTTTATTATTACGTATTAAAATTTTATTAATATTTACACGCTATTTATAAATCCACAAGACAATATTAGAGGAAGAAAAAAAAATTAAAAAAAGGGATCAAAGAGAAAAATATTACATCTAAAGGCTGCAAAGGTACATTCTCTACTCATAAAAACTCCTCGAACCACAAACAGAGCACTCCATTCTTAATTTCAAATACCCATTTTCTCTCTTCTCTCATATCTCTTGACCATAATGCACATACATCCTCAAATCTTCTTTGACAATTCTTTTTTTTTTTTTTTGCGAAATTTCATCCTACAATCAAGGTAAGCATCCCGTATCATAAATCTACTACATTTTCATCAATTGTATGCAAGCATTTTGGTTGTTTTTCTATTTCCCTAATCGGAACCCTCGGATTACATGTGTATATATTTGACTAATTTAGGTTGATTAAACCTTGTGTTTATATGTCAATATATGTTATCTATCTAATAGTTACACTATATATGAATGATTTGCATATTGGCGTTAGATTTATCATAGTAGAATTAAAATTTTAGTGTTTGAAATATGCACTCCAAACGTTTGGTAAATTGTTCATTATAGAGTTGTTTAGTTTAACAAATGGGAAGGAGCATGCAATCATATTAAATGGCACACAATGACTTATGTACTAACCGAAACAATAATTGTAATGTGAATAGGTTGAAAATGGTGGTCATTATGAAATTTATGATTTTTGCCCATTGAAACATTTTGAGAGGAAATTCGAGACCAGAATATGATCATGATCTGATAAAGATGTTGAATGTAAGAATTAATGTAAATTTCTCCAATCTCCTTGAAAGGATTTGCCAAGACGTTGAAATTAATCCAAGTGCTAAGGTTGAAATTTTATATAAACGTCCTAATGTCTACTCAAGTATCATGAGTTATTCTCTCATTGCCATCAAGAACGTCGATGGTGTTGAGAATCTCTTTAAGATGATAGAAGGATTTGAGCAGACCCATATCTACCATCTATATATCAAGATTAGAGGAGCAAAAGGACCTTGTATAAAAAACATATATGCCTCCAATTAAGGGGAATGAAAGGAGAATGAACAAATGGCATATAAATATGAGTCATTACCCATGTCAACACCCATGTAGAATAATGATAATGTGATGGATGAACCTGTAAGATCGGCTTTATAGAAGGAAGTTTCACATGGCTGCATGATTCGGCAAATGAGAGGCTTAGTTGGCAATGATGAAGATGTCGATGATAATGATGATTATGAGCATAAGTGAGATGAGGAGGATGACGACAATGATGATGATGATGAGATGCCTCATGCACGTCTTATTGTGCCCTAAGTGCCTACCACCTGTACCTTCTATACAGAGATGCTTGGTATGCACCTATACACTTTCGGTTTAAGTTCGATGATTCTAGCACTAGCCCCAATATAGACTTCAAAGATTGATGCGATAGAAATAGGAGTAAAGGATGCAATTCCTTTTTTCAACAAAGGTGGGAAAGATGATTACTTAAACTTGAAGAGGGATATGAATGAAGAGTTCAATAACCTCCAAATCCTCCCAAGTAAGGAGGACAAACCAAGATGAAAGGAGGTGGATTTAGTCAGGGATAGGGTCATCATGGCAATGACAGCACAGCTCCACCTCTTGTAAAGTGGTCATCTAAGGGTATACACAAGGGTAGCATATTTGAGACCCTAATTTCAGGTATACATGATTAACTTTCTTTCACACCACCAGCACCACTTAAGAGAGAGAGGAGATCCATCAATTCTCGAGGAGAAAGTTCTTTCTAGACATCTACCATCAAACCCTCATAGTTTTCGAAGCCACCTCAACAGCTACTACAAATACAAGAGTCTCAAGCTCCACCTATTCCTAACGAGAGGAGGTGCAATGAGAGTTTGACATCCAAAGTGTCTCGCATCTTCATTAGGTCTAGGAGAAGATGGGATTGTATCTATTATAAACTAAACTTTATAACATTTGTACTTACAGAGATTTTAATAGCAGTTTAACTTATTTATGCTAGTTGCCATATCTTGTACACCTTATGTTTTACTTTTCACATTATTGTAGTAACGAATGACTTTAAATTTCAAATATACGAGTTAAATGTGAAATAATAAATATCATCACAAATTGAAGCTTGATGTCGAGAGGTGAGCAAGTTGGAATTGTAGTTTTGGATTTTCAACTGCATTGTAATTGTTAGTTTTACTTTGTTTTGTACTTCATATGGTAGTTTGAGTTACTTATTTTTTGAGTGCAAGTTTTTACAAAAAAGACACATTTTGAAGAAACAACTTCAATTGAAATTAAAACTTATTTTTTGAGTGCAGGTTTTTACAAAGAAAACACATTTTGAAAAAGCAACTTCAATTGAAATTAAATCTGAAAGTACCTTGAATTATAATAAAAATGACCTAAAAGTGCTTTTTTGAAAGATGCTTTCAATTGTAAACAAATTACAATTGAAGACTATTTTTAAAGACACATTTTTCTTTAAATAAATGTAAAGAAGGTGCCTTTCCAAAATAAATGGAAAAAAAAAAAAAGATCTTTTGAAATGATGCCTTCAATGTTAAATTTGTAAAAACTGAATGCATTTTTTTAAATAGTGCTTTTACACTCCTCAAACGTAATATTTTTCTCTGCCATATTTTTTTTTATTTTTTTAGACAATACTAGTACCGTATGTTATCCCTACGTACGGACCAACTTTTTTGGCTACGCATCGCGAATATATTAAAAATGGCAAAACATTTAGACTTTTCTGACTTTGTCCTTCCCCGAGTAGAGCATGAAAAACGCACGAGGAGATTTCATAAGTTTTTGTTAATGGTTTTAAATTTTATATTCATTCAGGATCTGATTTCTACTTATATCTAGGGCATAATCCATCCATAATCGAGCACCAAATGGGATATGAATGAAAAAGAAAAGAAAAAAAACCTACCATTACCGTTAAAGCATCTTTGTATGAGATACATAGCACAAGGATCTAGACTAAGGATATTTAGAAGGTCCTTAACAGATAAAACCGATCGTCATTTCAATACCGATCTCCGTAAAGAACTTGTATTTTAAAACTGAATCCGAGATCTTTTTATATCGAAATCTTTGTATAATTTTAATAGCTTATAATATAAAAAAGGTACAGCAGGTAAATTAACTGCACCTATCCAAATTCCAGAGGCGCAGAAGAAAATCGAGACAGAGTTGAAATGATTTATTCTCATTGAAAGCGTCATGCTCAATAAATAAATAAATCATCTACTAAAATATGTGATAGAAGTTTCACTATTAGATATAAAAATTACACTAATTTAAGAATCTCTACCCAGAAACATCATTTTTTTTTTCGTAGCATTACAAGGTTCTATTGCATGTAGGCACTACTACTCTCCCACTTCAAAAAAAAATAAAAATAAAAAGCCCCTAACATTCGAAAAGATTGAAGGGGATTTGAATAACGTTTGGAGTTTTAACGATAGACATGGACGGAAAAAAAAAAAAAAAACCACGTATGTCGGTTTTTATCTACTATGTTAAAAAAACCGTCGTATGTGTTGAATTTAATATGTGCTTGTACGACACTATGGATCCAAGTAGCATGTCACTCCTTCGAAACCTTTCTACTGACAGGGAGAAGCGAGCCGGCCTCGGCGCCAACTACCATCAGTAAGAGAGGTTTGTATTTCTTCTAAAGTTCGGCCCTTGGTCTCTGGGACCAACTTTGCAACAAAGAGCACGCCAGCACCACATATACAGGAATAAATGAACAGTGTACCTGAAAATGTAGGAAACTAGTCATAGGATCGTACGTTTGTCAAAAAATGAATATAAAATCCCACAACAAAACTACAAATCTATAAGTTAGAAACTCTTAGATCAATTGACGATCAAACGAAATTCAAAAATATATTTACTCCTAGAGCATAGATGTAGGGTGTTACCAGCTGAGCTCCACTCAAACAAATAGCTAAAGGTATAGGAGATCACCCAGGAACCAAACCAGCAGACAAGAATTACAAGACTTCCTGCTGAACCTTTGATGTCCATGGGGAATATCTGAAGGAACAAGATTAACTTATTCTTTGTTATTGTAATTCTATCGTGTGTCTCATGAAAATATAAATAGGCCAAGAAGATATTCAAATACCTCTGACATCATAATCCACGGTATGCCAGTGAGGCCTAGTTCATAAGCTGCAATATAAATCTGAAAATAGAAAAAGGAACGTGAAATAAGCAAAAGATAAGATAATTTTAAATTCTATTTAATCAAAGAAATGAGGAATTAAACAAACATATGCAGTTCATCGTTCAAGTAAGCATCGAAGGGAGAACTACAAGATTGGATCTTCGAATCCACTTAGTCCTTATGGTAGCCATTTTTGAGATTATGAGATCCCGGGACCAATATGAGGAAAAGAAAGATCCAGATATGTACCAATTGGTTTAGTTCTTACGACTTATTTCGACAAAAAGACATTACCAAGACACCAATAAGAGTAAAAACAGGAGTTAGCCCCTTCCAGATGTGAAAATCCTGCATAATGGTGCATCAAGTGCATTTAAGAATAATTCTCAAAAAGGTAAAACTTGCTAATGAACAATCAACAACCTTGATTTTACAACAGTGTACCTGCAACAAGAATGACACTCCTGAAAGCAAAGCGCCCAAGCATGCCCCAGCTGCAGAAATCTAAAATAAAGAAAAGATCAAGATGCAGCCACGCAAATGCTGGTGCCATACATAGAGAAGAAAGTTTAGCACCGACAAGTAATAAAGGATGTCTTCCGGATCTGTCCATTAGTATTACGCCAAGTGCACTCATTGGTATCTGCAGGAAAACTTAAGCTTCTATCATGGGAATGTTGAATTTAGTATAGCAACAGTCTAATACTAAAGATTAAGCTTATAGATATGGTATAAGCTTTTGTATTTATTATTTGATAGGAACAAAAGTATTTAAAAAACGCATGAGTTCAAGGACCTTGACAATAGATACAGCTATGTTCCCAATCGTGCTAGGAAAACCTGCCATGTACTTCAAATGGTAAAAAAAGTGATCTCCTGGTCCAGAATTAAAGACAGCATTATAATTTTAATGGTCACCAGCAGATTCAAAAATCGTCGTTGCATAAAATGAAATCCCCTTGAGCCCCCCAAATTGTTGGAGTACCATTAGACCAACCCCAACCTGAAGAAATCGATTAGTGTTAAAGATAGATAAGTATGCAAAGCAAAACAGAAAAATCAACCAAAACGGAATGTGAGGAATTCTTACAATGATTGCATATCTATATTTTTGTTGAAACATGTCAGTAAATCTTTTTCGGGGAATTCCCTGAATTTGCAATGTGCAGTCCTGTAAAAGCCTATAGCGATCTCATTTTCCTTTCATGCCAAAGAAACCAGTCCAAAGCGATCAAAACTTTTTAGGATAGAGAAGTATATTATCTTTACTGATGCCTACATATTTACCTTGATGTCAGATGCTTCTGTGGAAGTATCCACAGTTTTTCCCCTGAGGCGTTTTAAAGTTGATGTAAATTCTGGTTCTCGGCCAACATTTGCCTGCAGCTAAATTATGTTAGTGCAAACGCTATGTTGTATTAGCAGATTCAATCAGAGATTTTTCACGAAGAAATCTAAGCTCACCAGCCACCTAGGGGACTCTGGAATAAAAAAAAGGCCTACTAGCTGTATTAGGGCAGGAATAGCTCCTGAAGATCAAAAAATTGAAAGCCTAGGGTCAATGGTTAAACATAGAAAGGTTTCACTGTAAAGTACATCAACAATTGCAAGAAAGTACCTGCCAGAGCAAAGACTCGCCAGTAGATGAGGGAACCAATAAAGAATGCCAACGACGTGCCACAGCCATTAATGAACTGCAAGGTGAATATAAAAAGAAGAAATATAAAACCATCTAATAGCCTTAAGCTTTTATTTCATACTGTTGCGGTTCTAAAATTTATCTGTGCCAATCATAACAACTATAGTCATCCGATCTCTTGCCATACTAACCTCATTAAATGCAGTGAAACTTCCCCTGAGATCCTTTGGTGTTATCTCTGCAATGTACACAGGGACCTGCTTGACATGTATCACAGGCAACTACAAGCATAGCATAACGATATTAACTAGGAAGATATTGCTGGCACTCACTGCATAACTAGAAATTCCGATTGCACATCCAACCAGCAACCTTCCAAGATCCAGCCATAAAGTTCCCTTTTGACATGCATATTCGATTTCAATTGAATGCAACACATAATTCAGATTTGAACTTTCGGATACAACCAAAACTCCTTGCTATAAGAAGAACATTTTACTACATTTCCTATCCATGTGGCAGTACTTATAAAACATCTTACGTAATTTTACAAAGCAAATCTACAATTAATCCATAAAACTTGAAGAAGGATAATAACTTACTGATGCACATCCAATGGAAAGCCACCCACAGATGCATAAGGCATCTGAAGCCCACATTGCCTGATCGGCAAACAGAAATATCTAACCTCAGCAATGACCCATCTAAATTTGAAACTTAATTTGGCTTAAAGATAAGCTCATCTATGTAGGTTGTCTAATGCTAGACAGAAGTTATAAGAAATAAGGAAAACATAAAACTTACACCTCGTCGACCTATCAAATCTGCTAGTCTTCCACTCAACAATGCACCTATCATGGCTCCAATAGTCAATATCGAACCAAAGAATGAATACTGCATTGAGGACAGACAATAAGGAAAATGGTCCAACATGTTTCAAGGGAAAATATAGGTATACATATTAGACATATGATTGGATCAATTGCAATTGCTCCACTACATCTCTGGATGATCAGTACACTTAAATTGATGTTAGTGGAGATTAGAAGCGAAATTCCAGCTTTTGGTGAAGTGCATTAATTTTAGTTATGTGAACCTATATTCAGTTTCATTTCTTGTTTCATAAAGTTCGCAAGAGCCATTGCGGTTGATGGAGAAATTAACCTCTATTTAAAAATCACTAAGCTTGTGTTATTGTCAACACATCCATGAGAACAATTATAACTAGAAATGCCTAAAATTCTTTTCTAACTCTATTTAATCTGTCATCCGACTTGGCAAGCAATAAAAGGATGTGAGAGAAGTGCAATTTTTGTCGCAACCATTTCAATAGCATTCAACTTATTATAAACCATTTTCATATGTTCATCTCAATGCAAATTCTAACTAAATCTTGTTTATAACCTATTCCAAGATATGGTATGCCACATGTCATGACCAGAGAAAGCGGCATGTAGAAATTAAATCAAACAATGAGCTTTTAAAATGTTTTAAAACTCAATCTAATCTTCAAAAATACCTGGACTTAAATATAACATACACCAAGATAAAGAACTGAAATTGACCTCATTCCAAAACATGCCCTGGATAATGCTAAATAGCATTTGAAATTTCCATCATTAACGGACAACAAGGAGATGAGACAGGAAATTACCAATGAGAGATTTAGCTAACATTATTTCAAATGCACATGGTTAGTCGGTAGTAGCATTTGGCATTTAAAAGGAAAATCAACCCTAAATGCAACAAAAATATGAGCAACTGGTATTTTTCAAGAATCTACACTTGCCCCTTCTTTCCAAGAATGTATGCAGTATGTTAATTCAAATGAACACGGCAGATGGATACATCATCCATTTAATCAAATTTGAACCATGATAGAATAGAAGCCAGTTGATTTAGGATTTTCAATGTTGATCTTATAATATTGGACATAATCTTACAACTTTCAACCTAATTCAATGAACTCATGTTCCATATTAGCAGGCTTACAATAATCACAATTAACAGAATGAAATATCAACATGTCACCAATAAGAAACTGGTGATTATAATTTCTTAAATATTCAGGAGTTGATGTATTTCAACAGATCCTACTGGAACAAAGTATGTCGATTTAAGAGCATCGCTACCTAATCTATATTTGAGACACAGACAACGACCATACCTCTGTCAAAGAAAGGCCCAACTCGCTTCTTATTCCACTTTCTGCTGGTGATGAAAACCCTATCTACACAAACACGTATCTTATCTTATCAAACAAGACCATATAAATTCCCAATATTTGTTGTAATTAAAACTTTAAAATTGCTATTTATCCTAGTAGTTTCAAGAACTTGGAATACCAGTACATCACGTCCCTATTTGCTATTGACAATTCCCGCGCCCGCCATCAGCTACAAACTTTTCACCTCCTACCATAGTTTACCGCTAAAAGCCACTAATAACTATAATCTCAACTACAACAACATTGTTTATCAATTCTTAAACTTTAGTTATGATCAATTTAGAAGAAGAAATATCCGGTTTTTGCGAAACATACACAATCTAAATCCAAAGTCAACATGCAAATTCCAATCGGAGGGTTCAGAATACATACAGCATTTCCAAACATGTAAGAACCACAAGAAGCAACCAAAGTACTCATGACTAAAGCCCAAGTAACCGACGACGAACTACTCGGCATGGCATCGCCGCCATCGGGTTTGCTACTCGCTCCTTCTCCGTGATCTTCTTGAACTAGCAAAGGAGCTGCTTGTGACTCGGTACACTCCGTGTCCATGTTTGTTTGGATATTTCTAATTAGGGCAACGAGATCAGTCAAATTTATGTTGTAGCAGTATGATTGATTTTAGCAATTTTAGTTGGATACAAGTGAGTGAGTTTGATTCAGTACAAGGGAATTTCGAAGTACAATAAAGTAGTACAGGAATATGTAAAATAACAAACGTAAGTATTAGCGGCATTAACGGAATGTGTATAGTAATATTAGTTGGCGGTTAGTTGAAAACTGTCGAGCAATCGCATTAACCAAATGTACGTGGCTCACGTGGACATAGAAAAATCCCAGCGGGAGAAGTTAAACTGTTTTGAATTTCGAAGATTTCCAAGGAAATTCCATACCGCCTTCCGCAAATTTTGATACCACCCTATATAATCAATTACTAAAATCATAATATAAAAAAAGTAGTATTAAATTATTGATAGATTTTTTTTTTAACATAACACATTGTAATCATGTGAATACGGTTGCAAAGATTGTATGCGTATTGCGTGAAAAGTCGCACTATACATAACTAAGAAAACGACTTGAATAACTTATACAAGATGATTAAGAGAAAAATATAAGAAGAAGAAAAAGGAGAAGGAAAAGGCAATCTTAATAAGCTCTAATACGTATGGTGACAGGTAGAGGAATACGATGATATCAAACTCTACAATTGATTAATAACAAGATAAAAATTCTTGAGGTGTTTAAATATTTGATCTTTGACATAAAATTTTGATAGAATAACAACGTTAATTAATGTTTTTTCTCTTATCCAAATAAGTAAGTGAATAAGATATTTATAGGAAATTGCAGTTAATCCAATTCGCCGAATGATGATAGTGATCAATAGTTAAGATTGAAACTTTTTTATTAATAGATCTCAAGTAAATTATTTTATAGGTTTACGCTTATTTATTGTTTTAATATAAGATTTATTTATTGTTTTAATATAAGACAAACCAAGAAAAGTTGAATCGAGCGAACTGATAACGGGCTCTACTCTAAACTTATCATACCAAAACTCTTTTGATCATCCCAAATATTTAAACTCAACTCTTTAGACCCCATCATCTTAGCCAGAGATTCAAATCTATCTAATTAATAGGCTTAAAACTCAAATTTGAATTTAGCCCTCTACATTTTATCCTTTGGACAGAGTCAAAGGGGTTTAAGCATCAAATGAGCTTTTTAGATAACTTAAACGAGTGCACTATTGAATAGTTACGTTGTTACCAAATTAATTTAAGAATTGTCTTAGTGCATGAGTTCGCAACACCTTTTACTTGTATGCCATACCGCAGCTAAATTAAGTTATACATTGCCCTCAAGGGATCACATTGAAATAAATCTTTGCCTTTTTTTTAGCTAATTTGTCTCTTTGATTCGATTCATATGAGTTACTAATTCTATTGAGTTGAATTTATACATTAAGTTCACATTAATAATCTTGTTAGGCTAGCTCCATGTATTAATATTACATTGATTTTCTTTTCGTATAAGAGCATTCTTCTTGTTAGTTTGTTGCATATCATGTAAATGTTTTTTTGTTAACCAAATTTTATTTGTTACACTATAACCAGTAAGTATGATGGTCCCACTAGCCAATTAGCAAGCAAGGATCAAGGGGACTACATCCCTTACAAGGTTTCTGAGGTAGCTCCTCAAAAACTAAACAAATTTTCAAATTTATATATGTATACTGGTTTAAAATATAATAGTTGGCATATATCAACATTATGCTACTCCCCAAATTTTGTAAAGCCATGTAATGAATAATTGTAATTATGTAACGTTAGGCTCTTGAATTAACATGCTACATGTAAAGGCCCATCTACTAACTAAATAGCCGTAATATCAAGAGAGTGCTTCATTTTCACACATTATCTCAAACTGGAGATAAAAGCAACATATAGTATATACCCTTTTTGTCTTACACCTAATGACAATTCGTAGCACCCACTTTACTTTTCTTTTTTATTCTCACAAGATAGGGCTCTCCAATCTCTTTTGTCCTCAAGCCAACACCAAGCCCTTACATTAAATGAAAAATCAGTAATCAAGATCTCTCATGATAGGAATTGGGCTACGGGGCCTTTAACCCGTACCCAAGCCTAGAGACTTGAAGGATTAGCGAAGCAAATCGTCTTGCTCGAACCGACTCCTACCAAAGCCGAGTTATTCCTTTCTACTAATCAACTCTCTCAGCTGAGCTGTATGACTGTACATTTCTCAAAAATTGTACGTCAACTAGTAAAATGCCTCAATAATAACCAAACTCCATCTACCAATTAGATCATGTCCGACCCAACCATTTTCTCAACACCATTACTGTCAAGATTCTAATAGTCCTATCCTAGACTAATCCTTAGGCACTTGGATGAGTCTCAAACTGCTCGGCACTCCTGCTCCTCCGGTCAACTAGTCTACCTCTCAGAAGTTATGTGCCAACTTGCTTAATGCCGAGACAATGGCCAAACCTCGTGCATCTTCTCGGCCATGTCCATGCTGACCAATTGCTCTACATCCTTACTATCGAGAAGTCGAGATAATTTTCCTGTACTAATCCTTAGCACTTTTGCTTGACCACTCAACCTGCTCGTACTACTCTATCTGCATCCTCCAACGGCACCACCAATACTACTGCCACGTATCTAAGACCACTTATAGAATCTGCTACTGTAATCATTATTTTTCTTGAATATTCATTTTTACCCTTTTATATTCTTATACATTACTTTTTTAGGACAATACACTTTTTCTCTTTTCCCTTCTTAGCAAGTTGCCCTAATTTTTCAAGTATAAATACCTCTTATACATGTAGCTGCAAAATAAGAGATTATCATTAATACATTCCCCTTTGTATGAACAACTGTTTGTTTGTTTACCCTTTTTTTACTCTTATCCTAACCCTTAAACAATGTTAAGTGATAAGTAATCTTACCAAACTAACTTGTGCGTCATATTAAACTATGTCATGAGTCCTTGGAAATTTCACTAGTGTATCATATCATTTAGAGTTATTCGTAAGTTTTGCTTACTTTCATTTCTTTTATGTTCTCTCACGCATTTTCCTCATCACCATTTTCAAGCTTTTGACAAGCTTAAACCTATCCCTACAACCAGCATTGGTTGTTCTTGGCTTTAATACACATCATCTTAGTATCAAAGCGGAGGTTTCATTTGAGTTGTAATAGTTTGTTTTGAAGTTCTCTCTATACTTTATTTTTGCATGTATGAAACGGAGCAATTTAGTGTATTTGTTTAGTTGCTGTATTTATTGGTTATAAAGTTTCTAGTTCAAGGTAATGCCAGCTGTAACACCTAATCAAGAGTTTGAAATTAGGAAGAATGACAGACCTAAGTATTAATGCTGGAGTTAAGGATGACAACAGTGGTATTGTCCACTATGGTCAATAATCCCATGGCATCCCTTAAAGTATTGATGAGAGACTTAATGAGGTTACTAACCTTTTAATGGATTTAACCCGAATTGTCCATGCATTGGCTTATTGACCTGCTGAAGTCATACCTAATACCTTACAAGTTGCCAGACTCATTAAAGGTTAAAACCTAGCTTGATAAGTTCAAGGTGGAGGAGTAAGTGGACAAGTAAGAAAAAGGATTGACCTAAGAGATCTAAATGAAGAAGACGAAGAAGAGTATGAAGAAGAAAGACAAACTCAAGCACCTTAAGCATCCAACAATATGAAGCTTAAGATTCTGAGCTTCTATGGGTCTAGAAATGTAGATGATTACTTGGATTGGAAAGAGAAGGTGAAGCATGTTTGCAATTATTACCAATATGACAAGTACGACAAAGTGAAAACTACTGCTGTCGAGTTCTCTAGATATGCCGCTATGTGGTGAAAGAATTTCCAAGCCATGAGCAGACGAGAGGGTTCCCAAAAGATTAATACTCAGCCTGAGATGAAGAGAATACTCATAAACAAGTTTGTAATGGATACTTATCTACAAGACACTTTTAATCAGCTTCAAGAGCTGAGAAAAGGAGACTGAATTGTTGACGGGTATGTCTAAGATTTCCAAATGCTTATGATTCACTATAAAGTGGAAGAGCCGTTAGCACAAACAATCTCACGGTTTCTAACTAATTTGAGGAGTGATATCCGAGACATTGTGAAACTCCAACAATTTACCAAAATAGATAAGGCAATATGTATAGCTCAGTAAGTAGAAAGGCAGAGAAGGAGCCGAATGCTAAAAAGAGTGTTGACTAACGAAACTGTCTATCAAGCTAACCCGGACAAAGATGTTACCGAACAGAGTGAGATACTGAGTTGATTAGGAAAAGGGATGCTCGAGCGGAACAAAAGGGCTAACTCGACGATGATGTGCTAACTCGAACATATGAGAAGGGACAAGGATCTGGTAGGAAGACAAACCAAATCAAGTGCTTTAAGTGCCAAGGGTTTAAATATATGGCTACTTGGTACTCAAACCGAAGGACTATAGTCATCAAGGGAGACGTACTGAAGCTAGAAGTAGAAAGTACCGACGAGAAACCTGAAGAGGAGGAGAACACTGCTAAGAAAGAAGTCTCTTAGGAAAATGAATTAATTAAGGAGGATGTATTTGCCAAGGACTTGGATCAATTGATCCTGCTTATTCGACGCAAGATGAGCTTGGAGACCTCACGTAAGGAGGAGTAGAGGGAGAACTTGTTTCGTATCACCTATAATGTGAATAATCAAGTATGCATGCTAATTGTGGATAGTGGTAGCTGCAGCAATGTAACCTTAGTTGATTTGATTAAAAAGTTGAAGTTATTGACTATCGCACATTCAAAGCTGTACAAGTTGTATTGGCTGAGTGAGAAGGGAGCACTGTATGTCATCCAGTAAGTACTACTACCAATAACTATCGGAAATTACTCCGATGAGATTCTTTACGATGTGCTGCCCATGTGCTCTTCACACATGTTGCTTGGTTGACCATAACTATTCGATAGAAGAGTTATCCATGACGGACATAAGAACACGTATGTGTTTAAGAAGGATAGCAAGAAGATTACGCTGAACATGATGCCGCCGAGTGAAATTAACAACTATAGGCAAAACTTGCTTATGAATAAAAAAAGACCTTGATGATGAGTAATGCCAAGTTCTAAGAAGCCACTAAAGCCAACATACCGAGTAACTATAAACATCTCCATGCCATGTAGTATGTCTTCCATGCCAAGAAATTATTCGGCAATCTTAAGGAATGTCCATATCATCCTGATGAAGAACTAAACGAAGACCAGTCAAATTTGATCCTAAATCCAAATCAACCTAAAGAAAATGATAAAAATTAAGCTACTAGGCCTTTAACCTACAGCCAAGCCTGAGGACTAAAGGGATTGGCGAGGCAAATCCTCCTGTTCCAATCGACTCCTGCTGAGGCCAAGTTACTCCTTTCTACCGATCAATTCTCTCGACTAAGCCATATAATTGCACATCTCTTGAAAATCGTATGTCGAGTAATAGAATGCCTTGACGACAACCAAACTTCATGCACCAATTTGATCTTATCCTACTCGACCATTTTCTTGGCACTGTTACTGTCGAAACTCCAAGAGTCCTATCCTGGACTAATCCTTAGCCACTTGGACGAGTCCCCAACTACTTGGCACTCTTGCTCCTCCACCTAACTAATCTACCTCTGGGAAGTTATGTGCTAACTTGCTCAATGTTGAGACAATAGCCAAACCTTACGCATCTTCTCAGCCATGTTTGTATTAACTAATTGCTCGTTGTCATTATTACTGAGAAGCCGAGATAGTTTTCCTCCACTAATCCTTAGCACTCCTGTTCGACCACTCAACCTACTCGTACTACTCTATCTGCATCCTCCAATAGCACCATCGATACATTGCTGTTACATATTTGAGTTATAGAATCTACTGCTTTAATCATTATTTTTCTTAAATATTTATTTTTACCTTTCTATATTCTTATGCATTACTTCTTTAGGGTAATACTTCTTTTTTCATTTTCCTTTTAAGCAAGTTGTCCTAATTTCTCAAGTATAAATACCCTTTATACATGTAACCTCAGAATCAGAGATTATCATTAATACATTCCCCTTTATATGAACAACTATTTGTTTGTTTATCTTCTTTTCACTCTTATCATAACTCTTAAGCAAGGTTAGGTAACAAGTAACCTCACTGGACCAACTCGTACATAATATCGAGTTGTGCCATAAATCTTCAGAAGTTCCACTGATACATCATATCCTTTATAACTATTCATGGGTTTTACTTACTTTCATTTCTTTTCTTCTCTCTCGTATGTTTTCCTTATCACCCTTTTTAAGCTTTCAGCAAGCTTGGACCCATCCTTGTAATCGGTCTTGTTTGTTCTTAGCTTCAGTATGCATCATCTCATGCGTGCTTGTATATCCTTGAAGAACTCCATATTCAATCTCTTAGGCCCTCCTTATCTACGTTCCCCGTACTCCAGTCCAGAAATAATGTTTTGAAATGCTACTATTAAAATGCCTAGATTAGTTATAACTTCAAACACATTTATATAACACCCATCAAGCCCTTTCTTCAGTTTCTTTAAAGCATTTCCACTGCTAACTTTGTAGCTTACCTCCTAGGAGATAACTCTTCTAGTTCATTCTCATATTTTAGAAGTTCTAAAATCATGTAATATTTCAATTTTTCCTCAAACTCAAATATCTTATCAATATACTTGTCACTACTTTCATTAGGGTATGCTTCAGTAGGAATGTCATTATTATCATCATCCTCACTACCAGTCTATAGTGTTGTTTCTTCATCACTTCCAGACCACACGCTAAACAACTCATCACTATCATCAGCATTAATTTGGTTAAAATGCTCCTTCTCTTGCTGTCTCGCTTTTCAAATCTCTATTTCAAGTCGGTTTCCACCCTTTTCATCATCGTAGGGGTAGGGTGGATAGGTACGATATTCATAGGTGTAGAGCGTGTAAGCATAAGATTCATTGGTGTTAGTCGTTTCTTCATCGCTTCCAAACTACACGCTAAACAACTCATCACTATCATCGACATTAATTTGGTTAAAATGCTCCTTCTCTTGCTACCTCGCTTTTCAAATCTCTATTTCAAGTCGGTTTCCACCCCTTTCATCATCGTAGGGATAGGGTGGATAGGCACGATATTCATAGGTGTAGAGCGTGTAGGCATAGGATTCATTGGTGTTAGTTATGTAGAGTCAATAATTGTGACACGTGGTATAGTGTGTAACAATGATGAGCCTCCAACTAAACTCCCTAGTTTCTTACTTCAGGTAATGAATCTTATATAACTGTAGGTTCTATTGCAAGAAGTTGCTCCTTAACTCTAGGAGTGACTTGCTCATTAACAACAGTAAGGTTAAGCAAGGTATGTTGTTGCACAACATTAGAAGGATTCGAGGAAGTTGCTCCTTATTGCGAGGCAACAAAAGTAAACAAAGCAAGCGTACATTGAGCAAACATCGCCTTAAGTTCAATTAGGTTCCGATTAGCTGCTCGCAACTCACGCGTTAGTTATGTATTGTTAAGGACACCTTCCTACATGCTATCTCCTTAATTAGTGCCTCTAGTTGGAGATAGATTTTAGTAATTAGTCATAGTAGCAACATCTTTCTCTTGATTAATTCCATCGGTAAAATCGCGTTGTCTTCACCTTAGAGGTACCATGATGTAAGTATCAAGTCTTCCCTCCCCAGTAGAGTCGCAAAAAAATGTAACGATGTGGGTACAGTTGCAAAGGTCGCGTATGTGCTACGTAAGAAGTCACGCTACACTTAACTAGGGAAATAACGTAAGTGACTCATACAAGATGATCAAAGAGAAGTGTGTTAAATCAATACGTTCTTGTATGTGATTTTGATGAGAACAAAACCATGCAAGTTATGTTAAATTAATCGTTGATTATGAACCTCTTTACAAATCTTATAAAAACATGGCTAATTTGATAAAGGACTTCAATTATCTTTATAATACTATGTTTTGCATGATATCTTTATAATATAACTTGATTAAATTAAGTTTAAAATTCTTGAAAGAAGTAAAGGGGAATAGAACTATTTGTTGTGTCTTAGTGTATGTTGTTTAGCTGTTCTGGTATGAACCATCCAACTAGTTGATTCAGATCAGTAGTAGGTGATGGACGGTATAGCTGGTTGTTCTTAGACCGTCCAGTAGTTGCTACAGATTAGTAGCAGGTGATGGACTGTCCGGCTAGTTGCTACAAGTCAGTGAGCTATGTTGAACCATGCAATTAGTGACCTGAAGATTGTCCGAATGATGACCCTATTTAAATAGACCGTTTGGCTGGTCCATACAGAAAAGAGCCATTATAGAGCATTAAATGAAGAGAAAAGTGGACCAACGATTGGATTTTCTTAAAAGACTATAAATACAAATTGTTAGGTAATTGAAGGACAAGAAAATAGAGCTACAAATCTACAATTATTCTTTTTGTTTACTCACCCTTTGTCTTGTGTACTTAATTTACTAAATCATTTATAAAACCTTAGTATAATGCAAAATTATTTACATTTGTAAGAACTTTAAGAGAGTGCACTATACTTGAGATTGCACTATACTTGAGATTGAATTTGTTTTGAGAGTTGTTATGAGTGAGAATCTTGTAAAATCAATATTAAGTGAGTTGTAAGTATGAAACTTGTTTGTGTATGTGTAGCTCTTGGAGCGTAAATTAAGAAATTAATAAAATGGTGTGAAGTCTTTGATTGGAGGCATTGTGTGTCCGTGAAGAGTAGGTAATGATCCGAACTCCACGTTAAATCCGGGCTCGATTTTCTCTATTCTTATCTCTTTTATTTTTCGCACTTATTATTGTTTTATTATTATCTTGATTATTTTCATTATTGCTTTATTGTTTCTATATTATATTCATTTAGTTACTTAAATCAATAAATTGGTATTAAATTAAAATTTGGGCATTGAACTCAATTCACCTCCCCTCTTGAGTTCCTAGTATAGTTTTTCATTAGGTATCAGAAAGAGGTCTCTAAATTTATTGCTTAACTGCATTTAGAGTAAAGATCATGGCATTGAACATACTATGCTTCATGGAAGGATAAGTTATAAATAAAGCACTACTCTTAATTGAGAATAATTATCCTTATTTAAAATGTAGAATGATAATATTCTTAAAAGCACAAAATAGATTGTTATAGCAAATAGTTGATAGATGACCATTTAAAATAGAATAAAGGAATTATATTGAAAAATGATTGGAAATTACTTGATTTAAATGAAATAGCTATCAATATCTTGCATTATGCCATCAATGAAAACGACTTTAATAGAGTTTGTATATGTAAAAGTGCTAAAAGTGCTAAAGAAATTTGGGAAGAATTAAAAAGCACATATGAAGGAACTAGTTGTGTTAAGGACACAAAGATCAACTTACTTTGTGGCCAATTTGAAAATTTTAAGATAGTTCCAAATGAAACAATTGATAAGATGCATAATCGGTTCATTAACATAATCAATCCTTTAAATGTTCTTGATCAATCGTTTACTAATCTTGAAATCAATTCCAAAATCCTTAGATCATTGTCGAAGGATTAGGAAGCCAAGAGAACTGCAATTGAGGAAGCTCATGATCTTAACTCAATGTCAAATGCCTAACTTCTTAGAACTCTTAAGACTCATGAGATGATTAAGAGGCAAGGATAAGAGTCCAAAAAGAAAACAATTGCTTTGAAGGCAACCGATAAGAGCTCAAGTAGTAATGAAAGTGAAGACGATGATGATGTAGCCACGATCACAAGAAATTTCAAAAAGTTCATGAAGCTCAATAGGAAACTAGCAAAAGACAAAGATGAAAACATATCTCGGTCAAAAAAGGAGAAGAAGGAAATAATCAAGTGCTACAATTGCAAAAAACCAAGTTACATTCAATAATATTGCCTAGATATTAAAAAACAGAGAAAGGAGCAAGAAAAAAGGCTATGATGGTAACTTGGAGTGATAGTGATTCAAGTAACTCAGAGGAAGACATGTGCTTTATGGCAATGGACAATGAGGTGTACTCTACTTCAAATGGCTCTTCATTTGATGAACTCAAAAATATGTATGATGAGTTGCTTAAGGAATTTATTAGGTTTAAAAGAAAAATAAAATGATGAAACAAATGATGATTGAAATAGGAAGTGAATTTGATGTGTTTAGAAATGAATACAATAAAATGAATGATGCCAAAGAAAGTTTAGAAGAGGACAATGAATACTTAAGATTAGAGGTTGATAAATTAAATAAAAACAGTGAAGAATTGAATCTTAAGAATGAAGATTTAACAAAAGAAAATGATCAATTAAAAGAGAAGCGTAATTCTCTTGAAGTAAAAGTTGAAAGCATGAAAAGTGAAAATGCTATAGTAAATAGGTTAAGAGAACTTCAAATTAAGAATACTCTCTTGAAGTCTAGCTTAGATGATTCAAAACAAACTATAGCCAAATTCGTGAATGGAGAAAAGAATTTGAATAAGCTCCTTAGCTCTCAAAGGCAAGAATTGAATAAAACTGGAATTGGCTATAGTAGGAAATATATTTACACAAAAGTTCCTTTATAAAAGAAGCAACTAAGACTTGTAACTATTACGGTCGATATGGCCATATTACACATATGTATGCAATACGTCTTAATAACAATTTGAATAATAAAGGCAAGATGGTTTAGGTTTCAAAAGGACAACGATATATTACTGTAATTAACCACAAAAGACCTAAACTTACATGAGTACCAAAGAAGCAATTATAGGTTTCTGTAGGAACTTCAAGTAGAAGCAACTAAAAAAACTCAAATGAAGAATGCTCAAAGAAAATTTGGAATACCTCTAATATGACATGTGATTTAAGAAACTCGTTCAAGTAGTCTCATAGAATAACTAATATATTTTGAGTATACTTAAAATTCTCTATACTTATTAGGCTTTCATGTGCACATTTTTTGCTATATCTTGATCTTCATGTCAAATAAGTGTTTACGCGTATTTAAATGTGCTAATATCTCATGCTTAAATAGTTGATTTGATATATTTATGAAACTATATAAATTTGACCTCTCCTCAACCACATTTAAGCTTTCATGAGCATTTGAGAACTCACCTAACATTTTTGCAACTAATTGCTTTTTAAGCCATCTTTATACTCTCACAATGTTATAAAATACATTTAAACTTTGCTTGGAATGGATAATTGCAAATCTCATACATTTTGTGCACATTTAAAGTTACTCATGTATGTTTAAGATCATATACGCATAATTTTGCCATGCCTCGATTTATGCACTCAAAATCGATTCCCGCATGTTTAATTTTATCCATAAATTGTAGTTGAATGATTGATTTGGTCTACTTTTGTTTTTGTGTGATTTTGACTCCCTTGGACCTAAATTAGGTTCTTATTGATGATTAGGAAGTCACATAATCATTTTCCTCATTTGTACACTATATGTCTTAATCATGTTATCTTTGTATCTATAAATACTATTGAAACTTGCTTAAAATACCAATTTGTCATGAACTTAACCTAGTGTGCATATTTGTCATTAAGCTCATTTTGTGCTCAAAGTAGTTGATTTTGATTATCTTAAGTAGTGATTTTTGGATAAAATGTTTTTATCTTTAAATCAAATCGCTTATAACACAATATTAGGTCTTAGGAATACGTTCATTAGGCTTCTTGCATAATTTCATCGTTTGATATGTTTTGTACACAATTGATTTCATACTTACTTATTGGAGTTCTTTTATGCAAATCCTTCTCATTCGATCAATTCCAAGTTGAATGAAGGCTCTTACATGCTTATTTTAACTTATAAGTTGAGTTTAAATGATTAGATTTACTTCATTGTGGATTGATGTGTTTTTAGCACCCTTAAACCTCTAAAAACTATGCTAAAGCTAAACATTTCGAATATCCTATTTTAATCTAGCTTAAAATGCAATGCTATAATTGTTAAACATGCTTCATCTAAGCTTATATGGTATGTTGGAACAAGATTTATTTGAATGTTGTGGAGTGTCTATGAGCTAAGTAGAAATTTCAAGTGGCTAGTGCAATATATATACAACCATGCAAACAGTTCACTCATACCGTCCGAACGATTGCTACAAAATTGGCATACCAATATGTTTTATGTTTGTATATGGACTTAAACTCCATCCATCCTTTGTTTTGTTATATGGCTTGTATATGTTGTCTATTAGTCCTTAAGATCATTTTTACTTATCTCTTTTTGATTGTATATTGACTCTAGAATTTGGCTATTGGCCTCTTGTTAGAATACCTATATGTATTTTTGATATCTCTTGTAAAATTTAGCTGCTTTGATGTATGGAATATATTGTTACGATGAGAAATTGGTTGCTATCTTAAGAACGATTATGCATTTAATTGCTTAGATATATTGGCTATTGAATTATGTTCTTTTGATGGTGGCATACTCTAGGGCTTAAGCTGAGGATGCTAGAATTCTAACTTGCTTTTCTCTTCCTCTTTACTGCCTAGAATCTCATCATTTTTATAAGACCAAAAGAGGAGAAGAATTCAAGTAACTTAACTGTTTTTTGTCTAAGTTTAATGAAGGTGAGATCATCAAATTGAAGAGATTGGTTGGTTAATAAGTGTCAAATTGAAACATGAAGTTGAATTAGCTATCCTCTAAAATGAAGATTAAACACTTTCAACTTACTCTTATATCGACTCTCTCATAAACATTCTCAAAGGAAAGCTTTTATAATTAGTGGTAAGTTGAGGGGGAGTATCACGTTTAGGAGAAGTTTATTTTGCAAAGTTTTGTCCTCATAAAAAATGAGGAGATTGTTGAATCAATAGGTTCTTATGTGTGATTTTGATGAGAACAAAACCATGCAAGTTATGTTAAATTAATCATTGATTATGAACCTCTTTGCAAATCTTATAAAAACATGGTTAATTTGATAAAGGACTTGAATTATCTTTATAATACTATGTTTTGTATGATATTTTTATAATATAACTTGATTAAATTAAGTTTGAAATTCTTGAAAAAAGTAAAAGAGAATAGAACTATTTGTTGTATCTTAATGCATGTTATTTAGCTGTTCTAATATGAACTGTCCAGCTAGTTGATGCAAATTAGTGGCAGGTGATAGACTGTGCAGCTAGTTGTCCTTGGACCATCCGGCTGGTTGCTACAAATCAGTGGCAGGTGATAGACTATCTAATCGGTTGTCCCTGGACCGTCTGGCTAGTTGTTGTAGGTTAGTGAGTTATTTTGAACCATGTGACTGGTGACTTAAAGACTGTCTAAATGATGACCCTATTTGAATGGACCATCCGGTTAGTCCTACTTAAACCATTCGACTGGTCCATACAAAAAAGAGCTATTACAGAGCATTAAATAAAGAGAGAAGTGGACCAACGATTGGATTTTCTTAAGAGGTTACAAATACAAATTGTTGGGTAGTTGAAGGACAAGAAAATAGAGTTAGAAATCTGCAATTATTCCTTTTGTTTACTTGCCCTTTGTCTTGTGTACTTAATTTGTTGAATCATGTGTAAAACCTTAATATAGTGAAAAGTGATTTATATTTGCAAGAACTTTGAGAGAGTGCACTATACTTGAGATTGAATTTGTTTTGAGAGTTGTTGTGATCGAGAATCTAATAAAACCAAGATTGGGTGAGTTGTGAGTGTAAAACTTGTTTGTATATGTATAGCTCTTGGAACTTGAATTGAGAAATTAATAAAATGGTGTGAAGTCCTTGATTGGAGGCATTGCGTGTCTGTGGAGAGTAGATGGCGATCCAAACTTTACGTTAAATTCGAGCTTGATTTTCTCATTGTTGCTTTATTGTTTTAATATTATATTTATTTAGTTGTTTAAATCAATAAATTGGTATTAAATTAAAATTTAGGCATTGAATTCAATTCACTCCCCCTCTTGAGTTCCTAGTATAGTTTTTCAAAGTGTAGGGAGAAAGAATGAGTGATCTTGATAAGGCTCTAACACATATGGTAACAGATAAAAAAGTGTAGTGGCATCAAACTCTACAATTAAAGAATATCGAGATAAAGTTCTTGAGGTGTTTAAATATTTGATCTTTGACACAAGATTTCGACAGAGTAATGAAGTTAATGGAGTTTTTTCTCTTATCCAAATAAGAATGTAAATGGGGTATTTATAGGAAATGGTAGTTGATCTTATTTGTCGAATTATGATGATGATCAATGGTTAAGATTAAAGCCTTTTATTAATAGATATCAAATAAGCTATAAATCCAAATAAAGGTTTTATTTATCATTTTAGTATAAGCTAAATCAAGAAATATTGGATCGGATGGACCAATTCAATAGGCTCTACTCAAAGCCTACCATATTAAAACTCTCTTGATTATCCCAAAAAATTATGAGTTTGGCTCCTTAGATTCTATCACTTTAGTTCGAAGAGTCAAATCTATTTAATCAATGAGCTTGAAGCTCAATATTGAATTTGCCCTTCTACATTAATTGGCCTAAGATGGAAGCTTAGCTCCAATAACCTAGTTTCAAATATAGTTAGGCCCGATCTTTTATAAATAAGGGATGAGGTCTTTAAGTATAGGACTCTCTCTCTTTTCTCTCTTAAGCTTCTTAAAGTTTTACCCATGATCTTCATGCTGACTTAGGAATTGGAGTAGTCGCGTCAAAGTACCTTCAGCGCTACCGTTATGATCCTTTCTCTTTGCCTTACAAGTGGCCACACGATAGAACAAATAATTGCAATCTCTACAAGTGAAATTAGAAGACAACAACAATGATATCATTTAGCGATTTAAAAATTTACACAATTTCAACTATTAATTTAAAAATAAATGAAATTTGAGAAGTTAAAAATAGAGTGGATCTAAATTCTTCTATATAACTATCAAATTCATTCTATTGAAATTGTGAAGTAACCATCTCTTTGATATTAATATTAAAGATTAAAAGATGGATTCTTTGAGAAAGAGAGAATGCATTGGGAGATTAGAATTCGTATCAATAAATTACTAGCAAATGCGCACCTATGATGTGTGTTTAAGAATTAAATTTTACCATATAATCAAATATAAAACAAAAACTAATTATTGAATCAAACAATATACATAATATATTATTTGATAATGGAAAAAGAAAAATCCATGAATACAACGAAATTTAATTTTAACATATGTACATATTCGCTAATACATATAGATAATTATTTCAAAAGGAAAAATAAAATGAAATCCACGAATGGTTTTTAAATTGTATAAAGAAAAGTAAAGGTACAATCATGCAAGTACAATATAATTATGCATTAATTTAAATAATTATAGATATGTATTGCATGTTTTATCTACAATTTGGAAAGGGAAAAAAAATGTACAATGAAGCATATGGAACAATGCTCTTAAGAAAGAGAAACTAATAAATATATAAATATATTAAAGTTTATAACATTCCACATATTCATAAATATAGACAATATCTACGATAAATTATTCCAATAAATATATACATACCAATAAACATTAAAATTTATAACATTCCTTATTTTATCTCTTTCCCTATCTCTATCTCGTCAAAATGTCTCTTCCAAGTGATGCTAAAATGTGGGTACAAACCCATTTGCTATTGCATAAAAATTAAGTTAAAACATAAAGGAAGAGGTAAATGTAAATAATTAAAAAAGAAAAAGAAATATAAGAAAGCTGCTCAAAAGCAGTTATAATAATGCAAAAGTTACAGGAAAAATTGGCTACTCAATAGAACGTAATGGAGAGAGGTAAAGAAAGAGAAAAAAGGGAGGTTGTGAGGATGAAAGTAGACAATGATAATTTTATCCATATAAAATATTAATAACTACTTTTAAAAATATGAGCTATTTGTGATTATAAGATACATTTAGACTGTTTTGGTAAAAATCAAAAGTAAAATGAGAAAACAGTTACTTAAACTCTAAAAGACTTTAATAATATAGATAATAACATTATCGTTGATTCCTCTTAAAAATAATTTTTTTACCCGTAAATCTTTTCAAGTGTCCTTCAAATTAAAAGTTTAGAAGCAATTGAATTTAATTCCACTATAAAAAAAAAAAAAAACCTTTTCTATATGTCATTTTCTCCATTAAAGTATTGAAAACTAAATTTCAAGAAATCGGAATGTATAAATCAGAAAAGGTTCCAACTCTTACGGTAGCTTTTATCTTTTATGTAAGCAAGATGCATGAGTCCAAATAGTAATCTTTAAGTCCACATCAAAAGTTAAGTGATGGATAGAAAATTAAAAAGTAAAAGAGCTTGAATTATCCTCCGAAAAACTTAACCCCCATTTGTGTAGAACTTGAATTGGCCAACTTTAACCCATTTGTGTCTAATAACCGTGTGAGCCGATGGAGAACCTCTCCGGTTTCTATTTGCACTTTTGTACAATTTCTATATTAGGATTCTACCATCTGAAATAAAATTTTAAATAGGCAGGTTGGAGTTTTCCTTCTTCCCTTGGTTGTGTGATATATAGTTGATAAATATATACATATATATATATATTATATATACGTATATCGAGATTTAATTGAGCAATTCCTTTCTTAGTTTTATAACTTATACCAAGGCTTTCTAGCTAATAAAGTTACGAATGTTAATTTCTTTCATAGGAAGTAACATTTCTTCTAACCATCAAGCTGCAGGAAAACGGGAAAAAAATGGTGATAAGATTAACTTTGAATTTTTTGAATTTCACATCTGAAAATCCGATATTGCTAAATGCCATGCTTAGTCTAATCTTTTTATGTGAAATTTATTATCTTACTTTTAAATTGTACTCTTCGATTGATGAATGTTTACCGTACCATCTTATAAAAATAGTAAACTTAACAAGTAAAAGTTCAATAATTAGATAAAAAATTTAGCAAATTCAAGCTTTATATGTAAAATTTAATAAGCAAAAGTTTGATGAAGTCTATCATTTAACAACTTCAAAATCAGGTAAAAAAAAAAACATGTAAAACTTAAGTAATGATTAATACACTATAATATATATATATATATATCTTAAGATTTAGGTTAACCTTTAATAGAAAGAGCCCACAAAGTTTAAATGCTAAAACATTTGTGTGGTCATGTAATTCAATATAACGAGCATGTTTAACGGCTAAAATCATGTTTAACCATATCATAATATAAGTACTTATGTAAGGAACCATTTATTATAATCATTCATCTATTTATGTTTTAATTACAATATACAGAATTGTCATAATTAGGGTTTGACTAATAGAGTAAGTTGGTTAGGTTTTGTACAAGGGTGGTGTGAGCTTGTAAGATAGAGTACAGTGATAGAAAATAGAATATTGTTTGACGTGATCACTATAATGCTTGAGTTGGTATTTTGCATGAAGAGAGAGTAAGCAAGAGTTCTTAAGGCTCATAAAAGGATTTTAGTGTGCAAAAAATCAAGGTGGTATACCATTGGAGTGATTAGGGCTATTCATAAGAGAGGATTGCCAAGAATTAAGAAAGCATATGTTGACACGTTTGCACGACTTGAGTAGTAGGAGTATGGAGTCAAACATGTTCTAGAATTGTTGAGTCATGAGGCTTAATTGAGTCTCTAAGCCTTATCCAATAACCATTGTGATCATGTGAAGGTCAAACAGGTTGTTTAGAGGAGTTGTCATATCTAAAGATTCTTTAGAGAGGTCGACCAATAGGATAACCATGTCAAATGCTAATGGATCAAGCTAACCATAGGTCCAATCGAGTCGACTTATGGCCTAAGTAGGTCGGCATAGACTTGAGAGACCCATGTTGAAAATACTCTATAAACAAGAATGATTAATTTGATGATACCTATAATAAACCAAGATGATTACATACTCCTTACTATCATTAATAGGATTCTTCCAATAGAGAGTAATGTGTTTGGACCTTACATAAGGATGTTAGGAGGTGCCAAGGTGTTATTTTACGTGACTACTTTAATATTTAAGTTAATAAATATTCACGATAAAAGCAAGTAAGAAAGCTTGAGAGCTTAATGAATGCTAGGTGCGCAATGAAGTCATAAAGTAAGTTACCACCGGAGAGATTAGGCTAGTTATATAAGAAGATTACGTGGATCTAAGAGCATGTTTAGCAAATTGACACATCCACTAAGTTTAGTGAATTGGATCATGCATGCCAATATGTTCCAAAAAAAATAGAGATGTGGTTGTTGACTAGGTCTTAGAGCTTTGACAAATTGTCTTGTGATTGTTAAGGCATCTTGACACTAAGTTGGCATTAAGATGGTGTCTAGTCCTTGTCTAGAGGCTCCTTAGGTAAGTTGATCACTAGACAAGATAGGTTGGTTGATGGTGGATGTCATTGGTCTCAAGCTCAAATAGGTTGACTTAAAGTTTAAACAAGCCGGTGTAAACTTAAATTATTCATGTTTAAGTTCTCTTATTAACAGTTATAATTGAATTAAAATATATATATATATATATAATTACAATAGGTATCCCGTACCCATATGCACGCATATATTTCATAATTGATAGTTGTTTTTCTCTGCCCAAAACCTTAGGCCTCGTAAACATTGTAGACAAGATGCAGATTAATGGCCTAATAGAATAAATTTAGTGGGTTTCAACTTAAGGTGAGGTTGGGGTGGACTTGAGAAGTGAGGTGGGCTGTGGGCTTTCAACACATGTAATGCCCTTTCCATTTAAATTGCCATCAAATCCTCTCTGTCAAACGCATTACTCCCCACGCGGGATAATCCTACTATATATTGCGTACGAAATTGGACGTGCTTACTGAAATTAAATAGAATGAATACTCATTTTTCAATAGAACAAATCAAATTTTTATTTTTATTTTCTTAATCTGTAATATAATCGGTCAAAATTAAAAAGAAAAAAAGAAAAAAAATCTTAAAGTGAAAATGCATCCATATGCAGGCTCTATATGCAGAATAGATCATCTATACTTGTACGGGTTGCTTTTCACCACTATTACCATATACATTCCGTTGCCTTTCGTTCATTTAAGTTTGAGTAATTGACATTCGGAAGACAGAAAACAGATACGGATTCTAGGATTTCTTGTACGACATCAAACTCTCTCCCTTAGCAAATTAAGTTCGGGAATAAGTTTGGCTTAGCACAACAAACTGAGTTAACCTCACACGCAACATCAAGAAGCAACTAAACAAATGGGACCAAAAAACTATTACAATACTCAATACAAGACCTAGCTACGCGTAACTGGTTCTATCTAATTTTGTATACATTTTTCATTAATTCATCAAACACAGAATTTAAAAATCTATAAATAAAATAAAAAAAATGAAACCGTATGCAACTCATTTCCTTATATATTAAAAATAAATAAATAATACATCTATTTCTACGTATAATCAGATTTTATATATATACATATATGTATATATTATGCTAAATCGTCTATTTGCATGCTCAGAGTCGAATAAAAAACGCGGTTGTCCCTGGAAGTTAGTTTTCTTGGACCAGGAGGTCAAAAGCCTATGGCTATGGCACGCGTGTAAGAGGGAGAATGGGAATAAAAATCAAAGAGAGAACGTCTACACCTAAAGACAATGATTTTGGGTCCGCTTGGTGACCAATTTACTCCACATGAGCCTCGGTTTCTTATATGTTCGCCTAAAAATTGAATTTATAAATACAAGCTAGGTTACGGCTCAAGGAAGTTCACCTTATTATGTTAGGTTAACTATTTTTCTTTTTTAATTTTCAATAAAGATTAATAGCTGTCTCGATATGCATACGATACATTAAGAGGGATCGAGAATCAGGCTTTCCATTAATTAAGTGTATATTACAATAACTAGTACAATAAATTTACTTTTTATTTGCATTATAATATAGGTCATGAGAAATTTTATTTGGTAGAATCATAGAGCAACGCATATAATATTTGATCTTATAATATTTTCATGGTACTACTACATAATAATATATATACCCACTCATTGAAATGACTGATTGTTTTAAGGGATGTCAATATGAGTTTTCTTTTCAAAATCAATTTAAATCGATACTGTATTGAGTCGGTTTATTAATATTACCTTCATCTAAGGCATCAAAAAAACATTTTCAAATTAATTCCTAAAATGTAAGTAAAGATGAAAGAGTGAATTCAAACAGTTAGTGGCTAATAGATAAAACCAATGAACTAGAAAAATGGATATTGAGCTATTGGTAGAAAATGATTTGTCATTTGAACACTTTGTATTTGACTATTTGATTTTTAAGCGTTATAATTTTAGATAACTTCTCTATTAACTTGTTGTTTCTTTAGATCGATAATCACTCCTTTTTGAAACGTAAATTAATCCGATTAATTAATTAAGTTTTTCTATTTTTAGATAGGATTGTTTAATTGATTAATGTTTCAAACCTCAATCTAATTATAACATATATTTATGGTTTTCACCAATGATCCTCCAAAAGGACTACCATAAAATTGATTAAATTAAAGTATTTCAAAAAATAACTTTACTTTAGCCTGTTAATTATATAAACTAGATACCTTAAATATTACTAGATCTAGGTCCATAATTATGAAAATTTGGAACTTTATATATAAAACCTAAATCTATTGGCTATAATTGAGTCAAGAATCATATATACAAAACTTTTGAATTCCATAAGAGCACCTTGATAAGTTCATAATGGACGCGATGGAGGATATGGTGGGCAAGTTGAATTCCATAAGAGCACCTAGTGTGTGATGAGTTGCGAATCTGGCTAACCTAAAGACTATCGAGTCTTCAAGGCTTTGGTGTCAACGAGTCAAACCTTGAGAACTTTGGTGGAAGCTTCCAAGCTCTTTAGTTGGTCGGGGCCAGACGAGTACTCGAGGGGGTGACATAAGCAGGTTATATTGGTGTTAGGTGTGTTGATCACACGATTGCACCTAGGTTAGAGTTATTCTATAAGAAGAGTTGAGCCGTCGATTTAGAAAGTGCTTAAAGGCCCCAAGCATATTAAGGTGCTTGGACTTAAATCTTTGGAGCTTTGGTCCAAAAAAAGGCTTATCAACACATGGCAATCAACTAAATGAGTATCACTGACAATATCATGACTTGCGAGGCAATGATACAGAACTTATCTCAATAGAAGATTTGGTGATGATAGCAAACCAAGACAAACAAGAGAAAGGTTTCAAAGATGTAAGGAAAAGTTGCAAAAGTAGAAAATTTTTATTTTGCTTTTTTATTTTTGAGCATTGATGCCAAGATTCATTTCATTCGGGAGATAAATTGTTGCAACACATTACGTGCTACTTATCTTCCAAAAAAACTGGAACAGGTTCAATTCTCACAATTAGCCCCAACCCTCTACCCTTTCTCAGAGGGCCACCAGCTAAAATGAATGGAACCAATATGGACCCAATACCCCATCCTATTAACTACATGGTGGAACTCTCTAATGTCATGCAATGACTTCGCAAAACTATGTATAAGAATGAGATGTCATGTGTGATATAAAACTATTCCTTTTTGTCAACCGTACAATTTGAAAGAAGACTCGATCTTGATCTACTTTGATTGAAGACCGATATTCGATTACATATTATACAACATCTTGAATTTAGCGTTGGCAAAAAGACGTTGTGGTTTTTAACGTTAGTGTTTTGGTACATAATTGCTTGTACGCAAATGCAATAATTTTCTCTGTGGCTACTGGTGGCCGTCAATTGAACAGCGTAGCAACCTATTGGCTGTACTTGCAATTACTAAATTACAAAGCAGAAAGCAGCCCACAATGTTGGACCTGATTCTACTTATTTGCATATAAGGTAACCTGGTAAAATGTGAAATTGCTTATAAAGAACTCGATTTTGGCAAAATTCCCAGAAATTCGTCTGGCCTTATCTGGTTCTTAAGTTTCAAAAAGAACCACGAAATTTTGCTGACAAGGAATTCAATTATTATAGTTTTCGTATATAAAAAAAGAATTGGAGGGATAAAATTTGCTAACGAGGAACTGCATTTCAGCAAAATTCTTCCTATCCATTTTTCACATGTTAGGGAGAGGATTGGATTGAGTTGATAATTTATTATTTTCTAAATTCATTCATAGTAAATATGGTTGACTTGAAAGAGTGAAATGAAATTATAATTCTTAACCTGCAAACATAATCTTATATTTGGTTAGTGAAATAATTATTTATCGAAATTGTAATTATTAAAAAAGAAAGAATTACAATTTCTTTATATAAGCAAGGATATAGTTATTCTTTGATTTTTTATTATATATTTTTCGTATTTATCATGAAACCTTAAAGTAATTATAATAAATAGTTATTACATTTTTATTCTATTCCTAAAGAATTTTAATTTTATCCCTATCTTATTCCATCTTTCAAACCAAACATTTCTTCAATGCGTAGATGTTGGTGGGAGGGAATGATGTGAAACTAGACGCAGAATATAATCCAAATATACAAAGTATTTTTTAACATATTTACAAATTGGCTCTTGTTATGCTGAAATTTTAACCGACAAAGACTCACAAGAAATATCGATTGTGTATTTCATAAAATAAATAAATAAAAATAATATTATAAAAATTATCTTGTTTAACCTCTTAACAAATAGACAGAAACATCAATCAATATTTTCCTGAAAAGTTAAGCAAAGAGTGGGTGTTTTTAAGTGGAGGATTTTTCTCTCACAATATACATAAAATGTAGGGGTGGGGGTGGGAAGGAAAAGGATAAAACCTATTCTCCAGTCGTGTTTTTTAAGCATGAAATTCTTGTCCTCGTTACGTTTTATATTTCTGTCATAAATTCCAACAATTCACGTTGTGTGTGATTTTCTCCACCATGTCCTTATTTTACGTAAACATTTGAAGCATGTGAGAGACTAGCACACGAATCCAGACCTTTTTGCCTTTTTTGACCACCGAATTCAGACTTTATTCACAAAAATGGCGTTTACATAGATCTATGATTAGACTGATACAGTTCAAGGATAAATTATCGAAGTAAAAGTATACAATAACAGAATGAATTAAATTTTATAATTTTCAGTGTTGTAAAACTCATGTTATGATTTAATTAAATTTAATTCAATTTTAACTTGATTCAACTCTCAAGTCGAATTTAATCCTTTATTTTTTCATGTATCCGGTTTAACCACCTAATTTGGATGTAAGAATATTAATATATTTATTATTCAGAGCAAGCTAATTAAGCTTACGTCAAATTATTATAATAAAAGATAAAAAATTCTATCCGATGAAATATATAAAGATTCGATCATAAATTCATGATATATAACGTATATTTGATATTAAAATTTTACATTTTATCACATATTTCCGAATATCGATAAGCTTATAATCAGTCTATAAAGTTAAGAGGCGTGTTCCATATGCCATATTGTCATATGAGTTCATGATGTGGGTAGTTAAATTATTTTCCCTGTTTGAGATAACGATATGACCTAAATATAGAAAAATATGAAAGATAGGCATGTGATGTGAGGCTACGAAGCAGGCCTACCCCATCACCAAACATTTGGCAAGTGTACCCGTCACCACTCTCTCTCTACATCTTAACGTGCATATGCTGTATGTAGAATTGTTGTAACGAAATTGACGAAGAAATCGTATAAATTTGTTTATCAAACCTGCAGATATAGCTTATGGTTCAATACGTAGTTGAACAGAAAATAAGAGGAAAAAAGAAAAAAAGAAAAAATCAACTATTGTTACTAAACACCATTTATGGCGTATAACATCATGTGAGTAAAGTTTTACATAGATTATAGAAGAAAATTAAACCATGAAAATGAATATTAATTAAGAATCTTTAAAATCAAATAATTAAAATGACTTATTAGTTGACTATTAATTATTTTTGGACCAGAGCATCTAAATGAGATTAGAGCTATTAATAGCTAGACAATGAAACGAATATATTTTTTCGACCTAATTGAAAGAAAAAGTCCGAAGAGGGAGCCAAGCATCACCAATGTGTAATTCCCATTAGGCTTTTAGAATGATTTATGTAGGTAAATAGCGATATATTCGTTTCATTCTCTAGCTATTAATAGCTCTAATCTCATTTAGATGCTCTAGTTCAAAAATAATTAATAGTCAAAGCATATCATACATTGAAATAAAAAGAAAATCCAGATCCAATTATAAGGTTCTATGATAAAAATATCAAGTGTTTAAAAAGGACGGAAAAGATTATATTATATCATTTTGCTATTATCAAAATAAAAAATTTTAATTTCTGACCATTATTATGCAAAGTGAAAGGAACAAGATAACTAGTGATCAAAATAAATTTTGAAAGGAATAGTTTCTTTTTTTTTTTTTTTT